>VRYO01001717.1:10207616-10356756 GCA_009812075.1 Sialia sialis | reverse complement strand
GAAAACTTAGCATGGACATTTTTTAGCATCAGAAAATTCTAGAGGCTTCCAAATAAACTCATAATTCAGAAGCATTTGAAAGACAGCAGTGCATCAATAATAGACATTTAGTAGGTTATATCCTTGAAAAAAGGTAGATGGTAGAGCAGACAAAATAAAGCTGTTGGTGGTCTAATACATTGCAAGTGGTTTGTCACCTACAAGACTGCATTCCTTAAAGATATCTAACACACACATACAAAAAAAGTATCTCAAGTGAATTTATTGACCAAAACCAGTTCCACAGAACCAATTAGTATCTTACACAGGCTGCCCTGCAAGGCTTATGAGGCCATCCATCACTTGTCCATTTAACTATTTAGCATTTGTTCCAGCAATTTGTCACACTGTCAGAATGGTAGCATTTCAGAATAGGAGTTTTGGTTGAAAGAAATCTAACTCAGATAGTGCAGATATTTCTTTTCTAATAAGACTTACACAAGATTTATGTTTCTATTATTTTTAACCTTAAGCATCTTGTCTGGAAGGTGAGGTTAATTCTTTGTATTTCAAAGTTTCCACATTTAAATCAATTGTGCTAGATGAGAATTTAAAAATATTATGCAAAATGAAATTACTTCAAACTTCGTCAACAATTCACAGCTCTGACATCAGAGAGTACATTATCTTACGGCTGCAGTTCTTACATTTTTATCACTTTTGCCATCTAGTCATCTGCTTTTATGTTTATTTTGGGTGACTTTCTTAATTTGGCTGCACCAAAAGAACCACAAAAAAATTACCTTTCCATTGAATGAGAGGCAAAGTTTCAACGTAACATGTCTACTCACAAGGTATTTTAGATTTTTCAGGGTCTATATATCTAAAGGGAAAGAAAAAAGATTGCTGACGAGTTTCAATTACTCACCTCCAGCTATTTATAAATATAAATTTAAATGAATGCATAAAAACTAAAATGCAAAAGAAATATTTCAAGCTCTGCTATCTCTAAAAGAATATTTGATGTCTATAACACAGGTACTGGGAACTGTTTCAAAAGACTGGCACTTGCTTTTAAACACATCCAGAACATTTTACCTGAACAACATGTAGGAATTAGACTAACGCCATTCGTGCATTAATGGAAGCAGCTACAATGAGTATGTCAGGCAACTGCTAACACCTTGTCAGAGAACTCTTGTGGTTCTGCCATGCATGATGGTGTGCCCACACACCTGCAATTCTGCCACTTCACAGACTCCACCAAAATAAACTGGAACTATTCCAAAATAACCTTTAGATTTGCTTATTGTTTCAGAAGCAGGACTGTTTTTTAATGGTGAGCACACAGAGCAGAGGTCTACTCTCCTGATACCCTGTAGAGTTTCCTGAATTAGATTTCTTATAAAGCGGCTGCAGCAAAGAAACCTGGGAATCAAATGCCATCTCTGCATCTGAATGCTGTTAAGTAGCTCCCATGACATTTCTCCCTGACTCTCAGTGTGTGTCTGTCACTAAGCTCACTCCCAGAGATAAAACAGCAAATGTGAACTCCTGCGGGAAAGCACATCAAGTAAAAACCTTTCTTGAAGCCTTGAGAATGCTCCAGCTCAGTCAATCTTCAGGCCTTCAATCAGCACACCCATCTCACCTAGTATACAGAAGGTTTTACAGTGCACAGCATTACGTAGGGATAACCAAGTGTTTAATAAACAAAAATTTAATATAACTGTGTAAAAGGCTTAGCAAAAAGACAAAACAGCAGCTAGATAATACAGATTAGGACTGCTCAAACACCCCAAAACAATCCCCACTCTGCTTTGCTGAGTAATCTAAGTGTCAAACATGCTTGACAGATTTAAGTATATATTTTATTTGACTCTGCCTATTTTTGTCTATAATTAATTGCATCAGTCAATTGTTGTATTAGTCTGCCTGTAGAGGATGCATCTACCTTAGAAGTAGGTTACTCTGCTCTCAGAATAAATGGTATTTCCAGTTACACTCAGAATAGCACAGCAATTTTTGCAATACTGGAGAGGCAAACTGGTAGAAGGAAAGAGCCTGCAGGACAGACCATCAGTTCACCAGGGCCAAGGAGCTGGTTCCAGGCAGACACAGCCAGAATGCTCAGTTAGAGCAGAAGAAGGCACTCGCACCCACAGGGGTGCTGAGCCCAGCAAGCAGTAATGTCCAGCTGCCGGTCTTGTGGAACACCGACTTACTTTGCTCTCTTAAATACATGTCCAACATTAAAACAAAATATACATGGAAAACTATTCCAGCTGGAGAGAGTGACATGAAAAAATAAACAGAACCAAAAAACCTCTGAAAACAAAAGTTTGCTGTGTTAAACACAAGCCTGAGGGGAAAACTGCCCACAGCCAGCAAACTGTCAGCTAATCTAACCTGTCTTTAGGGAGAACTTGAAAACCTACCAGTAACAGGACAGGCAAAGAAAGCCAGCAGCAAATACCATGGACTGATTTTGACATAGAGACAGGAGCAAGTCCTTTTGCCAGAAACCTGAGGAAATAAATAAACCAGAAGATAGGATATTCTGGTATTTACATACTGCACTCCCCTCTACTCACACTCTTCCTTAAAATACAAAAATAAAAAACAAAAAAACCCTTTTGCACCTTCTAATTTTCTTTTCATTCCCTTTTGTAAAGGAAGTTCCAGGTCAGCTCCCAGAAAAGCTTTTGAGAGTTTAATAATCCAGATTTAATAGCCATTCATTTGGCAGGTTTGGTACAGAAGTTGGGTCAAAATTAATTTCTTGCTTAACCAAGGCCGAAATTCATATTTAAAGTGTAAAAAGATATAGCTGTTACTGAAGTCTCATTCAGCAAGAGACATTCAGAGGGAGTTGATCACAGCAAGAACTTGCACTGCATATAAAAAGCATCTGGGAACAGGTACAATCTCAAACAAAAAGATGAATTTTGAAAGATAAAAATAAGAAATAATCCAAAGTCATTATGAAGGGCTGAACCAGGCTCTGCCTGCTTGTGTGTAGCTTCTGTCAATGACATGAGAATTGACCTCTAAACCATGGCTATTCCATCAGCTGGCACTCTGGGCAGTTCAGTGCAGAACTGATTGGAATCACATAATCAGTTCAAAAAGGTTTCACAATGGCCCTAAATGTGGTCACTATCAGAAGGGGGGGTCACCGGTATAAAGATCAATTACTATTTAAGTAACTTTCAGTGAGATACATTTACACTTCCAACAAGATGGGAAGAGGAAAGTCTGAAGAAGCAGGATTTCAAAAGGAGTACAGCAGCACTTTCCATTATAAACCTTTCCAGAGAAAGAAAATGTGTGAAATGAAATAAAAGATCATCTGTAAATAATCACATTAAGCATTAAAATTTCCTGAACACAGAATCTGGAACTAGAAAAGTTTATGTAAACAAAGCAAAACAAAACTATTGGACACAATATGCCTTGTCCTAGGATGTCCTTCCACATTTTCTTCTTACTGTTCCATCTACCTCTTTCCATCTGGTTTTCTTGTCTCACTGGTAAATTTTTAAGGCCTCGGGGAGGAAGAGGACACTTTTTTTCACTGTGTGTATCATGCCAAAAGTAAAAAAAAAAAAAAAAAAAAAAAAAAAAGAAAAAGTGTCCAAAGTAGAACATGTTGATTAGACACTTCCATTTAGAAAATGTAATTTTAGAAAGCATCCGGAACATGATACAGACATCTGCTTTGAGTTTCAAATTCTCTAAGCATTTCTTTATCTAATCCTTATTGGGATTAAATATTTTACCACACTTAATATTTTCAGAGTGTACTTGCTACAAAGTTAGGCATGCATAAATAGCTCTTTTGTGGATTCAGGCAATGATTTGTAACTTTACTCCTTTCAGGTATGGAATTTCGCATTCATAAGCCCACCTGGTTATAAGCCGCACTTCTGGGTAGTCAGGAAGACCATGGAATTTGTCCATAAATAAGCCGCACCGGGTGACGAGCTGCACTTTATTTTTTTTTTTTTTAAAGCAAGGATCCATGTGCAACAAAGTAACGAGTTAGCAACAGAATCACAGATCGTGGGGTTTGGTGTCAGGTGCTCAATTTGCAAACAGTTTTCACAGACCAGCAAAGCCGTTAAATGCAGCCCCAGGCACCCTCACCCTGCCGCGGGCCGCGGCACTCTCACCCACAGCACTGGTTGCTGCAGCTCCCCGCCTGCTCGGCAGTGACTGGGGCTCCCTGCACTGCTCAAAAGTGGCGGCTCGAGTGGGCTGGCCGAGCAAAGCTGGCAAAGCAGCTGCCAGGTGGGCTTGGCTTCATGCTGAAGCCCGCAACGGCTCCGCGGCAGCTCCCTCCCCGGCCAGCTCGCACTTCCACATTGGCATTTCACTGGAATTTGTCCATAAATAAGCCACAGCTGGTGATTAGCCACACTTCTGGGATCGGCTCGATTCTTCAGTTAAATAGGTGCGGCTTATCAGTGTGAAATTACTGTAAGTAGAAAATTTGAATCTGAAGCCAACAGTAGTGAATTTACATTCATCTTTCACATAAAAAGGTCCACAAGCTTGGGTTCAGAGGAATGTCTGGAAAGGATGAAATGCAAGAGCAATGCCCCTTGTTGCAAGCATCACGAAGGTAAGAATGTTCTGCTGCACCATGGAGATGGGGAGAGATGCTCTGATGAAGGAAATGCCAGAGGCCATGTCACCAGACCTGCTTTCTTGCTCTGTTCTTCCTTGCACACTTGCTCTTGACTCCCAAAATACCTACAGGTGATTGACTTCTTGAGGTAAGATGGAAGGCAAAATTCTGGGTGCAACTGTAAAAGCCACAAAACTGATGTTTGAGGTAGTAATAAAAGCTGATAACTGGAGTGCACATGGTTTCCAAGGCTTGCTAAAGATCTCTGCTTGGTTTGAAGTAGATAGACGATATGACAATGTGGCTGTAAGTCATGTTCATTTAAAAAGCAAAATATACTGCTAAAGGCAGTCCTAGACTGGCTTAATTGCATCCCTACTCAGAATAGTATGGATTATTAAAAAAAAAATAACAACAAAACAAAGTCGCTGCTGTCATCACTTCAGAACAAATCTAACCTCTGTTAATGCATAGCCTATCTGGCAGCTCAGTGATGGGAAAAGATTGTCCTATACTGAAAGATGACTGGATGCCAGCAGAGATCTCAAAGCTGCCAAGCCCCATGTTACCATTCCTCTGCACACTGTTCTCCTACTCTCAGGGCACCAAGTGCATTGTTACTGCCAGTTTGATCTTTCTGACTCCACCCACTATTAGATTTTCTGAGCTTTAATGCTAGCCTTTACAACAAGGGAGTGGGAAGTTTGCATAATAATGCCAGAATTCATAATATATTCTACCATTAATAAAAATGTCACACATACATATCCAGTAAAAAAAAAAAATCCCATCAGATAAGTCCCTAACATACATATACAAAAGTCAAGTGATACACATACAAAAATCAAGATTACCTCATCATTTGAATTAAAATTCCAATGAAATAAGTGGCATTATTCCAAATTCATCATAGCTTATCAGATAAGCAGATGGTTTCCCAACAAAACATGGGATGAGCAATTTACTGAAGATGTATATTGTTCTCAAATAAAAATTTGAAGAAAGTACAAAATATGATAAAGTGGTTTTTCTTTTAAAGTAGTTTTTGCTTTTACAGCTAATCTGGCAGACAAAAGTGGATGAAGCCATGTGATAGGGCAGCTATATCTTTAGTCATATCAGAAAAATTATTCATATCTCTTATGCTCTTCCTAGAAAACTCAAGAGAGGCAATCCAATTATAACAGGCAGCATAATGTGAGATTAGTTAAAATTTCAAAATAGAGTTGAAATTGTTGAAAGTGCTTAGACTTTTATCCAACAGTTCTTTAACTGAAAATCAAACATGTTATTCAAAGAACGAGTCTTTTTTTTTTTTTTTTTTTTTTTTAGAGATTAATCATCCTTGTTTCTCATTTAAAGTCTGGGGACATAGCCAATCTTTTCTCTGTGTTCTCACAGGGAGATATTTCATTTTAAAAAGAAAAAACAAAATTGTTCTCATCTCCTTTATACGTTGTCATGGTAGACAAGCCACCACAAGAAAAAAATTCCTGTTTCACATTTCTTTGGGTCACTTTTCAGCAATAACACCAATGCCAAAATTTTTCTGGAGTTAATACAGAACCTGATCTCTTGGTGCTGTATCTGTGGAAAACGTTACCTGAAAAAATGTTTTTCTTATGCTATTTGGAGAGGGAGAAGAAACCAAAAAGATATAGTAATTAAATGAGAAAAAAATTAAAACTATTTTATTACTCCTGCATTTTATGATTTTTTTTGCAATGTAACAGCTCTATTTAAACTCACTGAAAATTTGGAAGCCTAGTAAATCCAGGAACTTGCTAGTAAAGTGTCATACCAAAGCTGCAATGTTCCAAATGTAATAATTTCTTTTAATAATCTATGTAGTTAGGAGTATTTTTGCCAGTCTCACTGATTTAGTACTAGCCTTGGAACCTTCCTTCAGGCCTCACTTAGTGCTCATTATTAGTTGATGCTTGTAGCAATAAATGTTCTCCAAGCATTCATGAAATTAAACATTTTACACATTTCAAGTTTACATTTGATTGGTGTTGTATCTTCTCTTCCATAAACCACTTAAATTTATAAGACTATTTTCCTATTTAAGGGATTAGAAAAAGAAAAAAATTCTCATTACATACAAAGAATTCTGTGAATTGGGCATAAATTTACTGTTTATTACAATGGCTGCCTGAGACATTTCATTTGTCTGTAGACACAAAGTAGGAATATAGGCTTAGAAAACAGGTATAAGTGTATTTTAAATGCACTGTTGTTATGTATTTGTAAAAGCTGTGGAGAGATTATTCTTGCTGGACATTTGCACCGTGCCAGGTACTGTGCCACAGGTATTTGCATTGGCTCTGTTTCCTTGTCTGCAGAAGAAACTCTAATCAAGAAGATGCTAGGATTTTAACATTGCTTGGTATCCAAGTTATTTTTTCTAACATTAAGAATCATTAGATGGCTAGGGTGAAGAGAAGAGGAAAAGTTTTCCTCAGGAAACCTAACTAAACCAAATGTTGCCTTCAGCCATAGCAAGAATTTCTATCTTAAATGTAGTTTTCAACAGTTACATTCACATGTACTGTGCACATATGCTGTAAAGTGCACCACCAAAACATTCCATTTAATAGCCTCTACACTCAGGCTCTAGGAAGAATTTTGCAGGCTCCTTGACAGGAAAGAGACAATAATCCTATAGCTTTATCTCTTTGAACTATGTAACTAGGGGTTTGGGGAAAGTCCTTACTAGAGCTGAAAAATAAAGAACTAAGACTGCAAGTTAAAAATACATTTACTGAGAGCACTTCTCTCCAGCTAATGTCTTTTCCCAAAATATTATAAATTAACAGTACCTTTGTGCAAGTACTGCTCAGAAAAGATTCTCAAAATGATGAGTCTTTGGTCTTCTGTCACAAATCTGCTTATTCTTTTTTTGTCTTGCAGCTGTGCCTTGAAACCAGAGCTTGCAATAAAGAATAGCTGTGAGGAGGGAGAGGAAACCAAGCAGCAGCCCTGTGTGCACTTACAGCTCATTTACACAGGAGCAAAGACCTGCCCAAAGCAGCTCCCTTTGCCACACATTGTGCTGCTTGTGTTGGCGCCAATGACACGTCTGGCTGCCTCCTTAGCCTGCTCTGCACTCTGGAACTCGGCACAGCTGTCTGTCACACCACATTGCACTGGCCATCCTATCAAATAACTGCTACCACTTCATGCACCGAGCTGGGCTCTCTCTTCTGTCTCAGGCTTGGACAATCACGGAGCACTCACACATTGTGGGGAGCAACACTGACCTCCAACTTCTGCAGATGAGAGAGAAGCAGCAGAACAGGATGTCCTTTCAATCTATTCCTGTGGCATTTCCACTTTCCTAGAAGAAAAGATTTTCATAGCCTGTCCACAGTTTGATATAAGGCCCATAATAAAAGGAGCAAGGATTTTTTTTCCCTATAATTTTTCTCCTTGTTTTAAAAAAAAAGTCATACGCATTAAACAAGCAACATAGCAAAAAACAGGAAGCTACATGTATACACAAATATATTTTTCTAATGTAACACATATTCTCTCTGCACTTGGCTAAATAGTTTTAGCAAGTATTACATTATACTTTAACTAGCAATGCTGAAGCTCAACAACAGTTATTGAATTCCAGCTCACTTTGGCATCTAGGGGCATGGATAGGAAATTATTCAGGAGTACAAGATCAACCTCAGCTGATGAAGACAGCCATAACCTCTCTTACTCTCATAAAACATCCCTGGCTTTGCCAAGCTTGTCCTCTACCTGTAAAACATCCTAAAAAACCCCTAAAGAAAGGAGAGTTACCAGCACCCTGTGGAGATTTGCAGTTAGTTTTCTCCCACTCCTGATAAGTACAAAACCAATTAATTAACTTCTGAGGTCTTTTCCCGCTTTAGTGAAGGAAGCTGCTGTGCAAGTGAATCAGTAGCTATTTCATTTCTGCAGAAAACAGATGAAGTACCACATCAATATTATTTTATTTCCAAAAGCTTCTTCTTAAATGCTGAAACACCTTTCATCATGCAGTATTTAAAATATAATCTAATCCTTATGAAATGCCACTACGACTGCTGGGAGACCTAAACTCTCTCATCAGGTAGTGTTCTGTTTATCTGCTTCTCCTTCCTCTTCACTCTTTTCTTTTATCGTTTTTTCTATTTTCCCCTCACATCATCCTTTGTTAAAATCTATCTTTCCTCACCAAGCCCACAGGTGAAATTCAAAGATAGTTTGTTGCAGTCATTCCTATTACCATTCCTACTAAAATGTTTTCTGCACTATTGTAGGTACATTTCAAAAACTAAAAAAAACCTAAGCAGAATCCATGGGATCATAAAATAGAAAAAAACATCAGAAATTTAGGCAACAGTGTACAAAAGATTCCCTGCTAATATTGTTAGCAGCAGTTCCTGTGAGGCAAAAGGAACTTCAATTTGACATTACTAAAATGGACATTTTTACATTACACAGACCTCCAAAAGTTCTTGTCTAATAGAAAATGCTAGACACTTTAGTACTTTCCCTTTCCCAGGCGTGGAACCAGCAATGACACTGTGTGTATCAGTCTCATTGCTCTCCCCACATCTTGGCAGGCTCCACACAATGTTTTTCCAAGAAGCCAGTGTCAGCTATCATAGCTTCCCCCCTTCTCCTAAAAGCAATGCTCCAGCCAAAGAAAGACAACCAAATAAATTGTCCCCTTAAACAGAATCTCTCTTCCCCCTTTGGCCATGTAAAGGATGCAATCCATCTTTGTCTGCCAGAAAACTAAAAAGCAAATCTGCTTTCCTATGTAGACCCCAGAGTTTTGGAACAAGCTGGCTGATAAAATGCACATGGTTCACTGCCAGTCTCTTCTTCAAGATCCCAAAAGTTTAAAAGGGCTTGACACTACTGTTTTCCAGAATTTGCTTAAGTACAGACAGAAAAAAAAAAATTCCTTATAAACAAGCAAACAAAAAATACTACTGGCTTCCCACTCTGCTTAAAAAGGCTTTACCTAGTATAATCTAATCCAAACTTCTTTGATGCACCTCCTCCTTGCCAGCATCCATTTCTTTCCATTAATTTCCTCTGGCTGTGTTTGAGAATCTGTGCCAAGCACACATACCAATTCATGCGTGAAAATTTGAAAACAGCTTTCCATTGATTTTTAGCCATTCCTCCTTATTACAGAAGACATCACACACAGTCAGGAGTAAAAGAAATAGTAAATTCATATTAAGAACTACACAAGTAAGACATCAAGTTTTCTATTAAGCAGCAGTTTAGCATCTTGGAGCAAGCAGGTGTTCTGCACCATATAATTCTGACTTGTCCCTACCTAGACACACAGAGGAAGGCTCACAACCAGCAAGGAGATCCAAGCATAAGCACAAACAAAAAAATATTTTTTGGCTGTGGGCAAAAAGAAATAATTGCTGTCTTTGTTGATAACTTCTCCTAGGAAGCATGTCTCCAAAGAAAATTACACCATGAAAGTAAAAGCCTGATATTCTCCTAGTTGGCTGATTCCTGTACTGACTTTATATTTCCCTTATTTCTGACAGAATTCTACAGTAATTTTAAAAGTCAGTTCATTGAATAGTTACAATTATTTTCTCAGCACCATACCATCCACATTACTTCTCTAGATAGTCTTCTGCCAGTAACTTCGGGGTCAATGCTAAAATACCTGGGACACCTGAGCTTGCACCTCACCTTGAGTGACATTGACTAGCAAAATGTATGTTCAATCAGGAGAAACTGATTCCTGAAATGCATTTCTTTCAACAGACTTCTAACTCCTCATGGAAAATCTAGTTCGTTTTCCAGTGGATCATAGAGCAAAACCTGAATTTCTGGTCTTTCACGGGCTATGACATGGTACTATCTTGTCAAGGGAATCATCAGTCACACCCTGCTATCCCAGCTCCCTCTGTCCTTGCTTTCTATCCTCACTGCTGAGCGCTGAAACATCAGAGTGTAAGACTCAGCTTGCTTAAAATTTGCAAAGGAAAATGCAAATATTTGCAAATATAATAGTATGGACTCTCCATATCAAAATCACCACATTTTTCATAGCCAAAATCTTCAAATTTTTAGCAGCTTTAGGCTCAGTTGAGCATGACTGGTACCTCAGGGCAATGGCTTTCACAATGTAGTCCACCAAGCGCGCAAGGTCTGGGGATATCTGTAAGGATAACTTGAAAAGAAAACATTAAAAATTCAAGCTGATCGTCAGTGGGGCTTTAACTCACTATACAGAGATCTGTATCTTCAGTGGAAAAGGTTGAGAGGTTCACAGATCAAAAAAAGGTTGAAAACTACAAGGCTATGGAGTAAAATACAAGGAGGTTGAACTGACTTGATAATTTTAGAGCAAGGACTAAATATATCACTCTGCAAATGCAATGAACTTCTCTCTCCTTCTCCCTCAGCAAGCTACACAAACATCTGCCCTCCAGCTAAGAGCTGCCTGCAGTCCATATTCCACTGACAGTGCCCAAAAGGACTTGGGCTGGGGAGCAGTGCCATGGAAACGCCTTGAACTGACGGGATTACCCCATCCCTCAGCATACCTTTGCTTTTGCATTCTCTTGCTGCTTTTGTCTTAAAAGACAACACGAGAGAAGCTGAAATCACTGTTTTCTCTCCTTCAGGACTGTTGATGCCACCAGCAAAGTCTTGGCAGGCCATTCTCTCTAATTGTAATTGTTAACTAATTAATGCATCAAGAGGGGAAGCTCACCCCACCATTTCATGCCTCCCTCACACCTTCAATGAACCTCCACCTCTGTCTGTTCCTGGAAACTAAGTACTTATAGCCCAGGTGAGTACTACTTCTCTCCAGGTAACTTAATTCCAAGTGTGTACTTCTGTGTAATAAACTGGACACAGAGGTAAAGGAAAAATGTGAATCAGAGGGAAAATTCTATTTCACCATTACAATGAAAAATGCCTTCCTCTCATTAACAACTCTCATTAAGGCACCCTTTGCCCACTTCACCGCTGTGTTTAGCTCCTTCCCCTGATGGCAGAAATGCTGAATCATGACAAGCCATGAGGGTTCAAGCCCAGTCCCAGGTTGTCATCCTGATTTAAGTGACAGGATTGTAATATCTGGCTGCACAACTCACACAAAAATGGCACTGACAGTAAAGCAGCATTTGGGGACCAGTGTATGGTTTATAGCGACAGTAGCATCAGGTACAGATTTTAATAAATCCATTAGAGATAGGGAAACATACTTTGCCTACAAATAAAAATGGAATATTTTGGAATAATTTAAAGGAAAGCCAAGAAGCCCTCAAAGCATCAGAATCTACAAATTACATATATAGTTGAAATAAATATCAGAGAAGCTGATAGAATGCAATTCGCTAGTATCCCCCTGATAACATTATTGTTCTCTATAACCCAAATAGGGCTCTTTTTTTGATATTGCAGGACTAGTAGCTCAGAGTCTGTGGAGCAAACATTCAGCTGGAATGTTGTTTTGTGTCACTATACTCAATAATAGAACCTTAAATTGCAATAGATATTGAAGTGAATTTTGAGCACGTAGGGAAGTCAGCCTGCAGCAAGAATTGGAAGGTATTTCTCTAACATGTAGATATAACAGATTTCAAAAATGTTTCTCTGCACACACCTACCTGGAAATAGTGAAGTATTTTGGGATTTATTACTTTTTTAAGGCTTTTTTTTTTTAGTGCTAATTATTTATCTATAGATATATAGACACATACATATATATCTAATTTCTAAAGCAATTTGCAACCACTCCCCCCCAGTCTCCTTTTAATACACCAAGAAAACAGCAACAACAGCCACTAGAGAACCAGGCTATGTGGGACTGAGCCATGCAGAGATTTGGCACTGTCACCTCCCTGGGTCATCACCTTTCTTGCAGTGACTGGCACACGTGCTCCAACACAGCTCTGCTGATCTGCTTGCTGGCCCCTTGCCTCGCCCAGCCCTCCCCAAGGCAGAGCCCAGGACTCTGTTCTTTGTCCGACATGCGCACTCCTCGGGAGCGGCAAAGCATTTTCATGAGCAGAGGACAAAGAGGTGAGAGAATACATCAGCCATCACCACAAACAGTGCATTCCCAGTGGCACTGGTGATGAAGGAAGAATATTATTTGTGTGACTTCTGCATAAATACTTTCATTTTCAGCTTGCAAATTTAGGGGGGAAATAAAAGAAATGCAGGTGGTTTTGGACATCTCTGGCCTTTATATGGACAAAGTTTACTCACTGCTCCAGTGATCCAATTTTCCAGTATTTAACAGATTGAAAAAAACCAAACACAGTTTCTCAAAAACAGTGCAGCACACAGAAAACAAATATATGTAATGCATTATCTGCTCAGAAATATACTTCACACTCTTCATATTAGCATCTCATCTTTATATTTTTAAGTGTTCATGAAAAACTGCAGGAAATTCTCCTGATATAAAAATCTCTTTTCTTCTGAGCCCAAGGTATATATTATGTGCTGTATTCCCTGCTAGTCAAATCAGACAAAGGAGCATTCCCAAGACCACAGGAAGCAACGGCAGAGCTTTTCTGAGGGGAATATTTCAGTCAAAAAGAGAGGAAAGGAGAGATGTAGAAAAGAGATCCCTTCCCACATCCTTTACTTTTGCATACCAGTAGACACAAGAGACAAAAAATGCTCTGAGCTACTGGATACTGCCAACAAAATGACATCTACAAAATTTCTCTCTTCTGTGGCTATGCAGTTGTTCTGCCAAAAGGACATTCTGTAATGCAAAGGAAAGAGTTTTCCACTTAAAATCCCTGTTAGGCCTTTTAAATTTTATTGTTATCAAAGGGAAATGACTGAAAACATCTCTCTGCATACATGCGAAGATGTAATACTTATGTGGCAGCGCAATCAGCTCTATGAGCACCAACTTGCAATGACAATGCCACTTGTTCTGCCTCACCATTGTATTCATTGCCTACCAGAGGCTTGCTGTGTTTTGTGAAATGGCTTCATCCTGGGCTAACTCACTTGCACTATGTATTAACTTCATTTTTTAATCAATGTTATCAAATTAGGAAGCAACTCGGGGAAGAGAAGGAAACACATTGTATATTTACTGCATGCTTCCCCATGTTGTTGCTTGTTATTTTCAGCATTACCTATTTAAAGAAGTTGTATGATATATAGAAGACAGCAGGTAGAGTGACTGGCTGAGAGTCAGATGTTAAATTGCCACAGAGCTGTGGAAAGGATAAAAATACTTCTCTACCTCAATTCATTCCACAGAAAAAATCCTCTCAGATCTTGCATCCTTATCATTTTTACACTAAAAGGTTTCAAAGTGAGAAGAAGGAATAAAGGGTAGTGTTTAAAAATAAAAATACACATTTTCACAGCTTCGTTTTCTTCTTATTTTTCTAAAGAGTATAATACTGAAGGAGAAAAAGCCTTCTTGCTCTCAGTTAGGTTTACTAAATCAGTCATGAAGGCAGCTGATCTAAAATGCATCAGCTGTCACCTGCTCAGTCTCGGTTTGACAGTTCAATACCTCCTCATCTTGAGAATGGCAGTGCTGAGACCTGAGTAAACCATGTCTGTATGCAAACTGTCACTGATTTTGTGGCATATCATCAGGCCTGATCTCCACAGCTGCAGTGACAACAGGGGACACCACAGCCAATCATCACCAGAGTTAAAATTAATGTACGGGTCCCCACATTCAGCAATAGGCGAGGCAAGCCCCACGAGCAGTGGCCAGTTGATGAATTATATAATTACAGCAAAATCATCTTACCCCTGCAGAGAATGTAAATGTATATCATAAATTCAAGGTAGAGTTCTACACATCTCTATTTTTCCCCTCATCACTTCTTCGGACCAAATAACACATATAAATGCCAGTATAGCGTAGTTAAATTCTGGTAGTAAAATAAAATATTATTCAGGGGCTTGAAAGGACCATCTAAGGCACATTCTCAGGCAGTGGCAGTCAGGGTCACACTCACAGTGGTTAAAAAAGTTGCCCATGATCAGTGCTGCAGCCCAGCCCAGCAGCCCAAAGTGTCACAGGGCAGTGCTCCCAGCCCAGGGCAGCCAGCAATGTCCCCCTCAGCCCCCAGGCCTAAATTCTTATGCACCTTCAGAGCTGTTCAACAGCTCAAAAAGTTCTGTAAATAAATAGAAAAGGGGCTAAAACTGAGTATTATTCAGACTTCTTCTCATTTTTTGTGTATTACTTGCAACACAAACTATGTTTGTGCAGTCCAGCATAGTTTGGTCTGCAGCATCCAATAAAACTCACATATCCTATCATTGACTTTATTCAAGGTGAAACCTCTTAACCTATTTTAAGTGGACAAATCCAAAAGTGCTAAAAACCCACTTCTCCACTACTATCAAAGTGTGTATAACCTCTCACTAGTCTATCAGAGGGCAGACTTGGTAATCTTAGAGGTGGCTACTAGACATATCTCTGTTCTGGGAAAACCTGGATTGAAGACCAGTATCTCTGTTGGCATATCCCAAATACTCAAGAGCCACCAATGAAGCATGAGGTATTCAACAGGACCATTACACTTAGCTTTAGGATCTAGCAGTAATCATTTTATTTATCTTTTCACCATGGTCATAAAACTCTTGGTCAAAAGTTATACAGGCTTTGTCATTCTTTTTCCAGCTATCAGTGGCATTGGGAATATCCAGCCCAAAGGCAGTTTGATCTCTTATCTTTATAAATAATGCTGGTGCTTCTCTAGCTCTCTACATTGAGGTTTTTGTGAGAAAAGTAGGCATCTCATGAATTTATCCAAGGGAGAAAATAATTTCAAGTAAAATATTGCAAATTTCTAGACTAAATTTCAAAAAAACTTCTATTGTCTTTATCAAGAGAGAAAGCTATATTTTTAAGTCAGTTTTCCTCTACACTGCATCAATTGGTACATTGGTAAAAGCAAAATTTTGCTGTAAAACAGTGCAGTTCCTTCCAGTCTCCATGGAGGGATTGGAAATAGTCATATTGGTGTCCACTACAAGCTTCAAATTAAGAAAGTTTTGCTCACTTTATGTTTCCTTTCCATGATGGAAGCATCTTGCTAGAAAGTGACATGTTTAAAATTATATTTAACTTTTTCTTTCCTATCGCCTTTTGAAGGAGAAATTTTTTGCATCACTCAAACTGACTAGTTGTGTGAGTTAATGAAAGTCACAGCTAACAAAGCCTCCTTATGTCACCATGATGAAGAGAGCTGTAATAAAGGTCAGATTTTATGAAATTACTTCTTTTACATAAGCAGTTTCAAGGTACTTACATTCATCTCAGTGTAAGGATCCTATTGCAGAGACCTGACAGAAGAGCAAAAAGCGTTGTTCTCTTCACAGAGTTCTCTGTAGAAGATAAAACACTGCAGATCATCTGAGAAAGTTCTCAGTAATATTTTTTATATTTTATGTCCACTAGTCTTGTGACTTGTATATAAACAGCCCTTAAGATCTCTTGCAAAAGCTAAACCCCAGCTAAGCAATCTTGTAGCTAAAAACCTTACTTATTTCTTGACAATAATTTGTGCATGACTCTTACTGGCTTAATCAGTCTATGAAAATGTAATTTAAAAAAAAAATATTATCAGGAGTAAATATACATGTACTTAAAAAAACCCCAAGCCCTTTCTGCAAGAGCCCTTTATGATCTAAAGTTATAGCAAGGACAAAATGTGCATGGTCTTGAACATTGCCTAAACTTTTGAATGCCATGGCTGTATTCAACCCATTTGCCAAACATCATTATTACTTCATAGACAAATAAATGAAGCAGGCTATAGCTCCAAAGCTTTCTCAATTTTGTCTTTGTATGGTGAATTGCGACAGGAAAGACATTTCTCTTACGGTTAGAAATTCTGTAGTGGCTAGAACTTGATCCAAAACAGCTCCTACTCATTAGGATGTCCCCACATAATTTATCTGAAGCACCACTTCATACCGCCATTTCAAAATTACGAGGTCACTCCTAACTGAAAAAATATTTCATCTCATGTCTTCTCACTGCCATATTTCTCTACAGTAGCCTTCTCCACTGGCTAATCAATAATAAAAGCAGACACAGAGTCCAGCACTTGAGCAGATATTTGAGCTTCGCTAAATGTCCATTCCCTTCAGGTTGGATCATTTTCCATTGAAGGCAACACAAGGAACCAGGGTGCACCAACACTGCACTCCCAGCAGGGACCACTCTGAGCCCCACAAAGGCTCCTCTGGCTTCCCAATCCTTCCCACCCTCCACCACATCTCATTTTTACTGTATTTCCAGCCACATTACCCTAAACATGATACCTTCTTCATCACATAGGCTGTGCACGTTAGGCAGCAAACAAAGAAACAGACTCAAGGCAGTGGAAAATACTTCTGAATTAAAAAAGAATATTGACATGCATGTCTCAAAAGAATTGGGTTAAGATAAAACAGTTTAATCTTTTAACTTGGGTTTTATTTGCAACTAAGTAGGTTGGGAAAACACAAACTGGTTACAAGCACTGTGTTTTTACTGGAAGTGTTTTTATCCCATTCCTAGGGGAAATAACTGCCAAGGCAATTGCTCTCTGAGCACTACAATATCCATTTCTGGTTGAGTTACTGCCCTTTGGCTGTTAGCTGCTCTCGACTTACGTACCCATACACTGATACACCTTCTCTCTTTCTTTGTTTTTTTCCTCAAACAAGAAACATGACTTTTTCATAGTAGAGTAAGACATTTGATGGAGCCTACAAATGTACAAAACCTACCTATAATAATGACTAAAAAAACAGCCACATGTGCAAGTTTAAAAGGAGAGTATCCTTCCAAACACTTGGGAGTAGGAAAGAAGAAAATGTCTGAAAAACTACAACAAATCTTATTTTACATCAGCATGACAAGACTCATATATGTTTTAAGTTAAGTCCATTCCAGTTATTAAAAGAATAATGATTTCTTAATAGCAGGTTTACTATTAAACAAATCAGTGGTCTGTTTAACACACTGCCTGCAGACTCGGTCATCCTAAATTATTTAAATACATTTTACTGGCCTTGATGAGCACTATTTACCACACAATACTTCTGTGTGGTTGTAATATGTGTATAGTTCTTGATAATTTATAATTCTTTTATCAAACAGTATACTGATATATTCCTACAGAATTCAAACACCTCTCAGACACCACTAAAACTGTCTTTGTTTTCTCTACATTTTATCTTCTCTTCTGGTTCCTTCAACTATGCTAGATCTTTTTGTGTTTCTTCAGAACTCCTTCAAATGAACAAATGCTCTTCTGGCACTAAAATGCTAGAGTTCAACTGTGTCCGTAAAAATTATTGAAAAACAACAGGCCTAGAACACAACTTCACCTTTTGCTTTCTGAAACAGGTAGAAGAATCACAAATGCAAACATTGTATAGAGAAAAGAGACATTATCACAATTAGAGAAAAGAGAAAAAATTCACAGCCACAGTGTCTTATAGGGCTAAAGTACAGTGTCCCTGTCACAGCTGTTTCAGATAACTTGTGATGACTGGGCATTGCTTAGGCAACTTTTATTGTTGTGAACATTTAGCAGAGCTAAGTAGTTCAGGTCACTGAAGTAAGACTGTTCCAGGCATGTCACAACTTCACTTAATTTTCAACTTTGGAAATTATCACACCATCTATAGAATGAAAAGATAATTACATGGTAATGAAAAGAAGTTAAATGTAGTAGCTTAAAGGTATGTAACAACGAATGTTTTTCTTATGCCTCATCTGATTAGAAAATTACCACTTGCAGCAGCTGTACAATTGTGACAGATATCCTCTCAATGGTGTTCAGACACAGAGAAATCCATAAAGTGTTCAGCTGGATTTCTGGCATATGACAGTTTCTACTGCAAAGCCTGCATAATATTTTCAGAGCTGCAAGATTTTCAGTAGAAGGAATCCCATACTATAAAAAGTAGGTGCACATACAGAGTTATCAACACTCGGCATTAACGGTGCAATGGGTGGGGTGTTCTTTGCTACGAAGGGACACCACATCTCCCAGCTCTTCACATCAGTTCCTTCTGCAGGCTGGGAGGTGGATCTGCTATTGGAAAACTCATGTACCACCCTACTCCTGCAGAGCCCAGTTAGGAGCAGGACCACTCTCTTCCATCTGTTTTTTTTAAATTTCAAACCATATTTATCAAGTTACTGCATTGTACTGCTGCTGTTTACACCTCATTTCTATATCAATACCTTCTTTCATTTCTGTATGCTTTTCCTGGGATTTATTATTAGCCAGCCACTTACTAAGCACTTCTCATTTTGCAGATGCTTTAGTGAATTTATTCTACTTCAGTTCAAAGAACCTACTCAAAGTTTTAGGAATAATGAGTAAATAAATTGTAGCATGTGCATTTATGTACTTAAAAAGGCAGTTTAAAAATACAGATTAGAAAATACATTTGGAAGATAGTTTTCCTTTCCGTAGGAGAATTTAATACTGGAAAGTATTTAGAGAGGAATAGTTCTTAAATGAATGAAATACACAATAGCAAAATTACATTCTTCAATAGCCTGATAGGTTTTATTCAAAGCAATGCTCCTCTCATTCAGAACTCCCAAGAGACATTTTTGACCACATTGTGAAATCACTGCATGCTCTCAGCTGAATGCAAATGTCTATGGTGTTATTAGAGCCAATAACAAAATTTCACCATAAAACTGTTAACAAATGGACCTATTTCTTTATAATTATGTGTCATTTTCTGTTTTGCCTTTAATTTTTCATAAAAGAAGCAGCAAGGAGTCTATCTGCAGTTTTTTCTCTAAAGATTTCTCAGTGGATCTAGCTTTCAACCTTCACAAAACAATTGTTTGGAATACCAATTGCCTTGCTTTTCAAGTAATTCTTGAACAATTGCAGGTGGTATTTACAGACATGTAGCCAATTGTAAAATTTAGATTTTAATTTGACTTTGAAACCAAGTTATTAAATAATTAATAAACACTAACAAATCAAAATATGCTCAAGAACTTTGTGATGGAAAACATAACTGTGATTCTAAGTCCTCCTCCAAGCAAGCACATGATAATTGGAGCCACAGTTCAAGTTACTGTGTGGGAGTGGACACAGCTCCATGTGAGACCCTACCAGCAAGGAGTGAGGAGCAACAGCTTGCATGTTTCTCATCAGCCACCATTCTATTTACACAGAGAAGAAGGACACAAGGGTCCTTTGCACAGAAAAACCCAGGAAAATCAGAGTTCCACGGTCAACCTCTGCACTCCCAGCCCATGAGGAACAGCATAGGACAACTTCATTTTAACAAGCTACTACAATGTCAGAAGTCTTTAAAGCTACAATTAATCGAAACCAATCACAGCACTAGGATCAGTTGCATCTTTGTCCAGATCCATCTCCTCCCAAACTTCATGTAATAAATGGAGACTATGCCTCCAGTGTTTTTGTTCATCTATCACCATGTCAATGATTATTACAGCGTTACAAAACAAAACAGCAGCAAAGCTTAATTTGAAGGAAAATTTATGGTGAGTGTAACACATTTAAACTTGACTAGATGAGAGAAACCAAATAAATCTGATGTTTGCTCAAACAAAAAATTTCAGAAAAAAAAAAAATAGAGGTTTAAAATGTCACTGCTGAAGTATTGAAATATAATTACCAGTGTGGGAAGGAATAAACACTGGTTAATAAGACCAGAATCAGATACATGAGCTAGATACAGAGACTATCATGCAGACTACCCAGCTGTCATTATAACTTAGTTCTCTATAGTATGACCTTCAATACTGTCCAGGCTAATTCTATATGTCTACAATGTCTTAAATGCTCTGCAATTTAAAAGCAATAAGCTTAACATAACCTGCAGTTTAAGCATAACAGGCTGGGGGGAAAAGAAAAGTACCACAATCTGTAAGCTAATACTGAATCAAGCAGGGTCACTGTCCCTTAAAGACAGGAAAGCTGCAACAATAAAAGTTTTTTTTTTATCTTTAGCTGATGTTTCCAATTTATTTTTTCCTGCTTTAACAGTAAATGAACACCAGCAGGATGATGAACTGGTGTCCCATAGAGAGAAGTGCCTGCAATGGGAATCCGTGCCCAGAGCATACCCACCCCACTGCCACAGCATCTCCACGTGTTCCAGCCCACTCCCATGTACAACCTGGTCATCCACACACCCTGCCTGCACCCTCCCTTTGCTGCAGCAAGAGTACCGGTAAAGCTCTGCTGGTGCTATTTTTTTCTGTAATTTTTTCTAAGAGCAATAGACTCTTCCAAAAGCAAGTGCCATTACAGGATCAAGGGAGGGCCCCATCACACAGGACAACCACAGCACCGCAGACTTTTGCAATGATGAGCACCTGGCAGGGGCCATCTGTGCCAATAAACACAGTTCTCAGTCATTGCCTGAGCTGCCAAACAACCACATGCCATTATAGCAGGTAGCAGAATGCAGTGACAATAAACACCAATTTGTACCAGAACTAATTAATACGTGTTACCAGCTACAACCCTAATTGAGAGGAATTTATCCTTATTTAAATTATGACAAATACACAGATCACAAGATGGACAAAAAAGGTTTAGGAAACAATGGAGGAAAAGAAGAAAGAGTGCAATGACTGCACAGAATGTCCAAATGCAACATTCATCCGTGTAAGATTTAATCTGCAGCCTCACTTTAAGTTTAATAATTTGTCAACTATTTGCCAGAATTGAACAATGTCTCAGTCAGGATCTTGAATCTCTACAGACTAAGCAGCTACAAAAATATCTTTGTGCAAGAACCAAGAAAATATTGCAACATCTTTGCAATCAATGAACCTGCATAGCTTAATATTTTGTTTTAGGGGGTCTTAAATCTAACTGCAAATGCTCTCAAGCAGGAAGTCTCTGAGGGCTGAGGAACAAAGAACAAGACTTCAGCCCACCAGGGTTTTCTTTGTAAGCTCTCTATGCTGCACATTTTGTAAGTTCTCTATAGCATAAAATGAAAGGCAGAAAAGTTGAGTGGGAGAAGTCTGTTAGAGAGCTCGAGAACCACATTATTTATTTTTCTTCTGTACTGTTCAGACACTGACCTGCTTCAGGCACACAGTACAATGGGGAAACACAGAAAAGCTGTGGGTTGTAGGAGCTCCTGTATGGCTTCAGCAAGACTGATACAGGGCTTTAAAAAGAACAGAGTAAATTTAGACATATACAAACTGTAGAAAATGCTCTTTTCTATCGTCCTTCATTGTGTGGACATGAAAAAGTCAGCCTGAACTTTGGTCCATTTTGAAAATTCATTACTGTTCTTGATATCTTATAAGAGTTGCTTTAATTGTACATAAGTCTTTGCTGAGTGCAGTGAGGTTAAAGAGGCAGGTGTAAGAGAGGTTCCATCTAGATCAATGCCGTTTTGAAAAGAAAAATTCATATTTTTAAGACAGAGTTAGTTGCAATTACTTACTAGACTTGCAGTGAGCTTTGAAGGGTGATCATCCATATATTGAAACTTTAAGATCTTAATATATCAAATTTTAATGGATCCAAGGGTACAATAATGTACTTTTGAATGGATAACTACACATTTATAATGGGAATTATGGTCTATGATATGGACTACTAGGCCTATTCTGAAATTTAAAGAAAATTCTATTTTAACAAATAACACAATGCTCCATTCAGCTTCCACAAAGGAGCAAGACAACATCGTGACATAAGTGACACCATCAGCACCCTCACAGCTGTCCTCCTTTTTCCAGCATCCACAACAGCCCTTTCAGAGCTCTACCAGCAGATAAGAACAAAATGCAGCAGTGCCCAAGATCATTGCCCCCAAAGCTTCCCATAAGTAATTAAATAATTACGCATCATGTAACATGCTTCATTCAAACATAACCCTGCTTAGAGAAATATCCTGTGAATCACAATATTCACTATTTCACAAAATAAATATTCCTCAAAACTGCTGTACTTGGAAACAACATAGGTAAATTTGCCAAATCTCCATTTCAGGAGGTCACAACATTTAATAGAACTTGCCTTACTTTTTCTACTGTAACTTAGTAATAAAGCAATGTTTCAAACTCATGAAATAATATTCAACCCTCATCAGAGAGCTGACCTCAATGTGTAAGATGCATTTAAACCTTACTTTACCACATCTCCATAAAGAGAAAAACAGACAAATCCAAGAAAACCTACACATTTCATACTAATGTTATCTGTCATTCATAGAAATTACCATCCTATATTTATCTGGTTTGCTTTCTGTCGATGCAAGTAAATAGGAAATTCATAGAAAAGATCAAAACATAGAGCATCACAGGCTTTTTTGTAACTATAGAAAAAACAGCCACATAGTGAAGGACAAAAAATCCACCTTATTTATGAAAAATTCCCATAGTAAACAAGGTTAGCTGATAGGACAAACTCAAACAAGTAAATGGTATAAGACAGTTGGTGCATGTGTTTCATGCACATAATATATTCATTAGTGAGAAGATAAAGACAGCCTGATTTTAAAACCTGAATTATTTTTGCATCTGTTTGTAAAGAAAGGATCAACAGCAGTTTTCTATCATCTTACAATTAATCACACTGCTATATAAATCCTCTATATTTTAAGAACACCAAAAGTGCAATTTTAGAAAAGCTAAATAATGTACAAAATTGAAAAATGCCATTCTTTTAATATCTCTCCTTGTGAAAAAAGATTGCAATTACGACTATGATAACTGATTGTAGCCTTCTTTAAAAGCATTACAGAAGTTGTCATTGTTTAGTTAAGCAATTCAGATTCAGAAAACGTGACCTACCATATCCTGAGGGAGAGACCTATCGTAGCAGTGAGCAATACATCTCTATACACTTGTAATTCAGAGGCACTGAGGCAAAAACTGTCAAAACATTACTAAAGTCGAAAAGGATGTATGGTTCATTAGTCCAGGAACTGATGTGTTATGGACCTCTTTGTGATCAGCCTGATAATTTAAATCAAGTTACAAGTTTATGTAAACCTACTAGAAGTCTATTATTAAATTTCAGATCATGCCTTCAACAAAGGCACTCATAATTGCAGAGATTTATCACAAGGCCATAACTAACCCCCTATCATGCCAACTTAATCAATAATCAATTTATAAAATATCATTACTTTAACAGAAAATCTATAGCTCTTTTTCTTGCATTGGATATGAGGACCAAATTGCAGCATAACAACAGCAAGCCAGTCGTGTTCATTAACTGAACTAGACTGCAAAAGCTTCAATATTTCCAAGCACTTCCAGAACATGGACAGAGCAGAGTGAGCTGCAGCAGCAGAATCATCTGCCCCCTTCCCTGTGCTGCTCTAAGCCTGCCCAAGATGTCTCATAGTGGTGTGCACCTGACAGTACTGGAGCACAGCACTTGAGCATGAAGCTTCATTTCCCTCAGCTTTACATCCATGAGAATGATATTTACAGTAAGCAGCCACTCCCATATACTCCCAGTCTACTGCCCATCTCGTTGTTCAAATAGGACAAAGACTGGTGCAATTAGAGTGAAGAGACCACAGAGCTGGACTAGAAATAAATGTCTCTATATTTCATTCACTGTAACAGGTCACTGCAAAATACATCAAGTTCGACAATAAAGGCATTCTTTGTATGTGGTGGGAATCCTGGAACTGTTCTGTGCAGGACCAATAGCTGGATTTTGATGATCCTTGTGGATTTCTTCCACTCAGCATATCCTACAATTCTGGGATTTCAAGTGTTAAGACTTTGCTTAAGAGACAGACAATCTTCTTTTTTAATGATAATACATACTGATATCTGTTTTTACAACATGAGCTTTCTATGTAGAGAAAAGAAAAATAACATGGAGATGATAAAAGTGCTCAAGGACTACAAATTATCAGTGCCACCAAACAAACAGTTCATGCAAGAACTTGGATAAAGCTGCAGTAGTCCTATAGTTATCTGCTTGATTATCACTTGGTAATTTTTTTCTGAATATCAATAATTAGTCCAATAGTATTGTATTCCATATTTTGGGCACAGAGAACCATAATTTAAAAGTTTGATTTATGAAGTTTGGATATGCTAGTGAAAGAAGTAATTCCTTCCATTCTGCAGTCCTGAGATATAAACAGAAGGGGATAGGTATTGAACCTATAAAATTTTGCCTAATTCATGTCCTTCCTGTGATATACCAGAGCTTACTTTATTAATCACAAGTTTCTGGTTTTGTGCAGCTTTTTATTTACTTGTGAAAACTACTGCATGAAATGTGAAAATAGGAAGAAAGATTAACCCAAAAATATGTTTACTTTTCAAAGGATTTTTTTCCAAGCAATTTATACTGAAGTACCACACAAAGCCGCAGTAAATTCAGTATTTTACATTTGTGTGATTTCTCCAAGTCATCATCAATTTAAGCATTTATTTCCAAAAGTGCCAGAACAAACATTTCACAAGCACTGTCATTCCGTATTACTCCGTAACTTAATACTCTTTATCATAAAACCAATTTCTGCAGATCAGAGTGTGCCTAATAAAAGCATCCGTGGCAGGTATGTGTTACTTCTGCTGCAGAACTGCAGTTTCATCCCTTTCCTTCAAATCCACAGAGCTTCTGGAAGCCTTTGATTAACCAATTCAGACCTATAAAGCAGACAAGCGCACAGGTTTAAATAGCTTAGCTAGATTCACCACTGAACTGTGCAGAGAGGAGGAGGCTGCGCTCCCTTTGTGGGCTGGATGGCAGCTGAGCTCTGGGGGCAGGGGGATGGGGACAGAGCAGGGACACCCTGCAGACAAGCAGTTAAGGACTGGCAGCACATTCCAACTTTCCAGAACAAAAAACTTGCTTCAGGACACATATATGTCAGACTATAACTTGAAAGAGCTATCAATGCATAAACACAACACATCCCAAATTCCAAAAGGTTTTTCTTTTCTATACCATGAAATATCAAAGCATCAAGAAATAAATAAAAACAAAAATCTCCCGTTAAAAGACAAGAAAAGCAAAAATTATCCTTCTACTCAATAATCTGTGCAATAAGAAAATACTGCACTTAGGACAGACATAGTGCGAAAAGCTCGGGGGACAATGTTGCTTTTCCAGGTGCAAGGTCCATTAGCTGCAGCTCAGACACTGCTGATATCTGAGATCTTGTAAGATTGTCCCAAAAATGCCCTGGGAATAAATTGGATATTGTCTGGAACGTCTCATTTTGCTGAAGGATGAAACTGTCTCCCTCAAACAGCATCGCTTCACAGTATTACTGCACAAATTGCAAAAAGGGTGTTTCCCTGCAGGTCATGATCAGAAATCACTGATGCAGAAGGACTTCCAGAAGACTCTGGGGGAAGCAAGAATGTAAAATAACTGCTTTGTCCGAAGGGTTTCCCTCTATTAACACCACTTGCATTTCTGTCTGTTTCTAGCAAATTACTTACTATTTCTGATCAGCATTAATACCAGCACTTGTCTCCTTCCAGAGATGCTATTTTGAATGTCAGTTACTGTGGAAAACAGAGACACGTACACAACTTGTATGAGGCTACTTGGGATTTGTTTTGAGAGGTAGCATCATTTCAGAAGACAACTAAAAATATCTTCACTTCTTTAAAGTTGTGTTTAAAGCCTGTGTACTCATAGTGCTCTTTGATGTCAATCTCTAAAACTAATGCACAAGGAAATGCTAAGTGCAACAATGAAAGAGTTCATGGCATACCTAAACCTTCTCCATGACACAGTAACAAGGCTACAATGATACAGAGAAGCAAAATGCATCCCTGCACTCAATCACAGCAGTACAAGGAAGGCGTTTAATGACTCAGCTTAAAAAAACCCAAAATACATTTCTTTATGAGAATTTCCATATCCTCTAATGGATTAAAGTTTTTAACTTGTAAATTCTTGAGAAAATCTCTTGGAACATGCAGCTACAAGCTTTTATATCAGATTTCTCTTTTGAGCTCAGGGTTGAAATGCAGTAAGCTTTCAAAGCAGAACAGCTTAAGTTTCATCTCTCTCTTGAAATCAGATGACATAATGAATGGTGAAAGAAATCTTGCCTTGGTTTCCCCAGATGATGTGTGATTTCTTGCATGAACTCTTGCTTTTCACAGAGTCAAGATCATGGCAATGCCATGTACTTGCAGGATTTTAGTTGCTTACTGATTTTGAAGCAAAAATTTTATATGGCTCAAGCTTTAAATTTTCACATGAGTGCTAGTAGACAAACACTAAAGGAGCATATATTATATTATTAAACAGGTCACATTGCATGCTATCTTAATAATTAAACAACATCACTTTCTTGATGGAAAGAACTCCTGGCTGAAATTTAAATGTAGGTACTCCAAACAGAAATATGCATGAGTAAACATTTGCTGTAATTAACTGAAGACCACAAAATCGCCACTAAAGATTTTCCTTTAATATAATTTTTTTCTGCAGCTTAGATAAAATCCACACTTTTTCTAATTGATCAAAGCAGAATACCAGAGAAATGAAATCTTAACATGGGGCAATGTGTAACTTGGGGCTTCAGTGATAGGTTTATTCTATTTAAACCCAGGTCTATTCTCCTTTTTCTGCCTTCCCCCTCACAGAACAATGCTTTTAAAAGAAGAAAGGTATTACAGTTTTTACAAGCCTCCATTTGAAAGTAGATGAGATTTCTGTCTCAAAATCTCTTTCAGAGCTCTTAGGGACTCCTGCTAATTTCATTATTTGCATTATCTTTTGCACAAACCTCAATTCAGTGACTATATATACACCTATTAATATTACCAGTCTGCTATAATAATCACTGAAAAGTTTACAGGAGTCTTATTTTTCTCACCAGCAAGAAGAGTCATGCTTGAAATAAATAACACATCCAAATTAGTATAATTTACTGTCTCTATGAAATCACTATAATTTTCATTCAAAATGAAGGGAAAAAACACCCCTTAGTCATACCATGAAAACAAATAGATTTCCAATTTTAATCTTCTCTGGGACTTGGTCTTGGTGGTTTTGATCCCTAGAGATACCTCAAAGATGAAATAAATAGTTTGTGACACGATAACACAGTTAGAATACTGGCATTGACAGAGGCCTTAGTTATCCCTCTCCTATGTCCAACTTCTCCCAGTTGGCACTTTCATTTCTAACCATCGTGCTGCCTTGTTTGTCTGATAGCTCAAATAATCACTGAGCAAAGGTGTTTGTGGGAAGCTGAGTGATGGTGTCTAAGCCACCGGTGAATGCTGCAATCACTCACCTATTTATAGGATGGGATCCTTGGACAAGTCTCGCTTACTCTTTCTATGCTTATGTAGAAGCCAGTCCCATGGCAAGCAGCAAGAGATTCTTAGCCAGCCAGCTCTCCAGTGCCCTGGTTTTGCCATCACAGAAACCACTCAGAGCTTAGGAAAGCAGAAACTCAAACTTCAAACGAACATTCATTTTGAAAATTGAGAAATATCCTAGTCTGGGTATAAGCCAAGCTAAGGCAAAAGGGTCCTTAAAGTGGCCGACAGGGGCCTGAATCCTGTGAGGAATTAAAGCTTATGTCTCTGCTCCAGGATTAATATAAGCTATTTCCACTTGATGGATATAGCTAAATACAGAACAGTTGCAATGATCATTCACACAGTGAAATAGAAAATGAACTGGACAAAAGGAGATGTGAATTTTAAGTCTCTTTTCAAGAACACATTTAGCATCAGAGATTTGTAACAAAAGGATATGCAACAAAGAGATGTTTTTTCCAGGCTGCACACCAATGTAACTGAGGCTCCCCAGAGCCCTGACATGGGGCCAGGCAGGGGAGAGACTGCATTACGAAAATGTGATGAGGAGTTGCAAGGGCTCACACTAAGCTCTCTGAGGTTTTAAATCAAACTTGTTTTGATGAGGAAAAGGTCAGGACACCACTTCCCACCTGCCTCTCACCAACAGTCCCAATACCAACAGAGAACTAGTTCACAGTTCTGGAAAGAATGACCAGGAGCACTTGTCCTGCTACTGAGCCATAGAGATAATGACCCTTGCCCTGAATGCAGCAATGCCCAATGCCACATCAGGATGCCTGCAGACCCCAGCAGTTTTCCTTCCACATTAACCCGGCATAATAAACACCTAAGTCTTATTACACATAAGGAGGAAAGCACACATAGGATGTAAAGCCAAGAAACTTTGATTACAATGGTTGAAGTCTTCAGGGCATAGTCAAAGGGTTCAGTCCAGTTTAGCACTTACAGGAAAGGAACATGCAATAATACAACAATCTATCATTCAATAATACAGTATATTACCATTAAAGCTGGTATATATAGGCACACTTCCTAGTGCCTATTCCTTCTTCTGGCAGAGAAAGGAGTGGACTGCTGCTTGGGCTCCCAACACCAACAGCTCCCACCTGTCAGGGAGAAACCAGTCAATGCCACTCATACACCAATTCCTTTACTGCAAGCAGCATGATGTTGACAGTGATTTCTACAGGACGTCTTTAAGGCCATTTTTATGTGTTTTCTAATACTCTTTTAACCTTGCTCTTCCTTCAGTGATTCAGACTTAACTGTATGTAGTAGATTTTGCATACAAGCTATTTGCTCTTCACTCTCTTTCCCAACACATTTTTTTACCCAACCCCTAAATTCACATTTCTCTAACTGACCATCGGTGAGTCATTTAAAGCTGGGAGGTCTCTAGTCTCCACTTGTGTGCCGCCTCTCATCATCCCATGGCTGTATTCCTCCATGGGGCATTCTGTGTACTCACCTTCAAGGCCTGCCTGTTCCACCAGCCCGTCTCTGTACACTACACCCCTCTGTTAAAATTATTAATACTTTGTTCTGTGCAAAATTGCTATTTGTCACTGCATCTTTCTGAAAACAATGTTGTATGACACGGATATTACAAATATTTAGGCTAGTAGCAGAGTTGCTCTTACAGGAAAATCAAGGATAAAAAAAATTCAAGATATTGTCACAACAAGCTGATTCAAAACAGTGTACAAAGGCAATAAGGTACTTTTATGAATCCCTTTAGAGACAGTAATTTACAAAATTTATTTAAAAACCAAACAAAAATAACCCACAATCCCAAATAATAAATTACTTAGTATGCATAATTAATAATTAAGTAGTAATAATTACTACTGAAGGTTTTAGAATCTACTCTATGTTATATGGAAAAAAAGTGGGAAATGTGGGTTCCCTTGTTCTCCTGTGAAATAAGAACTGCAAATCTTAATATATAAGGAAAACACCTACACTAAAAACTGTAACTTTTAATATCTCATTTTTTCTGAAATGATTGAGATTTCAGAATTTTTGCCTTGATAGCAGTATTCCTAAAAACCAATCACAGCTAAATATATATACAGTGCAGCTAGATACACTTCACCCACTTTCTGATGCATACATTCATTTACCCTGCTTCATCAGGGAAAAATAACAGAGCAAAAAATAAAGGAATGTATTCTGCAACTAACCTGAGAAGGCTTGAGAGCTGTTAGAATTGTGTGTGCACATTTGAAACTGCTTGTTACTTTTTACTAACATGTGCTTACTAGTTAGGGCTGTAGTGCAGTATATGAAAGGGTAATGAGCTATTCAGTGTCTATTCTGACTGAGCTGTTTGTGTCTAGTTAATGCATTTCAAATGTAATAGACAAATTAATATCTCCAACTTTTCCCATTAACAGCATTAAATAAGGAAATTGCTGTTCCAGAATTGTAACCTTATTATTTATTATACCAAACTCCTCTTGTAACATATTAGTTGGTCTAAGTTTTCTTCCAATAAATCAAAGTGAAGCAAAACAAACTTCTTCCTTCTATTTATGATCTTCCATTCTGGATATTTCTTAAGATAGAAAGTGAAAATTCATAAAATTAATTCCACTATTTATATTCACGTTCTCAATACTGCAGTGTTCAGTTTATGAATTGTAAAAGTTAAGTATGTAGTTAAAGAGGCTGAAGCAAAAAATAAAATTACAATGTGAAACAGTAGTGTTTGCCTTGTTGGTTTTAATAATATCTTCTGGGATTAAAGGACATTTTAAACATTTTTTTTAACTACACCTTTCCCAGAATACAAGAAAAAAATAGTTTCTAGACTACTAAATATCACTTTGGCACACTGACTACCAAGGTGCTCCATGTCATCACAAAGATAACCGAGAATAGATCAGGTTTTGCTCCATTTCTAGTACTTGAGTATCTTAAACAGCAAGACAAGACCACATCCCTTCTCTTACTCACATACCTGCTTCTATCAAGGATCACAGATTAGATTTTTGTCTATTTCTTGTGGACACACATTTGCACATGGATTGCTCCTGCTGGTCAGCTGCTCAACTCAAAAGAGTGGGGCAAAACAAGAGTTAAGACATTCCTTTACATACTGGGTATTTCTACCTTCATACCATTCAAGGCTGCTCACTCTCAGGGCATAATGGAATTAGAAGACTGGCACCTAAGCAGTGTACTACCAGCAATCCTACTGGTATTTTCACACTGCAAAGCTTGGGTTATTAGGGATACTTTTAAGACTTATTAATCTTTTATAGCACTGATATGAAGCAAATCCCACCCTGTGCTTCTAGTGGAGAAATTAACTTTAGGTTTCTCTGCAGCTGACAACAAAATACATCTCACAACACTTATGGTCCTGACTACTACTTCAGAGCCATGAACTTCCACATTTGAGGACACCGATTACACCTATAGCTCTTTCCTGGCAATAACTGACTAGAGCCTTGATAATCCACAGGTCAGTTGGATAACTATTCCACTGCTAAACATTAGCAGGCCACTATCATTTTGGAAACAACCATAATTAAATAAACCTTAAATTGTACTTATCATCTACAGTTAAGAAAATTTATACAAAATATGTATAATGTGAGTAATTTCATAGAGAAGAAAAAATAACCTACAGCTCACTAAAATACAACTGTGGATTGATTTTAAATTAAAAATGTGAATTACACAGTATGCAGCTAAATTTAAAAGGCTGATTTCAGAGGAGTTGGTATCCTCTATAGATATACAAAAACATTTGTTAGATGAAAGGTAAACAATGTTATGGGACATGTACTTTTCCTCATGCTCTTCAGGTAAAAGGAGAAGAGATTGACATTTAAGAATCTAGGAGCATATTTCTGTTACCTACAATCAAAGATATTCACAGAAGGTCAAAAGTACTACTTGCACTTCTGTTGATAAAAAAGTTTTAGCTTGCCCTGCAACAGTGCACAACTGGAAGAATCCTGTGCCTTTGATAAGTGAACCTTATTATTAATAAAATATAATTCCTTAACCTGGAAATGCTCATCTTCCAATCCCACAGATCAGCAGTATGATGGGGCTACTGAAGTGCTTCCTATGAATTCCAAGTCAAGAATACAGAGATGCAAGCACACCCTCACCTCTACAGCTAAAGCACACAGAAAAGTCTTTGCCACTGCAATCCCTCTATTCTTTGCCCTAAGAAGGAGCCATGTGCTCTGTTAGGTGTGTCAGCTCAAGAAGCAAAACTGTTGTTTATACCTCATTTCCCAAAGTCACTGAAACATCTTTTTGTGGCACCAGGCAGACAAATTGGAATAGCAGACACGAACATGTTTAAGCAAACCCAATAAGCAGCATAATTTCAAACTTCCCCTGTGCCACAGATGTTGCTTTAAGTGATAGTTGAGTATGTCTACTTTAAAATGCTTGAACCAGCACAAGTGCCACTTCACTCTTATGTGATGTTTTCATTTGGCTGGACAGGTGCTCCTGCAGCAGAATATCAAAAAAAAGAACATCTAAAATATGTATTGACCAACATCTGTCTTGCTTGGACTTAAAGAAGCTACTCTAATATGCATTTAAGTCTGAGCAAGAAGTTTTCCATTCACTTTGACCTTCTAAAGAAGCTTCATAAGACTATATGCCAAAATCCACTTTTATACAAAAGTAACCTTGACTACCCACAATGTGGGCATTGGCACTTGAGTTGACGGCAGGGGCATGGAAAACAACAAAACTCATAAAAGAAAGAAACCTCTCAAGCACCTCTAAAAATTTTCAGCTGAAAATGATATATTTTTCAACTGACACATTTTGCAAGCTTTCTAAGAAGGAGGTATCACCAATATGTTGAATATATCACTTTTCAATTATAGATATATAGATATAAAGATAGCATTTTATTTCTAGGCTATGTTAGAAATTGCTTCATTTGAAAGAATTAATTTGAATTTGGATTATGGACATTTTTGTGTTTCTTTGTATTTCCCATCTATCTATTTACAGCTTAACCTGTGTAGTAGTGTTTCACAGTAGATGTATAAGGTATTATTGATGTAATAGTAGTAACTTGCTTATTTATATGTTAACATGTGTCATGTGTAACAATATCCATCCCAAAATGCTTTACAAATAACACACATAAATAGTCCATCACCACTAAGATGAAGAAAAAGAACTGCACGGGGAAACAGAAAACTACACTAAAATAAACATGGAAGAAAAATTAGGAAAGGCTGTTTGAAACTGAAGAGGAAATTATTACTGTAGATGTCTGTATACTCAAATTACACACTGTTTCTGTAATTGGAAACTTGGGATTATAAAACTTGGGTTTGTTTTACACCTTAGAATATATACTAGTATGGCAAGAAAGTTGTTTTATTGAGGTAGGGAAAATGGTACAGCAGAGCCATTATTTTCTAACACAGGATTAATTATTATTTCTTAAACCTAAATACTGGCATGAAAGAGAGCTGTTGTATCTGAGCATCAATGTGAGGCAACTCTTCAGTAAATTGTTAAAATTAAAAAAAAAAGGCATTTTGCCACAAAATTCCCAGTGGAAATTCAATTAGTCCCACAATTTACTTACAGTTCTGCAAAAATACATCATCATACCACAAACACAATGGAAGAAGCATCACAAAGAGGAAAAAGAATTAAAGTCATGTCAAATTACTAATACATAAGCTGAAAAAAATTAATCAGCTATAACAGTCTTTCTCAATCCATTAATGTGATGTTCAGGATATTTTTAGTGGTAGGATTCTGTAATGCAGAATGGAAAAGCTGAACTGCTGATGCTACCTACCATTGGATAAAGAAATGGAAATATAAGAAGCCTGGACTTGCAGGATGCTCACTGGAAGATACAGCTTTGTTTGTATTATTCGATTATTCACCTTACTGTACAGTGGAAAATGAGGGTTAATATATCTGTGGACTTGCCACATTTTTAGCAGCAGAAGTTAAGACTTTTCTCAGAGTGCAATGCCAAAATGCAGCCTGACAGTTAGGAAAGGGATGCAAAAATATCAAGAGTTCCAACACTGCAACAAATACTACAAGATATCAACATTCCATTAATCTAGCCAAGATAGAACTCAGAATTAAATGAAATAGGGATCAAATCATGCATTTAATGAACAGAAGGCCTACTGGTCTTGTTGGTGTTTTCAATTATTTTTGAACAACTGCAAGAAATATATAGGAAATTTGAAGATCATTTTCTATTAAAGAGCGATTACAGAAATTGTGATGTGTAGTGATAACCGACTTCTGTCCATAATGGCTGAAATAAGGAGTAAAACACAAATTCAGAAATTTGAGATGTGGTTAGAAAATTACAAGTGGTATTCAATGAGGAAAAACATGAGGTAGAAAATCTAATGGAAAATCAGGCATATTACATGAAAAAAAATTATAGGTAATTTTACTGGAAAGTGTTAAGAAAAAATTATGAATAGAAAACAGACATGTTCACAATAAAACAGGACACTAATAAAGGCTTACATAAAATTGTGTGGGTTTTTTTTTAAATCACAGAATTATGCGTATCTGAAAATAGACTGGTAAAGTCTACATATCTGAAAGCAACTCAAAGAAGCCAAGAAATATTTATATTATTGCATTGGTACCTTGGATAAATTAAAATTAGTCTAGGCAGAGCACTAAAATCTGCACCTTATTGTAAAACCCTATTTTGGAAGAAGAATCAGAAAATCTAAGCTGTCTTTATCCCTCACAAAATTTTAAATAAATTGTGCAAACCATACTATGAATGCTACAATAAAAATAAATTCTACCTAAACAAGTACTCCCTTTCACATAATCAGTTTTTAAAATTTACCTTCTACAAAAAATTTAGCAAGTATTCGTGCATGGTATGTAGATTAATTTTTAATAGTGCTGTAGATGATTGAATATTTAAGAACATTTTCATTAATGACTACAACAATGAAACGATTTCTTTCAGACCAATCCTTGAACATCTCATCCTGTTACTTGATCCCTCAATCTCCAATTTGAATAAAAATAGACATTACATTAAGGGCTTTCTCATTAAAATGCTTTTCTGACATGCTCATATGCATTATTATCAATTCCCTGAGCCAGTGTATTATCATGGGAAAGAAAGTCATTGGCTTTTGTAATAAAAAAAGAGCAATATTTGTTGATGGCTTCACTTCACTCATTTTTGTCATCAGCATTACTTTTGGGATCAGTGTATTTTGGTGAGCCTTGATCACAATTAGGTTTGCTAGATGTAGGGCAGGCACTTCTTCAGGCTAGACCTTTTCATACCAGTCAGAAAATTCCCTTTGTGACTTTTATGGTCCAGGCTCTCAAAGGACATGGAATTTTCAGGTATTTCTGCAGATATACACATCTTAATGTAAAATGGCCATAGCTGAATCACCATTTATCATGGTGTTTTCCCCAAGACCTTAAAATTTCCAAAAGAACAGTCTCAGAACACTGCAAGTAATCCCATAAAATCTGAGAATCCATCAGGTTCAAAAAAACCTCTTGAGATCGAGTCCAGCTATCAACCTAACACTACCAGGTCCACCACTAAACTATGTCCTTATAAACAGATAACTTATTTTTCCTCACTGCTTTCCGTAAGAGATTTTTTTTTTATTATTTTAATGAAAGCCACACAGAGTCTTCCAGTGACTCCAATGCCCATGTGAGACACTTGATGTTTTCACCCACACTACACAATTCCTTTCTCTCTTCCTTTTAGTAGTCATTTATGAGCAAAAACAAACAATTCCTATAGCAATCCTAACCAAGTAAACACTTTAAATTGAAAAGTAATACTCTTAGGATTATCATGTGATGGGCTACTTATCTGAACAACAAATATAAATTCTTCTCTGAAGCAAATCAGCCTTGTACTGTAAACTTAAAGGCCTCATCCTAGATTTGTTATAAAGTCTTGATAGCAATGGGATTAGTGGATGCTATTAAAAGTAGAAGCTCCATTCCTGTACTTTTTTCTCTCTGGGACAGATGCTTTTTGGAAATGCTTGGATTGCAGAATTTGAACCCACTTATCCCTCCCCTGAAAGATGTTGTGCAAGGCAGGGGCAGGTCTTCATATTGCTCAACTGACATTCCAACTCTCTAGAAGTCTTCTGACTACATCAATATTTCAATCAGCACCTGGGCATGAGCCATTTGATAATTTGGTGGTGAGCAGCTTCCTACTTCTTTGTTCTCCTAATGGCAATTGAGCTCATAGTAGGAATGCATTTGCTACCAGGAAATGGAACAGGTCCTGGGGAATACGGACTTCACAAGAGAAAGGACTTTTAAAGGTCTCGTATAAAGGCATAATAAATGAGACCTGTTAGATATTATCTATAATGCACCACCATATATAGTGTGCCAATACCCTCTAGTGGATACACTTGCCTGTGTTTTTGTCACCTTTCTCTAGCTAGCACATCAAGTCCCAGAGAGTCCTATAAGCCCTCTTATAAAAGATTCTTCTGGCTCATGTGGCAAATTAGGGCAGTTTTAGAGCAAAAGTCTCCTTAATTGGTGTTCTGCACTCTATTGAGCATGAAGGCTTAGTTAACATGGTCCCTACAACAGCTTCTCCCTCTCCCAAAAGACATAACTTGATTAAAATACTGCTGGAGTTTTATGAAGTGCTGTGTGCATTCATGTGGGGTAATAAATAGATATAACTGAAGGCAGCTTGACACTTGTGTATTTATTCCTTTCTGTTTACCAGCCTAACAATATCTTCTGTTACCATGAAATGATTTATACAACTTTGTCAAGCTCAGAACGTGTTGAAGAGGAGTTCGCATGAGCCAGACAGGGGGTGAGAGAGAAGCTTCCATTATCAGCAGAAAGGCAGAGTTAAAATTGATTGCCATACACAGAGAGCTTTCTGAATCGGTAATGTTTTTTTCATCTGCAAGACAAAGTCCTTGTGAATAAATGGATATCCCTACAGCTTATCTGTAATCATTTGCTATCAAACAGCAGTGAGGAAAGCAACCCCATCTTACTGGCTTGCAAGTGGGTTCTTTCTTGTCAGTTAATGATGTAAAGATTCTACATGGCATTTCCTGGAACTGTTGTCTATATTTCTTAATTTAGTAAATGTTTCTGCATAAAGGCAAGAGTCTGTGCTCAGCTTAAGGAATTTATGGTTTTCAACTGAAATTCAAGTTCAAGGTTTTGGAAGGGCAACTAGACTGCATGTATGTGTGTTAAGGACCAAAAAGAAACACTACCAGAATGAGTGGTGCCTTTGTAGCTAATATTTTACAAAAGCATGATTAAAAAGGCAGCCATGCTCACAAATAACACACATCTAAGTGACATCCAAACCTCCACTAGCATTTTCTATCAAAATGCACAGATGAAAATGTTCTGTATTACACTAATAGGTCTAAACCTCAATTTCTTAAGGAAATAGATCTTAAACTTACATCTTATAAAATCTTTGTTGCACACAGTGTTGCAAACCATTATTCATATTGCATCAGCTTTTCTGCAGCAACTAAAAACCAGAAGACTTTTCCTGCTTACTTTATAGCCTAACTGGGATGAATTCAGATAAAGACTTGGTTATCATGGTGTGGGAAGGGAATTAAAGCATTGAACAGTAAAATTAAATACAATACTGTAATACTCTGGATCATGACAGAGCAAATCAAATAAGCTGCAATTTGTAATTGTGCATATTGTTCTTCTATAGGGGGCTAACACTCTCCACAGACAAACAGGGACAAATCTTGGTGATTCAACCCAAAATCAGATAATTTTCCATCTCAGGATTAAAATTAAGCCAAAGAGAATCTGAGTAGGTCCTGGAGGGAAGCTAAGGAAAAAGAATAAACTGAAGACTTGACTTCTGCTGTGCTTCAGAGCAGACATGCTTCAGCACTTTTGACAGAATTTGTAAATAAATGGCTTTTTTGCTCTTTAATCACAATCACACAGAAATAGATGGGGATTCTGAAAAAAAAAAATGTTCTAATTAATCATTATGAATAAGGCAAAATTAAAAACATTTACAATTTTAGAGGTAATAGTATCCTGGATTGGGGTTTTGTTTCCTTGATTGTAATTGTTTCCCAATCAGATATGTGGCCAGAACTGAACTAGGAGAGAATATAAATAAAGCAGCACCAAGCAACTTTTTAGGAAAAACCACTGTCTGTTCCAGAAGACAACATAAAAATTGAAGACTTAACAGAACTGACCTCAATCAATGCTGAGATTTGATCCGGTGTTTCAATCATCAAAACTACAGTAATTTCATACTCATAAGCCACACCTGGTTATAAGCCGCACTTCCGGGTAGCCGGGAAGACTACGGAATTTTTCCATAAATAAGCCGCATCAGGTGGTAAGCTGCACTTTTTTCTTTTTTTTTTTTTTAGCAAGGATCCATGTGCAACAAAGTAATGAGTTAGTAACAGAATCACATGATCGTGGGGTTTGCAAATTGAGCAGCTGATAGCAAACAGTTTTCACAGACTTGCAAAGCCTTTAAACGCAGCCTCAGGCACCCTCCCTGTGCCGTGGGCCCCAGCACTCCCGCCCCCGGAACTGGCTGCCGCAGCTCCCTGCCTGCTCTGCAGCGGCGGCAGCTCCCCACGCCGCTCAGAAGCAGCGGCTTGCCGACGAAGTCAGCGGCGGCTCGGCGTGCTGGCCACGCAAACGCGGTGAAGCCAGCTCAGCAGGCCAACCATGCGAACGCAGAAAGCTGGGCTGCTCGCGCGAATGTGGCAAAGCCAGGCTGCCCGCGCAAAGCCAGCGGCAGCTCACCACCTGCTCACCAGTGGCTTTGGCTCGTCGCCCGCTAGACAGTAGCTCTGGCTTGTCGCCCACCTGGCAGCTCCCTCCCCGGCCAGCTCACACTTCCGGGTTGGCATTTCACTGGAATTTGTCCATAAATAATCTGCACCTGGTGATTAGCCGCACTTCCAGGATCGGCTCGATTCTTCAGTGAAATAAGTGCGGCTTATCAGTGTGAAATTATGGTAACTGGTTTAAAAATCACCCATAATTAAAGGGCCAAATTCTCAGAAGAATGTTTTCATTTTTTCTCCTTGGAAATAAGCGATTTTCATACCTACTCTCCATAGCAATAATCTGTCAAACACACAATAGAATGAATTTAAGAAGGCTTCACAATGTGAGAGAAAAGTGAAGACGTAGATGAGCAGGGATGAAATAGCATGGGAGATTTAATTCATCTATTACACTTGAACAGCTCTGTCCTGTTTTAGTGCTTGTTTCTCTAACAATTCTAGAGTCTCAATTTTCACAATGCAGGTACATAAATTTAAAAGAAAAGGCATGCTTAGCTAAGTTTATATCATACATGCAATAGAATTTTAAAAACTGTATTTCTATGAGGTTTTCGCTGTTAAAGAAGTATATTAATAACAATGTATTAGAATCCAATGTAAGTCATGGGAAGGATCTTATGTGATTTAAACCAGGTCAGTCTCTGTCCATCTATTACAAGCAGACCAGAGCTCATTATTTTTCACTCAAGTTCTTCTCTTGCCAGAATTTTCTATTTCCCAAGCTTTCCCTTAAGTAAGGAAATAAACTCATTGCACACATGTTTAATTGGGACTCACAAATACAGAAGAGAAACTGGAACCCCTCTATTGCAGGAGGAAAAAGAAGAGAAGCATCACTAAGTACTAAGCTTTTCATCTTCCAGGTTGCCACTTCAAGTGAGACCCAAGAACAAGAGCTGCTACCCTGGCCTGATAGCTGCTTCATGGCCCATTTTTAGCCCCCACTCTATTGTCACCAGAACAGATAACACAGAATCATTAATAGCAGCTTGATTTGGTACTATCTGGATCAGAAATTGGTGGCATGACTCGTTAGAATTTGTCTCTACACTGCAGTGATATCTGCCCCTGTCTTGTGCCAGGAGCCCCACAGGACCCTGAGCAACTTCAGGGAGAGCTGAGCCCTCGCAGCTCTGGCTGTTGCTGCCCAGGGAGCAAACACAGGGCTCTCCATTTGGGCAACCAGAAATACTAAAAACTGACTCAAAATTCATTCAGAGATGATTTAAAAAAAGAACAAAAAACAACAAAAAAAACCAACCCAGGTTTGCCACAACCATGTGTTAGATTCTTAATTTTGCCTTTTAGCATGGCTTTAAAGGAGACATGAGAGGGAAAGATGAGCAAAGTTAAGGCCAGAAGTTAATTCAAAATATTTTTCTCCCGACAATAAAGTCAGTCACGACAGCACACAGACACTCTCAACCATACATCCCAGGTCCAGACACATTGCTTTGCATCCATGAATATGGACGCAGAAGAAAAAAGAAAGTAAAAAAGAAAAAATCTTTTCCTTCCTACATCCTGGCAGCAGACCAAAAATCAATACCAGTTGCCTAAGTAAAATCTCACCCTGACAGGGCCTCCCTGCTGGCTACGCAGCAATACTAATGGTCTTGTAGTGGTCTTTAGACAACACAGGGATGTCAATATAATTTTGTTCAACTTTTCTTGCTTGCCATCTCCCATCTGCAACCAATTCATAACCTCAGTTACTCATACCTTTGCACAAATGGACTGACTCTCCACCTACACATTTAGCTGTCCCTTTCCTCACTCCAATGCCTCTCTGATCACTGTGACAGCCTTTGCAGTGTGTCCCTCCAAATCTGCTTTGCCTTTAATATTTCACTAAAATGCCAATGAAAACTGCCTTTGCCTCCTGAGAGCACAAAAATCTTCTTTTCCTCTTCAAGCACAGCAGACAAAGCCTATTCCCATCAGCCTAAACAAATAAGCAATGGAATCAGAAAATCAGGGACATATATTGAAGGCTTTTCAAATCTTAACCTTAGAAGGCTTCAGAGATATTAGTTAACTCCTTAGGGAAAACATTCCACTTCATAGAAAAATAAAAGTTATATACAGTAATTTCATGATTATAAGCCGCACCCTTTTTATTGAAGAATCCAGCCTACCTCAGTAGTGCGGCTTATATATGGACAAATTCCATGGTCTACCCAGCTACCGGGAGGTGCGGCTTATAATCAGGTGCGGCTCATAATCGTGAAATTACTGTACACATTTAGCAAAAGTGTTGAAAACATACAGTGTGTACCTTTTGGTAGGCAACAACATGAAATGTTCTAAAGCCTTATACCTAAAATATATACATTTTCTAAATAGACTGTAGAGGAACTCAAACACAGCCAGGTATAAAAGAGAGGATATACAGCTGGATATTAAACACACCCAGAGGAATGATGATCACTTTTCCATCAGAACAGCTGGATATTAAACACACCCAGAGGAAGGATGACCACCTTTCCATCAGCACAGCAGTCACGTCCTTCAGGAGCACTGGGCTTTGGCAGCCATCAAGCCCAGGCTAGAGCAAAGCCAGCACAGTGAGCTCCAATGGCCATGGCCCCCAAGCTCCTCAGGAACCACCTCAAATGATGCAGATCAACCAGACAAACCAGTTTGTAATAGACAAGTCATTGGCCTCACAAGGTCACTGTGAGAGTTAACAGAGGGGGAAAATAGAAGAAATCCCAGTGGCCTCGGCTGGGTTTCACAGGACACACAAGGCCAGGCCGGTGCTGCAGCTGGAGTGCCCCCACCTCGGGCCAGGCCCCACAGGCAGGTTCCCATGGCTGCCTCTTGCAGGCTGAGCGCAAGTGCTGCCAAGACTCATGGTACCACCAGTGTCACACTGTGGAGTTGTAAAAAGTTGTCTCAGAACACAGAAGAGCTCTCCCCAGCGGGTCTGTCACTAACCCTGGTGCTAAGGCTCCCCAGGCCTTGCTCTTCCCGCTCAACCTGCAGGGCCATGGCAGACCATGCATTGGGTACAGCACAAACCCACATCACAGCACCCTAGCTTCTGGTGCCTGAAAGCACAGCCTAGCATGCAAAACAAAGAACACGTTAACAGATGATAATTAATGCTAAGAGCTGAGATTTGAAGGTATGCAACCAAAACGATACGGAAGATCCACAGTGGTCCATGGCAGAGCAGTTTGGGAGCTTGGGTTGATGATTTAAAGTAACAGGCTCAGTTCCTCATCCCCACTCATCAGTCTTCTCTTCCCTCCCTACACTGATCTCCAGCTATTCCAGCTGCTCACAAGAACAGGGAAACAACACCTTGTATTCCAGAAATCACTTGCAAGAACTGTAACTGCATCAGATGGAAATCTGACGTGGGTCCAGCTGCACTCAATGGATATAGGAGTTGTTGCCTGTAGTCTAAAACCATTGTTAACTATTATTTGGGTCCAGATGAAGTACATCGGATTAAAAAAGAAACAGCCAAACCTCCAGATTACAGGTGTTGATCTCAAAGGCATCACCCTGAATTCACAGTGCAGTAAGAATCAGTCTAGTAGAAACCAAGTAAAAAATTCTTCCCCCACACACTCTCTACTAGTAATCTTTTTCTATACTACTTAAATTTGAATCAAACTGAATGCTTCTTGTAAGAATTAATACATGGTTTGTTGAAGGGTGAGGATTTGGCCATTGTCCCCAGAAATCTTCAGCAGTTATTGTACCTTCAGGCACAGTATAGAAGAGTGGTGCACATTATTTCCATAACCAAGGCCACTTAAGGAGTTTTATTGCTTCCTTTGCTTCCTACAAGGCATTTTATCAAAAAATGTATTGACAATTTCAGAATGTCATTGCTACATAAAGATATAGATTTTTCAAAAAGCATTTTAAGAAATCAAGGAAAATTAAAATTAGCATGTTAATGCCTTACATTAAATAGAAGCACTGGGAAAGATTAAAACCTTCCAGGGAAGAAGTGGGAGGGAAATGCACTAGAAGAGAGGAGAAAACTTTCAAGAAGATCACAAAAAAAGCTAGAAATACTGGAAATCATGCACAGGAGGCAGGGATAAAATATGGGGCAGATGAGAGACTCTGAGAATTCATATTACATGGATGGAAATGGCAGGTACATATCATTCACAAATGAAATTCATTATTAAATATGCTTCTTTTGTCAGGATTCAATATCTTATTTTGCTACTTTATATTATTTATGGGGTATACTTAAATTCTCTGCTAATATATTATAAATATATGTGGTTTAGGCCCCTTAGTAAAACTTATAACATCCGTATATAGTACTGCTTTTAGTATATCAGCATAAAAATAAACAATTTAAAATTTCATTTCCAGTATGAAGGTTATTTATCTTTAAATAAAAAGTTTCTGAGCAATTAGTAAACATTCCACTATGTTTCTGTAGGGTGACAGGATTAAAAGAAGTTTATTACTTTTAAGATTGATATAAAATATACTGAACTGTGAATTAACACTAAGATAAATGCAAAATAGCTCCCATTTGGCTAATTGAGAACCAATATTAGTTTTCCTCAACATGGCAAAAATATTTGGGCCAAATCCCTGGTGAGTAAAAGTTAGACAAGTCTGTTTACTCGAGCCTACACTGCATGCAGCTCAAATCTTGGCTTATGCCCTAACCTGGGACTTGCACTAACAGCAAGCCCTGTCAATAACTGATAGGATGAGCTTCCTAGTAAAATCTCTCGTGTCAGCATTTAGGATTAATTTATTGACCAAAAAAAAAAAAAAGAGAGAGACAGCACAAGGAATCAACATCATCAATAAAGTAGAGCTAAGAAGTAGGAAAAAAAAAAAAAGATAAATCACACTGCTTCATAAAAATCAAAACCTTCCATAGAAAACCGAAACCTTTTACACTGAATTTTCACTAGTGTGCTTACAAAAGTGAAGTTTAAAATTGCTATTTCACATGTTAATAACTCAGGTATAATTCATACTGAAAATAGCGTCATTTCTTCATGGGAATAGTATTAAATTCTCACTGGGATAAATTTGCTCAAAATTTGTTATTTTGCCTAGGGCAATGACATCGCATTGAATTCACAAGGTAAGTGTTAGAATTGCAACCTCTGTCAGATTTGGACACACTCTCCTCAAAAACCCATTTCTAAAAATATTTGGAAGTCAGCTTTCCCAGAACTAAGGATAACCAAAACATAAAATCTTCAAATATGTAATAATTAGCATGGCCACCTTCATTACTGCAAAAGCCAACTTTTCCAGAATGCTTCTGACACAAAGAGAAGGGCATTAGGAGCTCCTCCTGGTACTTAGCCTAAGACCAACACATTAATTCCATATTCTTTAGTTAAACCATGACGACATTTCTCTCTTACCCCACCCCCGCCACACACACATAGACACAAAATCAGAGAGCTGGGAAAGTATTTATACTGTCCATTTGCTCTAGAGGCAATTCTTCAGGAAAATGCCATGTTTTGTTAGTTCAGTCCCTGAATTGAAAAATAATCATGATGCTCAGTTAAAAGATACATAGCATAGTGCTCAGCTCAGAACAACCCAAAGCATGGGAGTGCCAGCACAGGAAAGATTTTCCTCATCAGACCAGAACAGAGCAGCAGGTAAGAGGTTTAATTCACTCCACTAGCATCTGCCTGTCTCACAGGCATCCTCCCAAATCAAAGCCTAGAAATTTCCAGTAATAAGTAGATAAAAGAATCGCACACATGCAGCTACAAGCTCTGTTTTCCTTAACTCTGCTGCTAAGGTGTCTCAGCTTCATGTGTAACATGTCTGATATTGTTTTGAACAGCTGTTGGTAGGAACAGATGGAATTTCCCCATTCTAATACATAGTCATATTTTAACTTACTTATATTGCAACTGTTACATTGAACCAAGTGAGCCTGGCAGGTGCAATGACAAAAATCCCACTACCTTTAAAATAAAATTGGTAACCAAAAATTTTAGTGCTGATAGAAAGCATGGGTATTAGGATATTACTTCTTAGTGTGCTGTGTTCTTCAATTAATTTTAGGAAACTGAAAGTTTGAAAATTTCCCATCACTTCCACTATTTATATTATGCACTTTTAATTCTTCACAAAAAAAACCCCCAAAATCATTCACAGAATAATCACAAATAAATGATTGGGATTTATTTCTATTATGCTAATTTAGTTTTCAGTTAATGCAGTTCCAATGTCCTAGTGTATGAGGCCCCCACCCTTCTCAGTCAATAAATCAGAAGCTCCAATTCAGTGATTTCAATCAAAACAGAAAGAGCATGAAATTTTTATTACAAGTTGATCCCTGACAATTTTTGTTTCAAAATTATTCCATTGAAAAGACAGACTACTATGGTTTTTAAGTCTTAAAAACAGTTCAAATTGAAAAGCAACTGTGGGAATTCATCTTTCAGCTTTGCTCCATATATACACAGACACAGAGAAGAAAGAAAAGCAGAAAAACAGCCAAAATCAAGTATAGCCTTAACTTCAAAAGCTTCAAGGAAACATTTTTTATTCAGCGAAATTTTAATGGGGGGATGTGGTGGGGGTCAATGTACGCGTGCAGCGAAATATCAGCTATGAGGGCAACAGCCAAGATTATGCTCTCAGCAGGGTCAGATGTTACATTTACCCTAGCACTTGTTAGGATCTGGTGGGATTTGGGATCATACTTCAAGCTCACTCACAAGTCTTTCTCCATGAGAGAAAAGCAGCCTGTGTGCCTTGCATGAGGTCCCAGCACAGCTCTTGCCTCGACAGCTACAGAGCAGAGTGGTTGCACAAGTGTAAAAAAGAGAGAGACAAGAACATGGACTTGCCCACACAAACCAAACAGGATATCAAGTCACCATAACCCTGGGTGAATGATCACAGAGGGATCACGAGCAGTAGACCCGTGCAGAACAGTTTTTTCTGCCTCTGAAGGAAATTATCCAATACTCCTTATTTTAACATTGTAAGGAAGATTCACACATTCTATTAGAAAGCACTGTCTTGCTCTTTTCCTGGCCATTGGCCACCACTGAGATTCAAATCAGTTACTGCAGATGTAAAAATAACATCTTGCAAAGAATCATTAGAGGCTATTTCCTCAGTTTTCATATTAAAAGATACTTGACTATATCAGTAGTGCCTAAGTATCAGAAAAGCATTACATATGACAGAGAATCTGGAGCTGAATTTAACAAAAAAAGAAAAACAGTAATTTTTCCATCTTTTCCTTCCTCTGTACCCGATCTTTAGCAATCTAAAGCTAGGAGAAGGAGAATGGGTTAAAACTAAATGGAGCTGTTTTTTCAGAGGTCCAGGGCAATGAGGAGGTTTGCAGTAACAGTGGAAATCACCAAGGCAAGGCCAGCTGCCTCCCTGCAGGAGGACAGCTGATATGCTAGGGCAGCTGTGAGCACTAGGAAACATTGCACTGATTAACCTGTCTTGGAACAGTTAAGACAAAATTAAACAAATCAGCCACATTTGTTTTTCCAACTGTTGTACAGCAACAACAATCAAAGGTAATCACCTGCCCGTCCTGGCTCCTTTTCTTCTATGGCAAAAAGTACAAAGAGAATTAGGAATTAGGTCAAACCCTGCAATGCTTTGAACTGTCATGACTTGTGGTCCAGCCTTATTCTTTTTGCTCAGCAGTGGCTGTGCCCCGTATCAGAGGAGAAGGCACCTACCCCATATGCCTTGCTCCAGCACCACTGCCAGGCATTGTCCCACAACTGGGCAGTGTCAAAAATCTTTGATAGACAATAAATTTTTCTGGATTCGCCTCACAGACTGTTTCACATCAAAGAAATTGCTGGTGTGTGAATCTCTAAGGTTCAGAGTTCACTCAGTTTGGATGAGCCCTGAAGCATTCACAATTTTATTCAAGTCACCCTGCTCAGGATCTCATAGCAGGAACAGACTTCCTTATGGGATTTCGGGCATTGCAACTTTCTGTTCAAAGTGTTGGGAAATGCTCCTATCCTTAAAAACAAAAACATTTCTTTAAACACGTCAGGGCATTTCAAATAATACTAAAAATTCTGTGTGGCCAATTGTCAAAATTTGTGCTAGGTAAGGGGAGTCCTAGTTCCAGATTTCTCCAATCACTTTTAGTTATTGAAGTTTCAAGCATATACTTTTTCTGTGTTTTGTTAAAAGCTGGTTTCCTGAGTTCTGGCTAATATTCCAGAATCAGAGTTTCCTGAATTCACCTGCTGCCATCAGAAAGAATCTTTAGAGATTTTGTTTTTTGTGGTTTTTTTTTTTTTTTCCCTGGAGTAACAAGTATAAAACAAAAAGCTCACTGGCTCAAGAAAAGACTGATTAGTCTCCTAACTTTTAGGCTTCACTGTATATTCCACTGTGAGAGGGCCCAAAACCAAAAAAGCTAGTCTAAGAGTCTTTAGTCTCCCTCTTCATCTTTATTCTTAAGGATGCCTTCGCCCTGTCCTTCAGAGGCCACGGTACTTTCATTTCCCTGAGAGAATGAGCCTTCATTATACACAAATATACAACCACAAAATGTTTTGCATGAGCTCAGGCAGTACTACTGAAACTATACTTTATTTTACTGGGTCTTCCCAATTGTTTGCAGGAAGTCGATTCAGGCTAATATTAATTTTCACAACTGCATAATCACTTGCATTTCCTCAGGCACAGATTCTCTTTATTATTTGCGTGTTAGTTCTGCAGTCTGTAAGTGTGACCTGGAATAGCTGTGTTCTTACAACATCACACTGTGCATGCCTAGCGCACACGAAACAGCACCTTCCAGAAAAACATCTCAAAACAAAAACTAGACAAAAATCCCAGGACCTAAATTTGAACTTATGTCCCTCTCAAAATCTCTCTATCACCCCTTGTTTAAATTCAATACATCAATTAAATAACAATCTGCCTTTTTCACAGATGATAAAGCTCCTTTTATAATAAAACATATTAAAATGAAACACTTCCAGAAGCCAGGTTAGAAACATTTAATTCCTGGTCAGAAAACAATTGAGGTATAGTCACTAGAATTGTTGTTCCTACACTTGTATCCCTTTATTTACAGAATCATAAAATATGGTCACTTGGAAGGGAATTCATCAGGATCATTGAGTCCAGCCTCTGGCCCTGCACAGGACACCCCAACAATCACACCCTATGCCCAAGAACATTGTCCAAACACACTTCTTGAACTCTGACAGCCTTGGTTCTGTGACCATTTCCCTGGGAAGCCTGTCCCAGTGCCCAGCTGGGTGAAGAACATTTTCCTGATATCCAACCTAAATCTACTCCAGCTCAGGTACACACCCTTTCTTGAGTCATGTCACTGGTCACAAGAGTGACAAGATCAGCATTTGCCCCTCTACTTCCCCTCATGGGAATGCTGAAGATCAGCTTCAGTGGATTCCCAGTTTGTTTCACTCTCATGGTAGATCACAATTCCAAGACACAATATAGCAATTCATGCAGAGAGAAAAACCACAGACTATTTCAGGAAATGCTGGCTGTGCTTTCTTTGTGGGCTACAAAAAAAAAACCCACAACAACAAACCAACTATAAAAATTCACTCCAAAACAACAACAACAGAAGCATGGGAGCATTGTTTCCCTTGTTTCCCTAAAAACATTATTTTTCTGTTTTTTAAAAATATTTTGACAGATGATTCTCAAAAATATTTATAGCACAGTTTGAAGGAAACTATATAGGTATCATCTCATTACACACGCACTGTAAAAAACAGTCTTTTACTAGTAAGAGTTCCCAAACGAAAACAATGGGATGGATAAGAGGAGAGGAGAAGGGCTATTATCCCTACAGGTACAAGTAGTTATGAGATCCCTACAGAGACATGTTATAAGGCATGAAAAGCATGTGACAGAGATAAGTGTTTATTTCCTCTCTCTGCTCTCCCCCAGCAGTCTTAGCCACAAGACCATCCATCTTTTCACAAGGTTGGGCACTGTTGTATGGCTTCCTAATTATAGAAATGCACAGACAGATTCAGAGAACTTGAAAATTTAATTTTAATTGCCTTGTTATACCAGCGAGTGATTGACAACCACAGCAAGATCTGAAAACACTCAGGTGTTTGCAAGATGAGACCCACTCAGTATTCTGACAGATCCACAGCACACTACTGTATTACCATGAGAAGCCTTGTGATCGTTTAGATAGGAAAGGAAGCCCAAAAATCTCCAACAGGTAAGGGAGAGAAGAAATCATGTTTATAGCCACAACCTCAGAGGAAATGGATGGGACAAATACACATAGGAGGTCTAGGTGCTATTTTGCTCATGAAAACAAGAAAAAGAGGGTTATTTCCCCTTCCCCCAAATCAGCTGTGCAAGGTCACTTACCCATAGATAACTTTAGCTGATTAAGAAATCTCAAATTGTTTGCCTTATAATCCCCATATCTCTGCTGTTCACAGGTGCAGGTCTAACTCAAGCCAAAGCCAATTTCAAATTTCTTTGTAGCTTAACTCTACCAAGCTTCACAGCTGTAGCAATGGCCTCATTATGTATATTACCTACTGATTTCACACTTGAATCCATTTTAAAGTCCTCCAAGAGCCTCCCTATTAGCTTAATAATGAAAAGTGTATCAAAGAGTATGTTGCTAAGTTGAGTGAAAAATTCAAAGCACTCCCAGTGAGATGGAGCTCCTGAAACCATGAAATAACAGTGGTCACCAAATTCTGCTCCCATTGTGATACCACTAATTATTGTATTTGGGACTAAAACCTGAACATCTGAGACAGGCAAAAGGGGACAAGTTTTTATGTCTTGACAAATTTGCCACTGAATGTAATAATCAAAGAATTAATTTAGGAAATTAGATGGCTGAACATCATTTGTCTCAGATGTTTTGTACTTCATCCTAAAATCGGATCAGGGCTTATTGTACATGAATTTAAACAACTCATCTATGAATAAGGGAGAGAAGCGTCTAGAGATTACAGCACATAACTGCTGTAGCTACAAAGCAAAATTTCATTACAGCATTCTTGCCTTGACACACAAAAGAATCCCTATTTCATTATCACCTGTAACAATAGCTGTATTTATTTATTTATTTTATTCTATTAAATGAAAAAAGAAGTAGTCCAAACTTCTGACAAAATGAATGGAAGAAATCAAGCCAGTGTCCGGATAAAAGTTAAAGTTTCTATATTAAAGTACAAGAATAGGTGCATAGAACAGTTTCTCACTAGAGCTGTGGTGAGTAGAGTCTCATTTGAAAGAATTTATACCATCAGTTAAGATTTTTTAAGCAGGAAAAGGAAATATTTAATTGTCAGCATCCTAACAGTCTAAACTAAAATGTAATCGTTGGGACCACCCATGTGGTAGCTATCATTACTAAATGACAATAAATGATAACAAATTATGACATCTACGTAACCTGCACACTGCTTTATGATGTGCCAACACAGAAAGAATTTTGGTTTAACTTTATGATTTAGATTTGTATTGTTTAAATTAAAACAAACTAGCAAAAACATCTGCAACAACACACCAGAACCACTAAGCTGAATTCAGATGAAATTGTTTGTGCAGCATATGGAGATGGCTGGCACCTGTTTGTGGTGAAAACTCAGACTCCCCAGTTTCAAGAGGAGAACAAAAAATTCATAGGAAAAAAGTATACATATAGATACAAGCAAGGCACTGATATGGAACACTGAAGAAAGACATAACATATTTAAATATAGTATTAGGGAACACATCCCTGGTTGAGGGAAATATCAGATCTCACAAATTGCCACAGAATTCTCATCACTTACACACTTTTAAGAAAAAGTAAAATGGACTGAAATATTTCAATGCGCCATGTATAGGAGCATAAAAAATTTTGAGACCAAAAACTTACATTTTTATGAAAACTGATGACATTTTCCCACTCCCTGTTGCTTACAGAACTCTGTTATCATCATATCTCCCCACTTCCCAGGAACAGTACGTTAAAGAAAGAACTGGAGAAATTACTATGCAAATAATTAAAAGTATTTCCAAGAAGTAACAGCTCAGAGAAAAACAGCTATCTCTGTATTGCCAATAACAGTTTATTTCCTATTTTTAAGTACTTGAGTTCCTTTAGTATGGCAGTGCACTCCAAAGATCCAAAACCCAGAAGATGACAGAATAATTTCAATTGAAAATTTTTAAGGCCTTATTCCCTCCACCCTCTTGATTTGCTTATTTTAGTTGCTGATGTTGCTGGTTTCAGCTACCCTAAAATTATTAATACCTCTGGGATCCACAGAGAACCCAAACCATCATAACAAGAAAGGATGACAGAGATGTCCCATATTTGTCCAGGTAAAAAGCAAAGGGAAAATATTCATGTGGGTATAAATACTGTGCCAAAAACTGAAGTCAAAATCTGTGTTTCTCAAGTGAAGACAATGGGACAGGAGAAAACAATATTATCATAGTCTAGGTAGAAGAACATGAACTTTAGATCTGTTTAGAAATGAAGTATCCCGTTTCTACAAGGCTTAGTATTGGTTAAAAGAATAGAGATGAGAAAGTTTTTGTGGACAAGATCAGCCAACAATTTCATATTTTAAAGGATTTGAAAATAGTTTTAAGTACACGCATACACATAAGACCATGGTAACATTGCACAATAAGTAGCTAACAGATTCCTAATTTTTTCCTTGTATAGAAACAAGAAAAGTATAAAATTGTGTCTTTTTAAGAAGATAAACATTTAAGGCCCAATTCCCATAGTCATGAGAAGGCTTGTAAATATTTTTGCATGTTTTAATAGCATCCAATTATAATTTTGTGCTAATTGCTTTAATCAGCCCAACCTGAAGTCTTATAGTATTTTTCCATAATTAAGCAGTACCACATGACAAGCAGTGCTTTTCAGAGCTATTATAGTACTTTCTAATGCTATAATAAACAAAGATCATGCATCTTAATTATAACCAATAAAAATTCCATACACATTTAATTATATGCTGCAGTGAAATTCCCATAACTTTAAAAAAAGCTCTGCCATGATTATTAAGATGTTGCTAATATGAGCTCACACTAATGGGCTGTGCCCACTATTAATGTCATTGCAAATAGTTTACATCAGGATTCTGTATCTCCAATTTAAATGTTAATGGACTGAGCCTTTTTCATTTATAGTGCAAGAAAAGGATAAAGCCATTGAAGTCAATGAGATTATGTGAAACTGCTAACTAGCATATTACTGGTTCTATCTCCAAGTGCATAGTATGGAATACAATCAATTCTCTCATACCTGTATCCTTATGTCCTGTCAAAACAAAGGAAAAATTTAATAGCAGTACATATCGTATTTGAATCAGAACAAAACCACAGGTCTTCATGTGAATGAGGCAAATAAAAGATCATAAATATCTTAATTTGTATAAACCATGGATTACCTTTAGGCAAAGGTTAACTAGGCATGTTCCAGCCCAGCACATGAAACATGAGCAAACCTCATGCAGCAGTGTCATGCTTCTCATCCCTACTGCAGCTCCCAAAGCTCCTTCTCCAGGGGTCTGTGTGGTGGAACTGCAGTGATGTACCAGCACCGAAACATCAGAGCTCACTCTGGATGCCACTAGTGCATACCTCCTCCAGCACAAAACCACATTTGAACAGAGATCATTCATGATTTAAAAAGATGAGTTTAAATACTATCTCAAGAAAAAAGCCAATTTTTGACATTTTTTTCTCTGTATACAACATGACACTTACTAGAGAAATAGCCTTGATGTACACAGTTTACACATCAACTTAATTTTTCAGACAGATCAGATTCTTCTCAAACACTTGATAATGTGATACTAGATAGTATCACAGCAACAATTCAGATGGCATATAAACAACCTTGTAAAAATCTGTCTATAAAACAGTGCCTAGAAAAGTTATTTGTATTATTATGAATATTGCTAAAATCTGAATAATCATTTAGAATACATTTAGAAATAAACTTCCTGAAAATGGGATAGTTTTACATTAAAACAATGCTTAGCTGAATAGCTGCTCTCTTTCAGGTACTTCCTATTCTACTTCAATTCCATACTTTTACAAGCCAGAGCAACCATATCCTATTTTCCTTCTTGGCCTCAGCAACACTTGGACATTGACATGCCCTCTTGAAACCTATTACCAGCTGCCACAGCTTAAATCATCCTGTAATAAACTCGTGATGAGACTATATCGCCCTATAATAAATCCACGTGGGACAAATCTCACAAGAAAAGGTAAAGATATTCTTCCCTTCTTCATTCCAATATTGTTGTACCCTCAATTTACAGCCAGTGTCGTCATGCAGCTTTAGGAGTCTCTACTTCCAAGAAGTTCCTATAGTCTAAAGCAGGAACCTCAAGGGAGGTGTTTGTGCTGTTTTTCTGCATTTCCCTTCCAGAATTCCTTTCTTCCTCTCATTTTCTCTTTGCTTCTTACCAGCAGTTTCAGAACAAGCCTTAAGTGGCAAGTAACAGGCATTAATTAGGCCCACTGGTGTGCTGTTCTGCACAAGGAATCCTTCCTTACCACAAAGAGCTTATAGACCATTATCTCCCTTTTTTATCCTCCTTTGTGCTTTTCTTCTTACTGCCTCCTGCCCGCCTTTTTCTTTCCTGCTATTTAAATTTTAACATAGAGGTTTTGCAATACCCTCTTACTAGAGCTGCAAGAGCTTAGAAAAAGAATCTGTATAGAATTAATTATTATTTTAAGACCTCTTAAGATCAAAGAAAGCATTATTAGAAATCACGGGAGAAATATCTGAGTCCCAGTCAGCAAAGACCAAAGTTCAGTAATCAAATTTCAATGTTGAGTAAGGAGAATCAGGTTACATGCTTAAACAACAGCTGGAACTGTAATAACTTAGTGACTTCTTTGCTAGTCAGCATTAATGCCCTGGGGAGATGATGGTATTTAAAATAAGATCTTAGGCTACTTCATATTCAGGCCATTTCTTAGAGCAGATTTTCTTTCCTGGTCAGTAGTGCTCTCAGACTCTCACCCACGAGGCAACGTGTTCCCTCGTGTGACCATCCTACTGCAGCATCAAAGTAGGACAGTTCTAAAGAGAAAAGATATAATGAATTCCACTGTGCTTGGCTATGTCTATGAAACTGCAATATTTACTTTTTTTCCTGACTGCTGAGGATTACAAGTCCCATATTTTACCCTCTCTCAGAAGCAGCTTCAAACTTCCCTGGTCATTTTGAGATTCAAGGTTGGCCTTAGCAGCCTCATTTCCCTTCTTTCTATTTCAGAAGGGTAAAATGTCAAATTTCCTTCAAAAAGGTAGCAGAAAAGAAAGACATTGCAGTATAGGACAGGCGAGTGCTTGATATCTTTATTTCCATCAGCAAGAGGAAAAAGAATTATTTCTGAGGGTTCTGTAAGTCCTTAAAACAAAAAAGCATGGTTGCCTGAAGATAAATGGGTTCTTCCCTAGTTCCATTATAACAGATGGACCACCATGGACCATTGGTGATCCATGTACCACAGCTGGCCAGTCTCGTTTTCAGCCCTTCAGGGATTAAACCCATCAGATTTGTCAGCCTCCTGATAGACTGGGGCTTGCTAAAAAGAATAAATTCTCCATGGTATTAAGTGCCACTAACCTCACCTAAGGTCTTCTGGAAAAGGAGCTTTTCCTACTTCATTACATTCCGTCATTGCTGTGTCACCTTTTCAACTGTGAATGCCAAATTTTGCCCCTACAAACTTACACGTAGTTTTGATTGCCTTCAGCATGCATTTACTCCAAGTACACATGTACCAGAGTGACAGCGTTACTGCTCTGAGAAAAACAGATTAATAGCAGGCACTGAATGCACTAATTGAACACTGCACTGGTCCCAACACCAAGTGATTCAGAATCCAAGGCATCTTCAGAGAGAGCAGAAAGTAGACAATTTTCTTCCTCAGAACCTAAATTGCAGCTAATGTTCTGCTCACACTAGAACACCTGAGCACATCACTGTTTAAAGCATTTGAATTCAGAAATTCTTAATGTGAAGATCACTTCAAAAACTTTTAGTCTGGCGTTTTGGTTTTTGGAGCGCACCATAAGCAGGTTGCCAGTTTCTGTTCTCAGCCAGTGATTTCCAGACAGCAAAACACCATTTTTTCAATGGCTCCTTAATACTGATCTTACCTGCAATGTGAGTAATCATCTTACTTGCTCCAGCCTAATTTTTCTTCTAAGGCTCCAGTACCAGCCCCAGACACTCTAGACACCCAAAATCTGCTCACAGTGAATTGAGATTCAAAGAATAATCTGCAAGTGTTAAGAGCAATTAAGCAAAAAAACAAGACTGTGTCATATAGTGAAATATATGCCATTTCTGGAATATATTAATGAGGTGAGAATTTTATGAGAGGCCAAGAAAGACATTGCTTTCCTTCCTCCCTTGTTTTGATATCCTACTTTGAATTGCATTTGGACTACATATTAAAGTATTTGCTAGCATCGGTGAGAATGCTCGGTAGAATTTGTACCTGATCAAGAGTTATACAATGAGGGCCATTATGAACATTCTACTGCTGGTCTCCAATACTCCTTATTTAAGTATCTGTCAGCAGACTTGTTACAAACTTTTTACAGAATTTGTAGCTGTCATTTCAATTGCTTTGGGATGAAATGTGACCTGCTTCCATCCGAGAGGAAGCCTCTCAGGCTGTCTGTGTGAAACAGACCAGAAATAGAAGTGTGTTCTTCATTGTAGATGCAGCTTCTCACACCAATCCCAATTTAAACCAGAAATATCACAAACAAGTCTAAAAGGTGCAGACTCCAAATCAAGATGAGGAGTTTTACATTCATCAATCAGCTGCTGAGCTGATGTTCTCTGGTACAGAAGAGAGTGGGAACACATCAACCATTTTGAGAAGCCATTTTCATGCACTCCAGAACAACAGTACCACCCCTGGCTTTGGAAGCAAGCTCATTATGGCAGGGCTTGCCTGACTTTCAACAGTGTTTGACTCCTAAGGACCATCCCAACCACAAGTCCCTGTCAGGGCTTGTCCCAGTCCTACCCCACAACCTCTGGGGCACAGCCTGCCCCAGCTGCTGTTGTTTGCTCTTGAAGTGAATTTCAAAAGCCACAGCTCCATTCTTGCATCCTTCCACACTGCCTAAACATTTCAAATAGCACCTTCTGACACAGGGAGTGTTTTTTTTCTACTGGAGAGAAAAAAATATGTGAGCATGCTTATTAAAAGTCTAGATTTTATTGTTCGGTTAGACAAATAATTACAGGTTTCATTTAAAAATATTTTGAATTTTCATATGCTCTCCAGAATTTACCTCATTTTAATATAACATCATAAATTACTTCTATAGTATCATAAATATAGCAATAATCAAAAATTTGCTGCAATAAACAATTAATCTTACATAGGGACTTTTTATTAGACTAGAAGATGATCCAAGCTTCTGAGCTGCATCTTCACAGGACTGCTGCATGACAATTTGCTAGAAATTTTTGATTCTTGGCAAGCCTGAATGCAATGCTCAAATTCCAATTATTTCTGAAAGCTCTAGTTTGGTTATAGGCATCTACTTAGGAACTAATCAGAAACTTTGCACAAGAAGTAGAATTATGACAGCAGTCTATTCAAATAGATGAATTCATTCTTATTTAGTCCAAGAGGACTGATCATGGCTCCTGTTGACATAAGGAACACCAACTGCTAAAAACCACAATCTTCAATTTTAGTGAACAAACCATTTATGGATCATTAGGCAGACAACAAAGAAGACTTCTTTGCAACAATCTCCTTTCCTTCCTCTCAACACTCCAGCCTTTGGTGAGAAACAGAGCATATTGGACCAACCTTACCCTATGTTCCCTTTTCATCATTCAGCAAATTATAGCTTACAGGCTTCTGCAAAGTCTGTTTGTGCCACTTACTCATACAAGCAGTAACACTTTTCAGTGTGAATGCCATGCCAGGAGCCCATAAAATGAGACATTTAAACAGGGAAAGATGAATAAAAGCTACTACCATAGTATTTTAATGTGACCTAGAAACTGGGAATTGAAACAGTGCTGACAGTGGGAACTCAAGATTTTGCAATCAGAGGGTTTGTAATAGGCTCTGAACGCCAGGGAAAGAGCGACTGGCTATTTTGTACGAGAGAAGTAGTTACAGAAAATTTTTGCACAGAAAAAAGTGGGGAACAAATTTAGTAAGTTTCAGCCCAAACCTTTTTTGGATGGATGTCATAATGAGAGTAGATTTCAACAAATCCATTACAGTCTGGCAATGAGAACTAATTCTATGCTGAGGAAGAAGCAGCACAGGTTATTTGAACATACTGAAACTTGTAACACTGGTGCTACTTCATTGTATATAAAATATAGCTGGATTTCATTTACTGATATGCAAATAAGTACTCCCTACCTATGATTTTGGAAAACGACCTACCAGAGTAAGAATGGTCCCTCTCAGTCTCAGACATTGCCTCCCACTGCCTTGGACACACAATAATTTTCAAGTATTTAAAGTACTTTAAATACGCATGCAAGTGTTTTAAAGGTTGTGTATGTAATGTTTTTAAATGGTAGGACCAAAATTTCCTTTCCAGTAATCAGAAAACAAAAATTAAAAATGCAAAATCTGCAATGTTCGAGGTTTTATAAATTTAATAATCACAGTGAAAAGTTCTGTTCCTTTGCCATACCTGAAAACAGTGATATCCCAAATTCTGTGAGAGGAAATATAAATGACCAAAGAACTACAAGATGACTCTCCAACCAACTGACCTTAAGCAGCTCCCCCAGCCCCACAGGACAGTACAGCACAGATAATCTCTGTTTGATGCCTCTTCCTGGCCTGACCAATGTCAGCTAAAGCAAGTCCAGCAGCCAGGCCAGAAACACTACATGAAGCAGTTTAAGGACCAAATCACACAATGCTTGGGAAACGGTTTCTACTCTCTCAGCTTAGTTTCAGTAGTCAGTAGACTACTAGCACTAGCCAGTGCTGCTTTAGGATGGCTGGGCGGAAAAGTCTTTGAACATGTCACAGGTTAAGGAAATATCAGTACTTGAACTTACCACTGGTAGCTTAGACTGGTCTGGTTGAGTAGGCAGTAATTTTATAACACAACAGTAGGTGTACAGGTTTAATATAACTTTATTCAGAAATTTATTCTGTCAAATGCAGTTTCAATCCTTCCTATGGAGAGCAAATAAAAGCAATGTTTAGTATCCACTAAATTCTTGATGAATCCACAGTTACAGTCTTTTAGGAGAACTAAACAATGAATATATTGATGAATTTGAGATCAGTTCTTGGATAATGCAATAATTTGCAAAGAAGAATAAGTTTTTCGTCTGAAAAATTTACTAAGTTATTTATCACTTAATCAAAAACTACTGTCTTTTCTAACTGGCCCTCAAAAGCACTTCATAATGAAAATGAACAGATTTACAATCCATCTTTGATTTAGCCAGAAATTTCATTGCAACCATCTGAGACACCTTTAAATATATACTGGATGTTTATCATGTATTTCCCATCTGATAACTTCTATCAAGGGAACCTGCACAATTCTGGTGACAACTGAGGGGATTGCTTTTGTGATCATTAAGAGACTTCTCATTCCAGAAACTCAAAAGCTGGACATTTTCTGGATAAGTCATCTCTTCAAGAGACTATTTTCTTTTCAGTCTAACAGCATCCTGCACTGTAACACTTGACCTTGGAAATATTAAGAAAAAAAAAAAGAGTCCAAACAAAGAAAACAACAAAAGCAAAACACCACACATACATTAAAAAAAAACAGCAGTACAAGAAGGAGCACAAGAAACTTCTCACTTAGTTTCATCTCCTAATCCATCATCAACTAGTTGAAGAACTAGGGTCAGTTGTTCTCTATCACCATGAAAGAGTTCAATTTCACAGTACTAAAACTCACCACTTCACAGCAACAGCTTTGATAACACACCAGGGTAAAGCCTTTATAATATAAAGCAGGGATACCAGGAATAAATACTCTTCTGAGGTCAAGGGAATTGGATTGCATAGAAAAATAAGACCTCAAAAGCAGTATAATAGAGGTATTCAGGGTGATGGAAGTGCTCAATAAAATAGAGCTTTAGATATTTTTACACTGATGAAATAAAAAACTTAAAGGATCATGCACAGCTTAAGAAAAGAGGAATAGCAAAACATAAGCAGATTAAGCTAGGTAGTTAAAATATAATATAGCACTTGTTTTTTTCCACAAGAAATATAAGCTGATATACTACAGCTATGTAAAGAGAGTTCCTGAATGGCTCAGCTAGCCAGTATTACAGTTCCTCACAGCAGAATTTGATGTGTTGAAAGAAAATACAGCAAAACTGAAGTTACAGATCCAGGGAGGATGTGACCCACCTTTAACAAGGGAGTTCTCACACCTCCATCAGGCAGCACACTCATTTAGCATGCTAAAATCTACCATTATCTTCTCTGATTAATATCGAAATTGCTGCTTGCGGATCACTTAAGTAAAGGGGCTTTTGTGTGGCAGAAAGGGATGACAAGATCTGATGTTAAGGCACAAAGAAAGAGAGACAAACAGGGAGTTCCATTTTCAAGAGAATACCCTTTCAAGACATTATACCCCAGGGCCACTGTAACAGAATGCTGTATTTAAATCAGCAGGTCATGCACTAGAAGATGGTTTAACTGCTAATTAACACTAGATGATATGCTGAAAATTACATGCTAATTAATTCTCTGTAGATCTAAGTGCTCTTCCTTCTACATCATTTTCAGTGAACATATTAACATGGGGAATAGACTAGCATTAATTACAGATTCGCATGACAAACATGTGAAGCTATATTAAATACTTGATGGAGGTTAACTAAAAAGAAAGATGTGGGTCAACGTTGTAGACCACAGGCCATAGCATCATAAAGACATCCCACATTAGAAAGAAGAGGGCATATATTACCCATTCAATCTTCCTGTCACTCTGATGTTGCTCTCTTGTATTAGATTTTCTTGCCGGAAGATCAGTATTCTGAAAATAGGATTCATCTGTGCAGAATACAGTCTCACAAAATGAAGGCAAGTAAATGGAAAGTAAATCTTGTTCTTTTAGAAAGTGACAGTGATTACAGGTTTGGTTTGTTTTTTTAAAAATTGAACCATTAGCAATCCCCACATCACAACTATTTGAAAATGGCAGACAAATCAAGTGTGTAGTTACAGAGGTAGCTAAAGAATCAATATTCCAAATTCTGGCTGTGCCACAGTCCCACTCTAGAATAAAAGAAATCTTTTAAGTCAAATATTTATGACAACCACATCCAGCACTACTGATTTAGTAGCTTTTAAGGTCTGGAATTACCCCAAATAAAGTAAAATCCAATTACTATAAACAAATCAAGCAATCAAATGTGAGACATTGCCCATGCTTGAAGGGTGACAAATTCCAAGTAGTAACTATAGGCCAGCCCAATTTAGGGGTCAAAAAATTATGCAGAAAAAGCCGTTATAATACTAAAATTACATTTTCTGTTTGTCAAATAATGGTACAACTACATGCACAGCTATTTCCTGTAGTTCAAAATCTTGAGGTTTTTCCTTTCCAGTACCAAAAGCCTTTCTATAAATTCTTTCCTTGACATGTACCAATAGAGATAGATAGATAGATATGGCTTTTCTTTTTCCCCCCACAAAAAGGCATCTCCTCACTAAACGTTGTCTTTGAATTAAAAAAAAAAACAAAAAAACCCCAAAAACAACACAAAACTAACCAAAAAAAAATCCCAACAAAAATTTTTAAATTTTTTAATTCTTAAAAATTAAGATTCTACCTCTATAATGTACATTTGGGTAATGGAATTGAAAATTTCTGCTTTATCATACACATTAATAAAGTCATTTGGGGCACCTCCATCAAAAGTAATGCTCACCTCTAGGTAAGACACAGAAAAGAAGAATATTAAGGCCATTTTGTTTTATTAGCACAATAGGTAACACCAAATTAGGAATCAGGGAATTTGGTGCAAGGACACTAATGACCAAAACTTGTGCCCCAGAGTACTCAACTTTTATTTGATCATGGTCTCCAGGGATAATAGCTGACATTTACTCATCTTAGAGATTCCAGACTAAGAAGCACAACTTGCCTACATGTGTAGATAGCTCACTATCCAAAATGACCAGAATCAGCTTTCATGAGAGACAGAGATGCACAATTTCAAATGTAGCTTTCTGCCTAGCAGAGATTACCAAAACTTTAGTGTTTAACATTTTTCTTGTGGTAGGATGTTACTAGTAAGTATTGAACTCTGCTATATGACATAACATACAAAATCCAGAAAGAGACTACAGTCAGAATTTTACTTTGCTAGAGACAGCCACAGAGCAGTTCCAGGTGGAACAACAGAAAGCAGAAATAAAGCCTTACCACAGTTCCTTGAAGCTTTGTAGGTCTCTGGCCAAAGGAAACATCCAGTATTGAAAAACTTTTTGCAAAGCCTTTAGCACATATCTGCCACAATCGGCTCTTAAAGCTGGCAAGAAAACACCAAACAGTTCAGCAAGATACTGAATGGATGGAGGATAAAAGAGAATACGGGTGGTGGGAGGGAATATAAAGCAGCTGAGAAATCAGATTCAGGGGAATCCAGTTTAGGCTGACCATCAATCCCTGATTCAGATCTAACCACTGCACCTCCGCTCAATTGAGAAGTCGTTGCTGCATTTATTTTATTTCAGGTTTTCTGTACAAGAGATTGAAAGCAAAAAGGAAAAAAATTTTGTAGGTAGTATCTTACTGTCCATAAGCCCCTCTGGTCAGGACAGCAACTTCTGTAGAGATTCCTTATCTTGAAAGCGTGACCCTCTAAAGCACTGATGGACTTCAAAGAGAGCTTGAGAGTTTGTAATAGGTCCTGCGCAGCTGGCTGAGCTGACAGGTGTGTTGAGTAAGTTGAAAAGTTTTGTAAAGTAGTTCAGTGACTGCAGCCAGGTGGAACTTGTCACTAGTACAGGCAAGTTATACTGACAGCTACATGTCTCTTGTTCCAAACAGTGGGGCTTTTGCTGATGGACTACTTTTACTAAAGATTTGAAACCATTCTTAAAATGGATGAGTGAAAACAATTGTTCCCAGGTGTGTATTCTATATACCTCTCCTTTTCCATCACATCTCTTGCCTCAAGGGTCTTCATGCATTAGGCCCAAGCTCTATTCACAAAGACTTTCACAGCAGCTCTGTATTTATAGACACAAAAAGAATTTGAACTCTCCTTCTTTTCACACTGAAGATGGCAGCACATCTGCTAAGGTCAGACAGTCAGGTATTGTCTAACCATCCACCCTGTGCAGGATAAGCAGAGAACACTTAGCAGAAACTGATGAGTTTCTCAATGACTCCCCACTAACCAGAGAGTTTTGAACCCTGCACAGCTTACCTTCCAATGAGGAAAAATGAGATCCTATATTCCCTCCCCAGAGCTGCTAGTATGGAGTCACCGTTTTAACCCTTAGGGCTTTCTAAGAATCAGGATGCAATATTTTTCAAGCATGAGTAATTGTAATAATATCTATTGTTTCTTGAACAATTTTATTCTCTAAGAAGCACCTACTGAGATAATTAAGTGGGATTTCTATGGCTTTTTTTACAAGATTTAAGTTAGGAACCATTAACACAAACATAATACATCATAACTGATCACACAGGGGAGCCATCTGAGCCCTCTCGGCCCCAGTTACTCTCAGAGAAACCCTGCAGACCAACATATTTCTTAGATAGATGATATCTGAATTTAAAAATGCAAGACTTTTCTGTAAGGTTTACACTTTTTAAGCTTAAATTCCTAACAGGAACAGAGATCACCACAAAATCAACATCTATAAAGATTTTCTCTACCAGTTAAAGAGGGGTGGGTTAGCCTTGAAAAGGTAAGATCATTCTACTGGTGGGGTTATCCAGGTTCTTTCATATGAAATATAATCTGAAATATCTTTACCTTAACTTCTTCCTTCCTTGCAGTCTGAGAGAATATATCAATACGAAATTAGTTCCAAAGGTTGTTATAATAAATACCTGCCAAGTACATAGTAGTGGTAGAATGTATATTTCTTGAATATCGAGAAGATAATTAAGTTTTTGAAAACTAAAAACTGCTCCACATTTTGCACTCATAAGCTGCTAAGCAGAGGACCAGAAAATTTTCTTTATTTGATGAAAATTATCTAAACACCAAATAAGCAGGATGGTTTAACCATAGCACACTAGGCGATTAACACATACAATACTACCTTTTTAACTTAAGTAATTACTCTTCACCACAAAGCAAGTACCCAGACAAACTAGAACTCCATGAGTTACTTACACACTTTAATTTCAAGATGTGTATTTACATTGATTCTCAAATACTTACAGTTATCTTCTTCCACAAATGAGAGAAACACTTGAGTTTCTGTTAGTGCCTTAGCCATTCACTGCTACAATGAGCTGTAGCAGTTGCTCAGATGGTGAAATTTTCATGAAAGAAATTCTGTAAATAACACGAGTTAAAGAACATGTGAGTTTCTTAACTTGAAGATTGAGGGAAAAAAAAAAACTGAATATTTAGATACATATGAATGAGTATTGACTAAAAGATGCAAGTATCTATTGACTGCTGAGCAAAATACTAAAAATTTAAGTTGCTCAGGCTCTCTGAATAGAATAATGATGGTATATAAAATGAAGCTGAGTTATCACAGTTACAGTCATATCCAGCAGATTTATTTTGCCAAATTTAGAGCCAACATCTAGGAAATACAGCTTGTTCCAGTGAAGAAAAACAGATTAAGTTCACATTTCTTTCTGAACTTTAAGATGTAGGAAAAACTCAGAAGCACTCACAGAACCAGCACTTCACCCACAGAATCAGCTCTGAGGACAGTAGAAGTTCTTCCTCTGTGGCCAGAGCTGATGCTCCCACCCTTGTTCCACAGTCACTGTGCAGCGCCTGCACTGGCTCTTCCCACGGACTCAAGGATGCCCAGAGCTCTTTCCACGCCATGCTCATAGCCTGCTGCTTCCCAGACCAAACTAGGGCTGGAGAGGAACCAAACATTCTAGTGTTCCTTTCTGGCAAGAAAGGCATTCACAAAATCCATTGCACCTCTGAACTACATCCTGCAAGTGTTGGTACCAACACAAAATTTTTTCTCTCCCATCACTTTTCTGCTCTCACTCCAGTCCCCACCAGGGTGCTGCTAGCTGATCCCAATCCACAGGTGGGTGCAGCTGGGGCTGTACCCCTTGCAGGCCCTCCTGTGGGGCAGGGCTCTCATGCCAGGACCTGGGTAACACAGACAGGGGTTTGTGACTCCTCAGCTCACAAAAACATAATCTGAAAACTTGCAGAAATATCAAAGCTATCAGTGTAACACAGGATGAAACTTTTGTGCTCTCTAACTGAGCAGACTTCTCAGCATGAACAGCAGGAGTCCTGCTCACCTAAGGGCTAAAGAATTTGGCTTGGAATATATAAAATTTAAAGTGCCTTTAAAAAAAAAGACACCCAAGAATTTACGCTGTAGTGCCGAATTAGACATTGCTCATATAACGGCAATTATTTCAGGTTATTTTTCTGCCTCTCCTTCCCTTTTTATCCTGGAGCAGGGGGACATATTTTCCAGGGCAGGATAACACAGAAATAAGTACCATAATCTGGAGCATGGCTGTCTCTAAGCTGTTTATTCAGGCCAAGTGCCCAGGCCCCTGCAGCAGCACCCAGGGGGTTTCTCTGGGCACCATCACACCCCAGCAGGGTCTGCCTGCCCTGGGCACTGCTGACTTTCCCTCCATCTCTACTACAGCTTCTAAAACTTCCATTCCTGCAGGAATCAAATTTAATCTGGTTCAGTATATTTTATGTTCCTCTGATTTATTCAAAGCTGAATAAAAGCATTGCAGCACTTAGGCTTCCTATTTTACTTTGGGAACTCTATTATTAGTAGTCCCATTCAGGAACTAGATTAACTTGAGTCAAGCAGATTAAAAACCCAAGCTACACCTGTGGTATTCAGCTTGCTCTTTAATCTTATCCACTAAATTAAAAAAGCTCTGGATAAAAAGGAGACAGGTTAACCTATCACTTGTCTCATAGAAGGGTCTTTAGGGTAAAAGAAGCCTCAGTTCTCCTGCAAGCCTGGTAAATTTTCCTCTTCTTTGCAGAAAAATACCACCTTTGTACCAAACTATTCTATTTCATTGAACAAAACAAAGCATCCTTTTGGGTTGTACATGTGAGAAAATGGTTTAACTGTATTGCCAAATACAAAGAAAAAGTCTTTTATTTCTTACAATTGATTGGTACTATACGAAAAATTAACATGATTTCTTTTTTTAAAAAATCTATTCTATTACCAATAGATTTATTATTTGATACTCTTTCATTTAAGATTACTCTTTTTTTTATTTTAGTCTAGCCAAATTTTTGTTTTATGTGAGATTTCTGGTTTTGAATAGATTAAAACTGAGTAAGAGGTGAAAATAATAATTGTATGGCAATATATAGGTATAGATTAATGGTTTTAACATAGCATGCATATTTTTATATAAACATATATAAGATGACCAGATAGTAAATATTTCATTTTACTTTGTATAGGGTAGAATATACCTAGATGAGCTCAGACAGATTGAACAATAAAATGAACATGACAAAATGGGTTTTAAGTCAGGAAACAGAACAGCAAAACAATTTCCTGAGTTATTTAAATGCTTTCATTTAAGAAATGTCATTACATACTTGAATTACACTGGAATATAATTATATAAACACCACAAATAACAATGTTTTACCCAGAAATACAGAAGTTAAGGGAGGAGAACTATTTCCTGAAATGTTTCTTCATTTTAAGATCAGGTTCTGGTTATTATAAAAAATAAATCAAAAGAAATGTTCTAAATTTATTTTAGGAGTCTGTCCCCTTTACATTTATGCACATACTTATCTTAAAATATCTGATAGGTGAATAGCTTCCTATATTTAGCTCCCTGCAGGTTTAAGATACAGCCATTACACAAAAGCCTTCCCTCTGAAGTATTTTGGTAACCTCAATCAGAATTTTAGTTTCACAATTTAGCATCACTGAGAATTCTTATGAAAAGACTGCTTGTGAGCAATTAATTCTAACATCTTCATAGGCCAAGTCAGAGGAGTGCATTTTGCTGCTCACATGTTCTCAATTTTGGTATTATATGTGCTACAAATTCATCACTAAGATCTGCCTGGTGTGTCTAGCTGAAAAGAAAGATCACAGAACAGTATTCTAAAAAAACAGAGACTCAAAGAACAGTATTCTAAAAAAACAGACTCAATGAACAATCTGAAAAATTGTTTACTCAAAAATTTCGAAGTTAAGTGAATTTTAATAGCTCGTGAGTGGCTAGGCAAAAAAAAAGAAACATATTTTGTAGAATGCTTATCTTTTAGATATTTTAATACTGAAATATTTGTAATTGAGCACAAGCTTACTAGCTTATTATTGATCTTGCACCACTGATTTCAGGGATTACTGTAAAAACAACCATGTATAGAATTTGAGCCTTATCCAGGCCCAAAATCTGCAAGACAACTGTGGCTCTTCTTTCTTCCTTGCTCATCAACCCAAATAACCCTGACTCAAACCAGGTGTACATACTATGAGTAAAGGTCACTGCTCTGCCCATAGTGACAGTATATTGCTCAAACGTTTTTAAGCTGTATTCTGTCACATTGTGAGATAGAAATTATTTCAGTCTCAGACATGTATTTCTTCATCAATTATTCCATAAAACTGTAGGTTATTACCAAGCAACTCTCCTCTTCCAAATAATTTTTGTCAACTTAGCATTTTAGAAAAATGCTTTCAGGCAATAGTGTCCCCAAAAGAATAGGGCACAGAGAGAGGGCACAGATCCACCTCTCCTCTCCCTCCTAGTCCTTGCTGACAACATTTGGGTTTGAAATACTACTTGAGTATTTTAAATGCTGTTATTCTAGCAAAAGTGTTTGAGAGCTTTACTCCTCCTCATGCAGACATGAAATAGGGACATTAAAAGAAACAAAAAGAAAGGCAAACTAGGCTACTCAGATCCCTCAGGATAGGGAGAACTTCTCTAAAGATAAATAAACCCAGTACAAGGGGAAGTGAGGTGAAGTGTAATACTGTTTGGGGAAAAAAAATTAAGGCAATAATATTCTTTCCCAAGCAATGGCATATAGTCTTAGCCATCAATAGGAAGTGCTTTTCCTTCAGAGTACATCTATTTATGTCCCAGAATGAAAGTGATGTGTGCACAGAGGGATCAGAAAATTCTGATATGACTGTTATGAACAGAACTGTTATGTAGTATTGATTCAGACTGAGATTGTGCTTGCTTTAAAATACAGATGGTACTTCAAAAAGACAGTCCACATGGTCAATAAGTGTTCAATCACCTAAATATGTGATTTTTGGAAACTCAAGATGTAGATTTTGGAGGTAATTTGTTTAGCCCCAACAATGTACTTGTTGGTGTAGCATGGCTCAGCTGCAATCTGTCTTGTAGGGGGTGATGTGCTTACACAGGGTCCTGGCACACACACTAAGAAAACTGCTCATTTGAACAAGTAAGAGGAGTACCTAAATCATACAGAAAGATTTGGAAGAAAGAACTTACGCACATAAGCACTTTTTACCCCATAAGTGTCAAGAATGGCATATCAGAAGGAGTGAGGACCCAGCCTAAAAACCAGAATATTCCAAGCACTGAAGAGAAAATTTAAGTCATAGGAGTACAAAGAAACTAAAGTAAATTTTTTTGTTTGAGTTACTAAAGAATGGAAATGTGAATTCAAAAGAAAAATATTTCTTCTCCGTGAGTGGTCTGTTAAATTAATATGACATGTTTCTTTAGTAATAGGATTAGAAGGTATAAAATACTTTATGGGTGCAGATTGTGTTCGGTAAATGGCTGTGGAACACCACAGGATTTTATTATTCAAAGTGGTTAGCGACAGTAGGTTTTGTTTCTGTGTCTTACATGGCTTTGGTTTAGTAGAGATTGAGAATAAGTTCCTCAGCCACACTGACGCAACTACACATGGAACCACAGAACACTGGGATGGGAAGCGCTGGGGAGCCACATATAAAGGGGGTAAAGGTGGTGAGAAGTCACACATGACTTGAGAGCTTAAAGACAAGTCTCCTCCAAAAACTTGGGGCCACAAGGACTCATGTCAAAGAGCACTGCAGAGTTGATTATAGTAAAGTGTATTGACAATTCCAGCTCTGGTCAAATGGCTGCAAACATTCAGCCTATCTGAGCATTTTCATCATGAGGAAAGGAGAAGGCAGCTAAAGGGACACCAGCAGTGTGTGGCTCCACAAGTAAATTACAGCCACCCCTAGGAAAGTCTCCCTTATCTGCTATCGTTATATATTCGTCCCTACCTACCTTCAAGGAGTGAGCCAGGTCTATTTATTTGTCCAGAATAACACCATTTAATGCTGTTATATAATCTCTCTTCTCTAGAGGAAACAAGCTCATGGCTAACACTGCCTTGTAGTTCAGGCAAAACAAATGACCCCATATTTGACTTGTCATCAAAAAGAGAGAGACTTTTTAAAAAAGGTCCTTTTTTTTTTATCTTCCTACTTTGTTTAGTTCACAGATGGCATATAAGAATCCAATTAAATTAGACAAAAAGGAAAAAAAAAATTTGTTTTTTTAAAAAATACTTGTGTGCATATTTTGATTTTTACATATCTTGATTTTTGTTACCAGACTCTGAGGACCAGAGGTATAACCAGATTATTTAAAAATGGCAGACACCTCATATAGTGAATTAATATGTTGGCAGGTTTGTAGACCTTCCTCTTCAGGCAGAGGACCTAAGAAAATTCTCTTTGCAGGCGCCTACATTATACCTTCTTTGTAAACATCCTCCTTTCAGCTACATTCAGGAATTGCAAAAATACAGTATGCAATGTCATGCAAAAATGCCCGTGCACTTCACAGATACAGCATGTAATGTGTGCACAAAGAAAAGGTCACCCTTAGCTGGCAGTACATAGTGTTCATGTCGGTAGTAGAAAATAAGGCATTCTCACAAAGCCAACAACAGAAGAATATGCCCACTTGTATTTCAACCATGGTAATAGCATTAATATTATTCATGCCTTTTGCAAAAGCTCCTGGCTTCAAGGCTTTTCCCTCTCTAGTAGTGGATGCCCAGGTAAAAAGGTTGCAGTTTTGCACTGCTTTTAACATGAAGCTTAAGGAAGGTGGTAAAAAAAGTGTTTCACTAAGTCACTTTCAACCACTCCTCACTCTAAATAAAAAGCAGAATATTTTCAGTCAACAGGAACAGCTCACCCTGCTGTCAGGCACTGCAGTTTGCAGCTCAGGATTGCAGTGTTGTTGTTGACTGTGGATGTAATCTGCCAAAGGTTCTCCAGATGACACAATTTTTTTGAGATGAGGTCTTGTAGAGATTCACTGTTAGGAGGCAGGTTACATCCACGCCATTAATGTGGAAACGATGATGAGGGACCACACAAGAAGTTCCCATGGTCATAAACAAATAATGGAGCGGATTTTAAAAACCACCTAAGAGGAGGAGCACCTATTCAGCACTCTCTTTTGGCTGTTCCAGAACAGCATTTACTTTTCATGATGACATTCTCAGATAAGAATAAATATCAGTAAAAATGTAACTATGACATCATCAAATGGCCTGAGACCATGTGCTTTAATTATATAATGGCCCCCTGTTAGCTTCATTTTCACCTTTACCTCAGATCTGCTTCCTTCACAAAATTCTCTCTTGAACAGGCTGGGCTACTATAGGGCATTGATGGAATCTCACACTCTAACAATTACACAACAGTTTTAACTCCTTCCCAATTAAACAAAAATTTAATTTTTTTTAATGAGTAAAGTCCATCACATTAGCAAACTTCAACAGAGTAACTCCATGTACTAATTTCAAATACCTGCCCTTCTAAAGATGGTCTGATAATCTGTCTTTCATTCTCCTAGCTGCAAAGTTCATTCTGACCTTCACTATCCCTGCTTGCCTCTGTCTCCAGAACAGTTCCTTTACTATTCAACCGTCTGTAGTGTTTATCCTTCCCTGAGGAAAGAGTTAAAGGGGAAAGGAGGAAAACATCTACAATTAAATTGCTCTTAAGTTGTTCCTGCCTCTTGGCAACTGCAGGTTGTAATTCAGCAGTTTACAACTCTCCCTTCTCACTTTAGAAAGAATGAATAATGTAGAGACTTACATTCATATTTGCAGTAGAAAGGGAATGCTGGGAGTTACAAATTGCTGCTGAAGACAATAACATTCAAAGGGACAAAAGCTTCAAAGTTAAGTCTCTTAAAGACACCTCTAAGAGAAGAAATGAAAAAAAAAAGAAATCAAGTCTGTAATGGCTTGAAGTAACTATTAATTCCAGTATGGTTGGTTTCAAAGCAGTTTGTACATCTATCTAAAGGCATAAGAAGAAAGGACACTCACCTCACAGAATTCAAGAAAATGTTCAAGAAATATCTACAAAGATTTTATTTCCAGTAGACACCTTGTAAAATTGCCAGCTCGTGATTTGCACCACTGCCTACTTTTGTTACCCTTATTAGCCCAAGGTTGTACAAGTCTTTAACTAACACTAGCCCAGTAGTGTATTTTGCGTGTTGTATTCTCTTGACAATCAAACAACAGTAAAGCAAATCAGCAAGCAAATTTTAAAGCACAACTGTCTACAGGTCTAGAGACTGGAGTCTGATGTGTGAGCTTTAGAATCAGAGACTTCCAGACTGCTGCACCAGGCACCTCTTGAGGAGACTGTCTAGTCCAACCCTTTGGTCAGAACAGGGCTAGCCACAGCAAGTTGCTCAGAACCAGGTCCCAGCAGGTTCTGAATACTTATCTCTAAGGAAAGAGACTTCATAAGCTCTGTTGAAAATGTGTTCCTGTGTTTCATAATTTTTGCTGTAAAATGTTTTCCCTCCATTTACCTGGAGTGTCCCATATTTCAGCTGCGCCGAATTCTTCTTGTCATATGTCTTGTCCCGTGGAGCCCAGAATTGAATACAGCAACCAGATGTGTTTCACCACTGCTGATGTGAGGGGAAAGGTCATGTCCCTGGACCTGTGGCAATGTTCTTGTCCACCAGGACACCAAGGAGTTCCACTGCAGAGCTTCTTTTCAGCTGGCTGTGCCCCCACAGCTACTGCCACACAAGATTACTGCTACCCAAGTGCAGCACTTTGCTCTGCTTTGTTGAACTCCATGAGACTCCGGTGAGCTCCTCTCCAGGTCCCTCTGTACCTGGTGTATCCAAGACTCTTCTCAGTCTTGTACAAACTGCAAAGCTCCACAGGATGCACTATGACCCATGGTCCATTTCAGTAAGGGGCTTAAGCAGCAGCTGACACTGTTCCTGAGGGAGCACTGAAGGGCCTTATCAGGAAAGGCTGAGGACAAAAGCTGCTGAGCATCTTGGCCTTTCCCACATCCTCCATCACATTCCCTGGCCCACTCAGCAGAAGAGCTACATTTCCCTCAGGTGTTCACCTGTTGTGATTTACAGTGTTTCCTCCACCCATCTCCATCCCAGTATTACAAAACAGGACACTTGTTCCCAGTTTGGGAGTGCTACCTTCGTAAGTAATTTCAGCCTGCCACCGGCCTGTGAGCTACATCACACATTCATTCTGGTGCCTTTGATCTTCAGGTGGTTACTTCCAGCTGAGAAGCAAGGTGTAAAGTGTGAGCATTCTATCACTGCATCTAAATCTGTCAGAGCTAATCTGTCAGAACCCTGACTTAGATTTATAAAATGCCCAGCTCCTGAGCGCCTCCAATATAGGCAGCTTCTTTCCAAAGGTCAGTGGGTGGAGTATTGTAGCAAACAGGAGCAAAATGTATGCTTTCTGGACTAGAATTAACTGGTAACAGAAAACAACCAATAAGTGGGAGCCTGTTCTCATTTTTCCCTTAATAAAATTTTGTCCCTACTCTTTCACCACTTGCTGTGCAAACATGGAGCAAATTTCAATTTTTTATCCATTGCCTGAGAAGGTTTCAGTACTACAAGACTGTGCATGACAGTGAGGTGAGTGGCATGCTGTCACTCAGCACATTGCTTAGGATGTGGCTTGTTAAGAAAGGCAGTGACATATCACAAAGCAGATGTGTGACATGGCAGTCACTTCGATGATAGGCATGCAAGTTACTCCAAGACCCTGGAGTCTCTGCTTGTTTGCTCTCAGTTCCTACTCACTTTGAACAAATGCTTATGCCAAGTGCAAAATATTTTTTAAAACCCAGCTTGGAATATATAATTACACAATAACCCTTCAGGATAATTTATCCGATTTAATTTTCATCACAATTATAAGCACTGTTCAGAGAGAACAGTCTCCACCTACAACGATACTGTCAGTATGCACACCACTGACAGAGTACTCACTTTTGCACAGGTCATTCTGCCAGAATAAATACAGGGGAAAGCAGGATTCACAGTCTCCCTTACCTGCTTTACAGGATGTAACATGTGGAGGAAATTTTAGATAAAAAAAGCATAGACTGGTAATCTTTCACCAACATGAGCAGTCAATAGAAAATGCACATTACCACAAGTTCCCACATCTTCTCTCCAGGGCCTTTCCTTCCTCAGCATAGGAAAGGTGTTGCAGGGAAGTGGGCATGAAAGTGGCCTACGGTTGGAGAAGACTAGGAAAGGTGAAGGATTCAAATACCTGCTCAAATCTGGGAGTTTAATCACAATATCAGCAAGGAGAAACAGCACTGATGTCAAATCCCATTGCATATTTAGGAGTAGCAAGATGCCTGTAGCAAACAAACAACAGCTCAGAATTATTTCTTCATGTCTAATTCAAAGAGCCAGAGGCAACAAGGGGAGTACCTTCCACAGCTCACTGGTTGCAGATTTTTCAAATCAATTTTCCAAGAAAGATTATGACATAGTTGTTGCATTAAAAAAAGAATAAAATGTGGAATAATGTTGTTAAAGCACACAACAGATAGAGATTAGTAATTAAACAGCAAACACAACCATTTGCATCTCCCATAAAACTGATGCTTCATTTTATGTTGACAAAATATTAAAAGAGAAAAATAATCTCATTTCAATAATTTGGACAGTGAAAACTAAATAAACAGTGCAAATAATGACAAATACAAAAGATTAAAATGTTTTTGATCTCTAAATCCCATAAGATGTTATTAAAAACAAAAGTGAAACTATGAAGCCTGAAATAAATGCAGCCTGGTCTTCTGTTGATTTGTATCTCATGATTTAAGCTCTAATTTGAGCTTTTGTTCTGGTATGGGAATTTATAACCTCTTACAAAACATGAGCTTTCACTGCTGTCTTTCCTTCAGTCAAAATGTTTATAGGATCTGTTTTTCCGAAGATACTGAGAACTCAATTGTCCTTGAGACTACTTCCCTTCTTTCAAATTCGGTTGACATTGGTCAGTGGGTTTGAAAGTTATTAGAAAAGACATTTAGACAGTCATACACAAACAAACACAAAAATATTATTGCTATAAAACACAGGCTGAAAGAATTTTCCAAAAAACTATTTTATCTTTTTATGTTCAGTTTGAAACACAGGGAAATATATGACAGCTGGATCCTTATAATAAGGAAATTCTAAGAAACAAGTTGGATTTCTGTTTAAGACTCAAGAGTCTCAGAGGAAAGAGCAACACACGATTTCCTAGTAACTGAAAGTGTTTTGACTAACAATGACCCTTGCAAACCTTCACAAAATAACACCAAATGTTACTCATGCTAACGAAAATCAACATCTCACTAAGGTAGCAGGCAGAGCTCACAAGAACAGATAAGGACTACAGGGCTCAGCCCAGCAGTATCTAAACTGATCTTCACTTTCAAGACACTGGTAATCTGTTCAACTCACTAACTTATTGTTTCCACCTATTTGGGTCAGATAAAATAACATGCAATTTTGGATTAAATGTAAAAGTGCGGATAAGCTGCCCTATTTCTATTTATCCCTTTACTTTTTACATCTATACAACCTTGCAGTACCCAGAGTTTACATTTTCCTAAATAAAGTGCTTGAAGTTAGGGATTGTTAATGAATGTTTTTAATGCATAAATTAACCTCTTATTTGAAAAATAGACAACCACAATATTTAAAGACATAAAAATTACTTTTGTAACACAGGTAATGTCTTTCCATGTATCCTTTTATGGGAAAAAAAAAACACAAATGAAAAGATTAACCTGAACACTGAGGACACATTTAACATAAGCCTTCCCCAGGCTCATCATTACCTCTATGCCACTGCTGACCTTGAAGAGCTTTCATGTTAACCAAAAAAGGGACACAGAACTAAAAAAAAAAATATGCATTGCCATGCAGACTGTGCTCCTCACTTTGGGATTATCACCTACTCACTTTGTGATTTATCACATATTTCTACCTTAAAATGACATTTTTAATTTTGCTCTCAATAATTTATTCAGTAGCCTTAATCAGAACAAATAAACAGAGCATTTATATGAATTCAAGGAGTATTTCTATGACAAGAGCAGCTGGGATAAAAATATTCAGCACCTGACCTCTTCTGACAGAGAAAGTCAGAGACCAAAAGGCATGTTCCATCCCCCTTTTCTGAAGAGAAGTGACTCTAGCAGGAGCAGAATGCTGAAGGAGGCCCAGTGGAAGGTCAGGAAGGGACAGGTTGGGTCTCCTGTGGTGAGCAGGAGGAGCCTCGTTCAGCACAGGGCACCTGAGACACTGCAGTGCCACCTCCGCGGGGACACGAGCTGCTCATGGCACAAAGCCTCTGTGAGAGGGAGGCAGCCCTGGCAGCAGAGTTTCCATGCTCTGAGCACTCCTACAAACTTCTGCCTACACACTGAGGACTGACTTCTCATCAAGATGCATAAGTAAGCACTAAGAGCATTTTTAGCAGAAGAATAAATATATTTTATGAGCCTCAATCTAATATCACAGAGACCGAAACTTGATGGCTTTGATTATTTGCAGGTTAACAGTGGTTTCAGAAATGTGACAGTGGATACCATTAAAATCAATCCAAAAATTCTCACGTCAACATCTGTAAAACTTTGTGTACTTAACTCAGGATTAGGCTTCACTTGAACCGAATCAGCAGAGTGTACCAGGTCTCAGTGGTTTGCACCTCTGGAAGCCAACCTTTAGAGAACAAAATCATTAGCAAGACAAATAGGAAGTGCAAAATAAAATAAACATAGATTGCATGGAATGGCATAATTTTAATCAGATGAATAAGCAAACTCAGCAAACCCAGACAAACTTATCGGTAGCTAACATTTCTCTTTGATCTTCATGGTTAATTTTTCTTGTACAACAACAATCACAAGACATCTCATTTTTTTATTTAAAGGTCATTTTTCCTGTGCCAGCTTCTCTAATATGTTGCTTTAATTTCATTCACTTTGGTTAAAATGAAAGGGTATGCTTTCAAAGCCCAGCCAGATTTGCATTGTCTTCTAAAACTCTGCATTTAGCTGTATCAGACACTTTGGACTGGCTGAGATTACAAGGTGCAGTTAATTCTACAGTTCAAATGGCCAAAATCAGAACCATTTGATAATTTTATCTCCAGCCTCACTGTGACAAGACAACCAAAATATATTCTCCCTGGATGAGGGGGAGGGAAAAATGATCACATTACAGATTTTTTTTTCTATTAGTCTTGAAACCATGAAATACACAACAAAAAAGGTTAGAGCACTAAATGATGGAAAAGGCAAAAATGACAGCGCATGTAGCGCTCTTCCCAGCAGCTGCCTGCACCAGGCTCTGCTCAGCAGCCTGCAGTTACCCTCAGTTCATGCTGGTCAGGTCCTTTACTGAAAGAGAGTTTTTCTTTCAGTATTTATGTAGTGTAGCAGGTAACTGTTTACCTCAGAGGCATAAAAGTAAATCCAGATGTGTTTGATCCATAGTGCCACAGCAGCTCTGTTGCCTGTGGAAACAAAGGCTCCTTTCAGGGAGTTAACACAACAGGCCCTGTGACACAAGGGAACCCATCAATTTCAGCCACTGGATTATTTATGGATATTTTGCTAAGATGCATATATAGATAGAAATATGTACAGTAATTTCATTATTATAAGCTGCACCTGATTATAAGCCGCACCTCCCGGTAGCTGCGTAGACAACGGGATTTGTCCATAGATAAGCCGCACCTGAATATAAGCCGCACTACTGGGGAAGGCTGGATTCTTCAAGGAAAAAGGTGCAGCTTATAATCTTGAAATTACTGTATATATCCAGTATATAGCATACAAAATAATGTCTCTGTAACAGTCCAACATGATCAAATGGGACAGTTTCTCAATCTCATATTAATTTTATGTTATTTTATTTAAACAACATAATCCCCTTTTAAATAAATTGATAGTTGAAATGTAGTAAATATTCAAGCTATAAACATCTGGGTTTTTTTCCTCCACTTTTAACCATGCAGGTTGTTAAGTACTTTGTGGACAGCAGTTTGACAAATCTGTTTCATGCTTACTCACAAATTCAGCTTTTAAAGATGACCCGGAGCATGGAGTTTAAGGATGCTGCAGAGAATGGATAACATCCCAGAAGCACCTTGTTAAAAGTTTCACTTGAAAAAAAGCACTTATTTGTGAATATGTTATAACTTCCCAAGTGCCATTCCTGTGCAGAGACCTCTGCACATTTTACAGAAAACTGATCAAGTATGACACATTTCAACAGGTCCCAGTGCAATGTTTGCTACAGCCCTCTCCCAGTGAGAATCTGAGGTGATAAAAAAGGAACGTGGTCAGACCCACGACCTGAATGCAAAGTCCATGACATTTTTCTCCATGTGTAATGCAATAATTGGGAGCATCTTCAACTGCAGACTGCAGACATTGGCAGCATCAGTGTTCAGAATATAGCTCAATGCCTCCTTCCTCTTAACTGACATCATTAAAGAATATATTTACAAAAATCATACCTAACATGACAGTCCTTAAAGACATTCTGCATGAATCTTCAGATTTCAATTCAAGAAGGCAATTAGCAGCTAAGATCACCTTATTAAATCTGCTTTTAATTATAATTCACCAGTTTATAGCTCGCTTATAATTTTTGCATATGATTACATTATTAGGGATCAAAACGAGTGAGCGAAGCAGTAGTTTATGTGCAGTGATAATGTCTCATAGAAAATTAAAAGAAAACAATCTAAACTCATTTAAAGGGAATATTATTCTCCATTAGGAATCTAGGGCCAAAAACGCCTTGAAAATGTCATCTGTATAAATATTCATGTACCTGTGAACAGATAACTTCAGAAGCAGATTTGACAGAAACAAAGAATAGCTTCTTCACATTGCAGTAGATGACTAAGATAATTTGAATGATTTATTGATAAGCCAATGTACAAAATAAATACAAAGAGAATGGGCTGGACTTGTTGTTACTAAAAAAAAATCATTACAAGACTGCCTAGCATGTGAATTCATAAATATAAGAGTAGAGTGTGTTGGCTTGCATTACAAAAAAGTCAAACACAATAAGAGAAAGACATCAATAATCTGCAATTCTCATTACTTTTTTACTTTTTTGAAGGGGGTATTTTTATTTGCTTGGGGTTTTGGTTTAGGTTTTTTATAACTGGATGTTGTGGGCAAACCCAAACCAAAAATCACTAATGTCATGACAACCAGGTGGTGGGCAATTCAGATGCTGATCCATTCCTATGTGCATTGGCACTCACATGAGTAGCCCCACTGAAAGCAGGAGGATGACTTGTGCACTCAGTGCAATTTAATGGAAGAGTAGCAGGCTGGAGGCAGAAGAGGCAAACCTTATGAGCTGATAAACTCATTTTTTCCTAGGGCAGGGCAAGGGGAACTTCTGGATAGCATCTAACCTCAGTTCCCAGAGGTACCAACGCTCTCCTACTGTGAAAATTTAGACACTCCAGAAGTTATTCAGTCAAAAGTCTCACAGGTTCATCAGCAGCTGCTCAAGTTGCCATAGGATCAGCCTTAAGAAACACGTGCCAAATCTTATTCTGCAATCTCCAAGCTGAGGCATTTGGAGGCCTTTTTCTTTCAGGGCTATGCCTATAGCTGTGCCAGCCTGGGGCTGCCCTGGAGCGGGGTTGCTGGGCAGTGTGCAGCCCACACACAGAAACATAGAGGGGTGCATCCAGGAGAGACACATTTCTCCTAAAAGCCTGCACACAAGGCCAATTACTTTTCCCAGCTTAGAGTAATGTGCAATGTCCTTTCTGCTCTGTGACCCAGCAAGACAGGGTTCAGCACTAAAATCTTACTATCTAGAAAGTCAGATGCATGTGACAAAAATGCTCTCTTAATCCTCTTCCATTCTGAACACACAATAAACCGAAACAATGCGGCCGCCAAGCATTCACAACAATTAACAGCTGGCAATTTTGAGGCTTCCAGCCGATAAACTTAGCAAAGCAAGGAAAAATTCTGGAGTGAGCTCTGGCCTAGTTTTCTCCAAAATTATTCTTAGATTGTTAGTCTACTTAAACTCATGGGAATTTTCTTAGTAAGAAGAAAAGACAAAATGTTGCTTTCTAAACTATGCAAAGTATCCTATACTTTATTGCGACAACCAAGACTATCCTTAATGTTATCATTCAAATTATGCTCAGAATAGCTGACATGGCAATAATCATGCATCAATGCATCATCCTATCAACCTAAAAGATAGGAGACAGAAGCCTTAAAGGATGAACATCAGCTGAGCACTTTCAAATAGACAGGAGCACTGAACTTCAGGACAGTAAACTTACAAAAATTAGAAGGGGGAAGACTTTTAAAAGCAAGTCCAGCATTAGCTTCAAAGCTCAATATTATTCTATGTTGTGTGTGCTTTTTTAACTTCAGCCTTTGATAAGAGGGGGTTGAACAGTTGTAAAAATTTAGCTGCAAAAGCAGGTACATTTCACAAGTTTGGCCGCACATGAATAGAACTTAGAGTATTATAAGCAGCTAAAAAGATTAAAAAATAACAGCCTCCTTCTTAATTAGAGATGCCATATGCTCTATGAAATAAATCCTGGTGGCTTGTAATTAGAACCTTATTTTTAAACAGATTATTTTAATTCTATTATATTCTGTATATCTGATTTATTTACTAGAATATTCAGATCACAGTGTTGTTATGAAAAAGTTCACAGTTGAAAGAATAGCATGCAATAGTATTGCTACATCTCTTCCCACAAGCAGGGGATGATAAACAGGGATCTACATGTTAAAGATTATTTTCTTCTCTACAGGAAAATAAAGAAAATAAAGAAGAAAAAAACAACATCTGGTATAGTTTGTCTTGCTCAGTGTTCTGCTTGTATGGATATGATATTTAACAGTGTTCAAATTAAAATAGGCCTGCCTACACATTTTAAAACCAGTGGGTCACACGGGGCATCTAATCCATGCGCCTATTGCACCTTAATTTTAGGATTCAATTTTTCTTTTGAAGTAGGGAATGGACATTACTTTTTTTTCGTAACTGTGTTTTCCTGAACAGTATAAATCTTTGACTCCTGCTTTTAAGAATTAATTTCACACAGAAAAATTTAACTGTACTGTAGGATGACAAATTATAAGAGGTAGTGCTGAAGGCAATCTCGCCCCTGATGAACTGCAGCTTTACTAATTACCAAAGAGTGGGAGCAGCCTTGCCCCACAAGAGGTCACAGCTATGTCCAGTGAGTTTGGGTGTTACAAAGAGTGGGTTGTCTGCTCCAGAGGCAGCTGGAGGCTGCTGGCCCTGCTGTGAGGAGGATGGGTCCAGTCATAGTGCAAGGGACTGGAAGGATGAGATGATGTATGAGGGACAGACAGGGTCAGGCAGTGGGGCTAGGGGCAGGAGGGAGTTAGCCAGTCCTGCAGAAGGAAGAGAGGAATTGTTGTATGGAGCTGTCCATGGGAAGTTTACAGAGACAAAGGTATCAATGCTTTTAAGATAACAAGGGACTGGCACCCATGTCAGTCACGAGTCCACCATTGATTGGTGCCCTGTGTGAGCAATAAAGCAGCTTCCCATACTGTACTTCTCCCTGTTAAATGAAAATATCTTTTAAACAACATTCATCCAGAGAATATACAAAAGCTCACTGCCATCCTCAGCACTTCTAGTCACTCTTAATAAGAGGGTTTCATATAAGGAGCTATCAATCAGTTTAACAGATGTAGGTATGTTTCTATAACTATGTAATAGGTATCATTCACAAGCATAAATCACAGGTTTTCTAGGTGCCAGACTTCCAACACAAAGAAAATCAGCCTATAAAAATTTGAATCAGCCCATACACGTCAGAAATGCAATTCCCCTTGAGAACAAAACTTCTTGCTAAGAAATTTAAGGCAAAATAACTAAATCCAAGACAGCAATTTGACTGTACTTTCAGTGGTGTGAGGCCCACCTCTGGTTCATTTCTAACCTCCCAAACTGGGATTTTACATTTCCATTGCACGTTGGTGTGACCCCCACTAGTAGCCACTGCCCATCCTTCAGACAGGCATTCAATGCAGATTGCTTCCCTGCAAGCATTAACAGTAGGCAGCTGAAACAGGCTGATGCCAGTTCTGCTCTTCTGATTGCTGAGCAAAAAAGACAGGAAATCATTATAGTCAAAACATTTCTAACAAAGGTCACTTTAATAGGAAATTACATCAATCACCCTGGAAAAAAAAGTACATTTCAACTGATGTCATTCATTCATGGGCTTAATATCAGCTTCAGTTTTAAAAATTTGCTTAGTTCTGGAGAAAAAAATCATTAAAAATTAACTATGTCTTTCAAGAGAGATTTAAATCTTGTGTGAGAAGATAAAATTCCATGAATTGTTTCATATGATAATCTGAATGGCTGTTTCAAAACATTTTTCTGAAGATATCACTGGGAAAGTAGCTTTAATGCAAAAGAATCATCTAGAGAAGATGGCTCCAGATAAAACATTTCTCAGGATTTACCCTGGTCTGGTTACATGCACCGCAGAATCCAGGCCTTCAGCTCACAAAATGAAGCATTATACAAGTAAAATAAGCCAGAATTATTGTACCTATAACTCACAACACATGCACACATTCAGAGCTATTAGACACACCAGATGAGGTATCTGACTTTGTATAAAACTTTTACAGTTGATTTTGACATGGGCACATTATAAGAATATCTTTTAGCACCGCAGATGAAGCTTTATACACCTAAAACTTTTGACTAGGCAATGCTAAATGAATTTGCAGGTGTAAATGAGGTCAAGGCTTTCAGACATTAACACTCACGCAATGCTAAATTCAACAATTAAATTTTCAGTGGATTATGCCCATACAACTTAATTCAGACCATAAATTACTTTTATCTGTATCAGCAGGTGCTTAGAAGCCTGCTTTTCAAAGGAACTGAAGGACTTAACCACATGTCAATTTATTTGCTGAAGAAGAATGTGTGGATAGACTGATTTTGTCTGTGGTGGTACTGTGGACTTGAATTCTACATGCAGACAAATTCTTATCCAATGTTATATGTATAATCTTTACATTTATATACAATAACAGATATACAAAAACATGCACAAACAATATAATGATATATAATTTTACAACACGGAGTAAACATGCAATCTCTGCCATTTTATCCTACATTAAAAATTACCTATTATCTGCATCAGGTTTTCTAGTGGGATTAGCCCATTTCACGATTTTAATTCCAGTGAAGGTGTTTTCAAGTCTAAGGACTATCCTTTTAAATTCATATGTAAGCTGCAATTTTAAAAACAATTCCCCAAATATTTTAATTTTGACTTATCCACAATGCATAAATCTGCATATAGATTTTTAGATGGTATATTCAAGCTTTTTAATTTCAAATCAGACTTTTTTTAAAAGGCTGCTACAAAATTGAATGTCACTTGATTGTTATTCTGCTTAGGAGAGACTACAAATGAAGGATCAGTGAAGGAGCAAGCTCCAGTGAGAAATAGGCTGAAAACAAAATTTAGAATCTAAAGAATGAACAACTGAGTGTGAAAAAGAGAAGCATGGAGAGAGAATATAAAATTCTCATACACTGGCATTTAAGGGACAAGAAGCTTACACAGGCCACTGAGCTGTGCCATTCTCACTTTTCAAGGGTTAGTAAATCACTAGGTGGTAACCTGGCACAGAGCTTGCTTCAGCAGAAGGTTCACTGAAAAAAAGTTTCCTACATCAAAATAACGGTTCCCAAACAGCAATATCTAAATTACAACTCCGCAGGCCCTGCAAACCCACCACCCCATCCTTGTGTATTCTCCTGTCAGTGTACTCAATCTGCTATGCCCAAAATCCCCAGAAATGTCAGCCCCTTTGAAAAGCAGAGTCCTTTCTGTGCTGCAGCCCTGCCCAAAGAGGCACCTGAGAGGCTGAGCTTGCTGCTGGAGAGATCCACAGCTCCCAGGGAGGTTCTGCCCTGCTGTGCCAGAGCCATGCTCCTGGCAGGCATGGAGCCATCCCAAAGAGACACTGACTCTGCTGCTCCCTGGCCCTGGAGATGTCATGGCACAGAACTGCAACTGTGAGCTCTGAATTCTTCTCTTTCCAGTTTTTCAAGTCATGCTTTCTAAAGGTGACAATGGTAATTAGTCCTAAATGCTTTATGTGCCACAGAGAAATGCAGGAGAATATGTCCAGCAGGCAACATTTTTTTTAAATCTCTGCCAACACTTTGATCACAGAATGAATTGTCTGGAATACTGTGAACTCTTTACTTATTAAAATGAAACTGAGGTGTTGTATCAATGAAATATATTTTATTGTGTTCTGTCAATGAGACATATGCTATTATATTATCAAGGTACTAATTCAGACTATAAAATCAGCTTTCCATTTCTCTTAATGAGACACTGTACCAAAAGTAAATTACATGAGTTTTCATCACTGTACTCTTAATAAAAATAGGACATTTTGGCTCTTTTTGTGAAAGAGAAAGCTAATGTAGTATTTATGAAGTCTGTGCAGTGAGCAGTTAAGGACTAATACTGAATATCCAAAATGCTTGGGGATCTTTAGTCGAAACGGAGCATGACCATATGAAACACAAAGCATTTTGTCAAGAAAAAGAAAGAACGGTAATAGGAAAAAGAGAAGCGGTTATTATAGGAAGAATGAAAGGATCTATATGGTGAAAGAGAACTAGCATTTCCAGAAATGAAAATGGGGTGCATTTTTTTAAAAAATATGCCTTCTAGATTTTAGTTATGTTTTCAAGAGATGAAAGACACAAACTTGTAAGTCTCCAAAGAGACAGTAAATGTAGACACTGAAAAATCACCACATCATTTGAAAAGAAATGGGATCTTATTTTATAACCATAAAACTATGAACTGCCTCTTTTATTATTTAAGGGGTCTTGCTATTCTGTTCTATTGAGAAGACTTCAAGGTCAAAATGTCTGTATACTTAATGCCACTTTAGATGCCAATGAAAGGAGATTACAAGAAAAATGAGAACCCTGGGGCTTGCCAGGCCTTTCTGGGATAAATGCACCTGGTAAAGTCAAGGTTATATAAATGAAGAGAATCCATCATCTGATGTTGTTTGGAGAAGGTTATTTACATTTAAAGAAAAAGTAAATTAATAATATAAAATAGTGAAATGTTCAAAGATTGCATGAAAAAGACAATTTCACATTGTAATATATGCAATAGTAAGTTGCAAAGTCTTCTTTCAAGTGAAGACTGAAGTAATTGTTAGGGGAACAGAGTCAGTCATAGTTTGGTAGATAACTCCAAAAAAATGAGGCTAAACCCTTTTCAAATTGTCACAGTCTGTTCCCTGGAAACTTAAGGACCTGCTGAAGGTAAACCAAAACTGCAAGGAACTTGGTTAGAATCCAAGAATATAGGAGAAACTTGCCCAAATTTTAAAACCACAAATTTTAACTCTGGTAATTTCACCACCAAAAATGTACTAAAGTGTACAATCCAAGGAAGTGTTTTAAGGACAGTATTTCAAATGTTGACCATCAAGAGAGACACAGGGAGAAGCTTCCATGCAATGGAGCTTCAGCATTCTGTAAGTGGTGTATCAGAAATCTTGCCCAGAGTCAGTAAGGGCTGTTCTCTTGCTTTACTGCAGAATAGCCAAATATATTTCCAAGGTCTCCATAAGCTCCATTTTCCTCAAAGACAGAGGGATTCAATTTTCCACCCCAACTTTTCTCTGTCTCAGTCTTATCACATTGTTGGAAATGTGGCTTCATGTCTTACAGGTAGGGTATTGTCCTATCTTATTATAATCAGAAGCTCAACCTGCTGCACAGATGATTTTTTACTCTGGTAGGGGCAAATGCTGCATTAAACTCAGCAACTGCAGTTCAGTAGGCAGTGTAGATGTTGAGCCATTTTACTGCCTTTTCCCTGTACCTTGATTGAAGTAAATTAAGTTTCCTGAGAAGTTCAAGGTCTAGAGGACATTTTTTCCATGCATTGACTATCCTAAGTGTTCAGATTTGGAGCGACATCCCTCTTTGGTACAGAGATCTAGATGATGCAGAAAACAAGTCTCTCAAAGAGGGAATTACTGCTCTAGAATTTACATCAAATTTCACTGTTAATTGAAAAGATCATACCTTTGCTTAGAGATACATACTGCTTTAATGGAGGCTGTGCATTTAGCAAGGCAAAGAAGGGACTGAGGCAGCTGTCAGAAAGCAGTTTGTACACAGATTCCAGGAGTAAAAACTGTCAGGAATGGTAGAAAAGCATTCTCTCCATTTTCAGAGGAGCTTAAGAGAGAAAAGACTCTGAGACCAGTCAGAAAGAGAAAGAGTGGAGAGAGGGAGGCTGGGCAGGAGGTTAAGTGAGCAGAGTTTGACTACTGGTCCATACAGACAAATGGCTTTAGAGTTGAAAAGTTTTCTCTGTCAGGAGAGAGCTCCACACACTAGTGGAAGACAAGGGCTTTGCAAGAACATCCACAAAAAATTAAACAGTGCCAATTTCTTATAATGCTACTGTGGCATCCACCTTCCACTATTGGAACATGCAATTCTCTTGTCCACAAAACCTCCCTTGAAATCTTTTGACCTTGCATCTTCCATGGAAGAAAAAGTGCAGACAGAGTAGTTCCTGCCAAAATATTATCCTCTGGTGTTTGCTGTCTTAACCATACAGCGTCAGAAAAGCAAAATCAGCAGCTGCAGGTGTTAAAAGACATATTTTAGGAACAGAATTTTACATTCAGGAGAGGTAACGTCCTTCACTTCCAAAAGGCACCTCATTATTAGGCAGGGACTCTAACAGTACTGCAAACACTTACCTTGGCTCCAGTCTCATTCCTCTCCTGTGTACTTTGTAGATTGCCCTGTTCTTCACTAATCTCAGACTGAGCACTTCACCACCAACAAAACCTAGAGAGGGGCTCTGCATCACCAAGAGGAGCTAATATTTGTCCTTATTTCCAGAAGCAACATAAGGCCTATAACCAACTTATTTTGCACATAAACTCTGCAAGATTGCCAGGTACATTCTTATTTCTGTAATTTTAAGATGTGCCTGCTAACATAAGGACTGGAGTACCAAGCTTGTATTTTGATACCAAAGTGCTCTAGAAATGTGGGCCTCTATACTTGTAGAAGTAGCCAGAGAATTAGATTTCAGGGACATGCTGAGATTGAGCCCACCAAAGTCCATAAAATGACACTTTTTTTTTACCACTGTCTTTTGGATCAAGTTTTCAATCAAGTTTGCTGATTTGGCCCGGGGTACCTGATGTGATTCATAGTTACTGGCAGATGTAGAATCTATGCTATCGTACAAGTTTCTGGGATAAGGAGGAAGTTATTCACAGCTGAAAGCTGCAGACTTACTATCAGCTCTGGGGATGCTAAAACAACTGCAGAGCCAAGGCTCCCCATCCTGCCTATGGTTTGCTTCTGGCTTTATCTTGATTTATACCAACATTTGTGAAGCATTATTAATGTCACAAGAGGCAGACCTGTCAACTAGAATAACACTCCTGGAAAATTTTCTCCCACCTACTTTCCCTTTCAGGTTCATCAGATCTGGCGTTTGTGTCTGGAGTTACCCAGCCATAGATAAGAAACACGAGAAAAACGCATTGTCATTAATTACAGAGGCAAACAAGAACAGCTAAGCACAAGGAGGTTGGGTAAAACCAACAGACCTTTACAGAAGCCCACTGTATTCATCTGCTAGCTCCAACCACAGCTGAAAGCAGATTGCAGTGCTTTTGTATTGCACTGGAAAGGCAAGATAAGTAGCAGAGTATGGTTTGTACCCCAGCAAAATCAATACTCCCACACATGGTTTTGGGCATTTTCCAGGGAAGATGCAGGGAGTCCTGCAGGGGAAGCTTGGTCGTAACATTTGCAAGGTCAAGACCCTGTTCTTTTAACATATTCCACCAAGGTTAATGTGCTATTGTACAAGATCCAGGACAAGGCCTATGAATCACTGGAATCCTTCTCAAACCCCAGTTGCACAGAAAAGCACATTGAAGGCACAAACTGGTTTTGGTGATACATATCTTCTAGAATAAAAAATACAAATATTCTTTTTTGTGAGGAGGTATTGTGAAATGCTGAAACCCATACACATTCCTCCAAGTCACCCACAAATACTACATTTTCAAAGATCTGAATTTACATGAATAATTAGTGATAAAATATCTGGGGTATTTTTAGAGACAAAACCAACGCTGCAATGTTCATTTCATGGCCACCTTGAGTGGGATAAGCCTGTTTACCTGGGGGTGAGTTATCATGGAAGACATGGTACTTTCTACTCTTACTAGTTGCCTCCCTATAAGAACTATAAAAACAAATTTATCAATTTATTTTAACTGTACTGCAATTAGATATTGCTTTATTTGCACTTGGGGTAGTTATAAACCTGATGCTAAGAAAATGTCCTCTCAGGCAAATAAATTGAGGCAGGAAAACTGTAATCTAGAAGTAATCCAGATTCCACAATTTTGAAACCTATGCTCCACCTCATGTTTACATCTAGAACAACAAGATAGAGGTTCTAGATTTTTTTTTAAATTATTATTTTGATAGATAGTCCTCAGATACAGGATTCTCAAAGAGAGAAAAAAGAATTAGACAGGGAAAGCAAATGAGTCATAAGGGCATGATTTCATTTGGAACAGGTCATGCAAGATTAGTACCCTGGGCTGCCCAAAGCTAAAATTTAACTATCATAACTGTGAGCATCAGGTTTGAAAAGGATGAATGTGTGAGAAAGCGCAGGAGGGGGTTTCTTTCATTTTCTCTGCTTTTGGGAAGAGGCATGTGTGAGAAGAATACAAATCCACTGATTCATACCTATCTATTAGTCATACCTCTGTTGTGCTGGTTGCTTATTCTGTAGACATTCTCTGTTGTATAAATAAGGTGCACTGCTGCAGGGCTTAATATAGTATGTCTTTATACCTTTGTTTTTCTAGTTTTGTTTCTAACTCCTGATCATTCTGCACTTTCTTTCACATACTTTGTAATTCAGCTAAAGAATTTTGTAACAGGAAAAGTTTGTGCCATTTAAAAGTATTTTCCAACTAAGAATTATTGTATTTTTAACCACTGTATGACCATCCATTTCCTAAAGAAAAAGATCTATTTATTTAAAATGTTTTTGAGCAAAAACATTTTCAATGAAGGCAATATTTGAAGAAATACAAAGATACCTTTTTAAAATAATTAGGAGAGGGAGAGGATGGCACGTTGACTAACATGCAGAAAGTTTTTAAACAACAAATTTTAACTATTTTTTTGCCTTTGAACAACTATTTAAGGAAAAGTATTGGCTTGGCTGCAGTTTTTGATGTAAAAACACCGTTTTGAATTAGGCTAAAAGATATGCTGTGTGAGCTTCAAAGAAAATATTGGAGAGAAGCATACAGGAAAAAATTAAAAACCTCCTTGCAGGGATTTCTAATCTCTGTACATATATTATTTAAAGCTTTGCAAAAAACTAGTCTGCAGTGGTAAATAATTATTTTGCATGTAGTAGTTCAAATATTCCCTTTTCTGTTTGCTTGTGTTTTCTATTCTGATTTGCTAGCAATTCTTTTTGAGTAAAAATGAAAATTATATGAACTTCTTTAACCTAAAATGCAGAAGTTACCACAACACTGGTATTTTTACCTATCTAATCATACCGCATGAATGCGGAAGAAATCTGACAATTTATATAGCCAAATTCACAGTTAAAAATTCATTAGTGATATGTAATTTGACAAGGAAGAGCTTTAACAGTGATATGTGATTGCACATGCATTGACTTTCACATTTCAAGTCAAGGGTACAATAAACTCACCTGATGTGGTTTTGAACTTATCAGTTGTGACTGGTGCAGAAATGCAATGCTAGTGACTTCACCTCCGACTAACACTGAGATTTCCCAACTCCAGCCCACTCTTTTAACCTTGACAAGAAAATACAGAAACAAGAGTTAAAATGATAATTTGCTTCTGGAAATTATGGATCTTTTTTCCCTAGTAAAATCGTGATGGACTGTCTTTGCTTTTTTTCAAAATCTGATAAAACTTCAAAATAACTCTTACCTAAATACTGCCAACCAATATTTCTCCAAAGTAAAACACATACAATTCAGAAGCTGCTATTTGAGGGAAATTTTCCCCAGCTTCACTTGGATATTTGTCCCAATACAAGTCAGCAGTCATTGTTTAGCTCAGTAAACATTCACCTGATGATCAGGCAGACCAGTTTCCTGTGTCAGATTTGTGGAGCACAACAATAACATGCTGATAAATAATATCATCATGGTCTTGGTTCTACCTAGTGAAAAGGAAAAATTAATACAGTTCTAATCTGAAAGTGAGTTCCCTGGCTGGGAGACACATGTAAATCCTCCTCTCTCTGCCCAGTTACAGCCTGCTAGATCTGGGAGCAAGAGTAACCATCTAAATATCTGTGGGTATCAACACAGACCCTCTCAGTTACTAATATGAAGTAGATCTGAAACCCACAAAGCTTCCAACACCATCCCTTAGAGAGGGAGACATCACAAATTCGGCCAGACCATGACAGCATGCATCTCACTGGGTGCCTCAGCAGAATGGAAACCAAAAATCTTGCATTTAAAGAAAGCATCCTCCCTCTTCACCACATCACTTTTTCATTTGACCCTTTGTCAGGCACCAAGCTTCTCTTTATGAAACAAAAGGCATCTCTGTCATGTTTTTCTGGCTTCTTTGGTGTGTTTAGTGATTGCTGCAGAAATTATCTATGCATTAATCCATCATGCCTCAGTCTGGTTATGTCCAATGCATGCAGTTCCCAGTCTAGAGGGAGGATCATAAATGGCTTTTTTTGTTTCGTTTTTCTGGATTTATTTATATTTTTTTTCCAAACAAATTCCTCTCCCTCATGGCAAGAGCGCCTGATCTTTGGGTTTATCTCAGAACATTCTTTGATCTGTTGTCTTGGCTAAAGGCATTCAACTCTGTGCCTGTTTTGCATCTCTATTTTAAAAATAAAAGGTTTTCCTATTCTTTTAATTCTCTTAACATTGATTCAAGTCTGTGTCAAACATGAATCATTGACAGATTAAAGTAAATGTGTCACAGTGAGATTACCGTGTGAATAAAACTGTGCTCGGCATGTGCTGCCTCCCTTTGCTGTGGGCTCAGATGAAACTACAGGATTACAGAGATAGGCCCAGTTTGATACAAGATACAGAGCACCTTTTATTTATCCAAGCTAATGGGGAAAAAGATGAAGTCACATTTCATGTTTTCTATGATTCATTTAAATTCTATGTCGTTACTGGAGCCGGAGAAGTCATTTAAGATTGGAGGGTACAGGGTAGAATGGCCCAAGGAAGGTTCCTGTAATATTGAAATGGAACTGAAATACACCACAACATTGTGGCCTGCATTATCACCCAGGAGATATTTTAGCCTAATTAAAGTGAATAGTGATACCTGAAATTCACCTGAGAGAATATAAGAATACAATTATGAATAGTATTAATTAATATTTTTCCAGTCATTAAATAAGGAAATTTTATGTCTGAGTCCTTCAGCAGAAAAGTTATGGAAAACTTTCGAACCCCAAGAAAAGAACAATGATGAAATACCCCACCATAATTTTTGTTCAATAAACACCAAAGATTTCTATTTCATCTATTTTAAAAATAAGCATTTTTGTTTGTGCAGGTTTTGATTGGATTTTTTGTTTTGGAGAGGGGTTTTTATTACTTCTAGGTAAGATTATATAAATCAGCAGAAAGAGACCCAATAATAGCAAGTTCAGAATTAGTTCAACCTGTTGGCATTTCAAATTAATCAAACTAACCAAAACTCTGAAACTGGTACTCTAACACACCAGAGCAGCTTCATCTCCTTCTACGTCCCTTTAAACAACTATACTCAGACTGTTTCCTTCTGACAAAATCACCTGCATTCAAAGGAATTATTAATATAGCTAGATTAGGAAACTTTGTAGACCAGCAGTAATCTTCATTATCAGCTGATCTATTTCATGCTTCCAGCAACATGTCAAGTGCTTTTGACACTAACTGTAAATGACTAGTCCAGGGATAATAGCTATTGACACTGAAACTGTGAGTAAGGATGAAAGGGCTTTTGGTGTCACACATTAGCAGCTGCAATTCACTCTGTGGTAGCTTCTTTCCACAGAGAAAATATTATTGGATGCATTTAACCTTCTCTTATTCAGAAATATATTGCAATTCAGTTTGGTTCTAATCCACATACAGTGAGGAGGGAAAATCCATCATAATTACAAACTATGCAAGTTAGTTTTCTTTGCATTGAATTTGCAGGACATAAAATGATAAAAATGAATCCTATCATCATCACACCACACCATGATAAAAATTGTACCACTAGACAAGACAAAGACATAAACCTGGGACTCTGAACTCTGTCATTTCTATCATTAAGTTGCCTTGCAGTTTCATATGTTAGCAAAATACCTACCTTTGAAAGCAAGCCCAGCAGAACACAAACGTACACTAAACAGAAGATGAAAGTCTGCATGTGGCAAAACATTCAATGGAAAAGAGACACTGAGTAACTCCATCCTGTGATTTGGCAGGTCGGTGGGAGGATTTTAAAAATATCCCCAGCCTACCTATAGAAAACAAGAGAAGTATGATTTTAAGAATTCATGCAATACCTTCCCATTTTGGATCCAATTCTCCCTCAGTATATTAACTCCTTGGATTTTGTACAGCCTACATTGCCTACCAGACAAGCTTTAGGCAGCTTGGGGCCATTATGAGATGCTGTTCCATACTGCAGAGAAATAGCTAATGAAAAATGACCAGTAAATTTCCAGTCCTTGTGCTTCACTTCTATACTTCAAAGGTTTTCTTAACTGACTCCAGTACAGAACAAGATGGTGTTCAAAAGGAATGGCACAAAAAACTGTGACTGCTCATTAACTTCTTGGGTCATTATGGAGGATTCCCTGTGCTGCTGAAAGAGAAGCCCACACAGACTAATCTGACTTTATCAGCTGACTAAACTTCTAATTTTGAAAAATTCCCTTCTTTTCAAAACCTATCTTTCCCTGTTTATTTGTATTAAGGAATGGAGAACACTTCCAAAATTACTGAAAAACATATGAAGAAGGCAGTTATTTTTTACAGCTTCCTAATGTTTATTGGATGACTGTATATTGTAGTACTGCTATAATTTAAAAACAATGGGATTGAAAGAACTACTAAGAACATCGTAAGATAAAACACGATCGTTAGCAGGAAATAAAGGCCTTTTCCCTCATGCCCTCAGACACTATTTTGATTTGGGGGAGAGGGGGTAGGGCTTTATTTCCATTTTCTCATGTTTATTATTTCTTACTTCTCTAAAAACCTATACATTTTCAAAGATGTTAAGTCTCAGTATGAGACTTTTCAAAATACAGAGGTTTTGTAGAAAGTATCAGGCAGGGAGCAAAGGTCCTATATCTTCTGATCAAAATCAATGTCAGACCCCTCACTAACTTCAGAAATGATCAAGTTCCATTTTCTCACTTGTTTGTCATCTGAGTGGTAGACTGATCCAAGCAACAAAGTTGTTAGCACCATATGGTTCCCTGGATAGTACAGCACATTCACTTTAAAGTTTGTTATGTTCACCAACAGGTATAGACCTAAATTCTTAAACAAATATGTTCAGGCTGTGCTCATTCTACTATTGTGTCATTTTTGCATTTATTATTCCACTAGGTTCCTGTAAAACAGCTTTTTGCAAGACTTATTTCTCTAAACCATGAAGTCTGAACTCATTAAACCAAAGTCTTTAAGATGTGGGATTCGGAATTTGTGAGAACCAGTTCTGTTGAAAGAAGGTGGTGGTGAATTACACTTATAGAAGTGGGAAACAAATACATCAAGTTACACTTATACTTAACCAAAATAGATATATTTTTATTTCCAAATGCCAAATACTGATAGTATTCACCACTGTATTTATCACCCATTCCAGCCCATATGAGTACAGAATTCAGTACTCCAAGTCACAAAAAATGCAAACAAAGAACATGCAAAGGAAAATGAGAGCATTACCATCCTCAATAGCATTTCTTCCACAATGTTTGATTAAATACAATTTTCCTTGATAACTTTTTTTTTATTTACGTAATATACTCTGAACTACTCCCTTGTTCCAACACTGATATATCTATAAACTTTTAGAGAGAGAAACCAACATACTACATAAATCAACAGGCATATTTGCTAACTTAGAGATATTCGCTAACTTGATTTGCCTTGGAGCATTTCTCTTCCCTAACTTTGGGAAAAGGCTGCACCTTCATGAGGCAATTACCCTGAGAGAGAACATGCCCCCACAAGGCAGCAAAGAAGTGAAAAATCATCAGTTGATCAAATCAGTGACATAGTGACCCAGATAGGACTCTATAGAAATATGTCACCCACATAAAGTCTGTCACCTAGCTGGACAAGGGCTGGATTGCCCTACTCAATACTGCTACAGCCATAGAAACTCAATAAAGCCAGGAAATTCCACACTAATCTGATCTTATTTTAGACTACTGTGGGGAAAGTAATTCACACAAAGCAATTTGTTTCTAGCCAAATCACTGCTGCCTGAAAACATGGAAGATGAAAAAGGTCAAAGGGTGACAAATTGTGTATATTGCATGAGTCACTTCTTGCTTAGTCTTAGATAAGATCAAATATTGAATACTACCTTTAAATAGACATTAAATATTGCATGCAAAAACAAACAAAGAAACATTATCATATGCTCCGATAATATTTATCATAATTTTTACTATTCAAGTAGTTTATTTGAAGTTCAAATGCATCCAAACACTGCCTTTACCTGTGGTGCACAGAGGAGCCCTGGTTCTGCGCTAGCTCACAAGCACCAGGCTCTATTCCTGGAGGATTCCTTCATCTACCACAAGAAATTGCGGCTCGCCTGTGCTTCACTGGGGTTCTGTGGCACAAGTAGGGGACTGCTTAGCAAAGAGTAACCAGACCCCCCAGCTGAGGAAGAGCACTGCCATCGTCACTGGCAGAAACTTAACACCAATAACAATAATTTCTTTTGCAGTAAAAAGTTGTGAAAGAAAGTAGAGGATAACAAATTCATGCGAATTAATAATTTAAAACCTAGGATGCTGTGAATTCTCTTCTTTAGCTGCTGAATCTTATAGCTTTCTGTATACTCAGAGAAATTCTTTTCAAATTCAGATTACATATTTCCACTAGGGTCCAGATTCTGAAGTGCTTATTCAAAAATTGGTTTAGGTAAAAGTCCTACTGAAGCTGCTGGGGGTTTGATTTCAATTGAAACTGCATAAATACTGAGTGCAGACTTCTAGATTTCACCCTCTAGAGTAATAGACTTTGTAAACTAGAAAGGATGATAGGAAGGTCTAGTAAGGAGCCAGTGGGCTCTTTTAAGTAATTAATATTTTTCTTATGAAAACACTAATCATTGTGATGCCCGTGACAATTACTTTCAGGGGAAATTCAAAGAGAATACCTGTTTAATTTCTAAATACTTTGAAATTGAAATCTTAATTCCTAAGACTGTCTTGCTGTTGTACCAGAGAGCGCCCATTATATAGTTTCATCTGTTTACATTTTTGGATAAGCTAATTTAGTATTCCCACACCTCAGTAATTAACATTTAAGCACTGATTGACTGTATTACTAAAACTTTCAGCTTCAGATAAATATGCAAACAACTTCACTAATGATAAAAAAAAATGCACAAAGTCCATTTTGTTTCACTGAAAAATAATCTCAAAAAAATCACCTGTGGCTGAGAGATTCTGAACCAAAAAATCACGGATCCCCACAATAACACACAGAGATCAAAACCAAAATTCCATAGGTAGCTTACAGACTGACTTATAGTGCTATTATTCATACATAGATGGTGATAGGAGTTAGCCCAACAAAAAAAAATCTACAAGTTTTGACTCTTGAATCCCATTTACTCCTTTGTGAGATAATAAAAAAGCAGGGGAAATAAAAATTAATTTCCCCTGAGTGTGCACTCAGCAAAAGAGGAACCTTCACATACCCACAAACAGCTGAGGACTCAGACATGTTGCCTCAGTCATCCTCTCCCCTCATCACTGGAACAGATTTTTTTTCTCTTCCCAGCTCTGCCAGAGATTCCAATGACTCTCTGTGTCTCACACAGGTTTCACTCCTGCCTGCTGGCAGAACAGAACTTTTCCATGTTTCTCCAGATGTTTCCTTATTCATAAAGCACAATAGCACCAGGTATCACAGACCACGGTCTTGAGGTTTCACCTACTCGATCTTTGTAAAATCTCTTCAATGTTTCATTTATCCCTTCAAGGGGAATTACAGAAATACATATTATGGAGCCACAGGTTTGCATGAATTAATATTTCTAAGGTCTTTCCAAAAATACTAATATGAGCTCCTGGTACTCTGGCATATTCCATGCTAACTGTACAAGTGTTAGAGAAATGGCCAAATTGCAAGGAAGTGATTCACAAGGATAGCAGATGCTGCCTTCAGTGCGAGTTACTGATGTGAGCTATTTATCCAGGCTATAACATGTCAATCTGACTTTATGCATTGGTACACAGTAAGTTACATTATTTACATTAAAAGTAAAGTATAAAACAAAGCATTCTATTTACATAAAGAAGAGCATCTCTGGCAAACTGTTAAGCAGTAGGTGGGAGGATGATTATTCTAGATATATAAAGGGTATGAAATTCAGGGACATATGGTAGTTTCCCCATGATTCAATAAAACTCAGCAAAGCCAACACTTTAAAGAACAAGACCTTGACTATGAAAAATTCTCCTTAATGATCAAAATTCTCATCAATAAGTTTTTCTCCATTCATTCCTTTTAGTAAATTACCATCATGCTTCTCTTTCTAGAAATTTTTAAATGTCTCTGCAGACAGAGAAAACTGAAGTTAAAAGAGAAGCTTGATTCCATTGATTTCCACAAAAGAATGCTGACATTATTTTCAAACTAACTTTGATTTGTTGATCAACTATAGCAATTGTTGAAACTTATGAATTGTTTCAATATCAAACCAGTTCAAAGCTTTAAATTTATTCCTGGTGTAATATGCTTTATCTCCATACTAGCTACAGAAAAAAAAAAATTAGAAAAATTCAGATGCTCCTCTGATTACAGCTTTAAGATTCCAAAAACTAGATCTTTCCAACAAGGAGTTGTAACTTCAAGTTAAATGATTTGCTGGGAGCCATGTGGTATCAAAGGTAATTCCTTTCCTTTGCTTTCCTTCAATCTTCTTAAATTCTTTCTACAGAAAGCTTTGTTCCCAGAGCAGGAGAGGGGAACAGCATGATTGAAAAACTCTGCAGTTTTGCCTGGAAACCTCAGTTCACCCATGGTCCATCTGACCATATCCTCTATGGCATTATATGCAATCTTTACATCTCCATTCTGCTCTGTATCCACCCAACCCACAGCAGGGCAGCAGCATTCAGACTGCATCTTTCCACCTCAGAGAAATCTGGTGCTGTTCCTTACCTAGACATTTCTGATGGAAGGTGTGTGTGAATTAAACAATCTTGAAATTATAAAAATGTAAAGAAATGTCAGCACAAGGCCAAGGATGGAAATAGTCACAGGGCAGCAGTCACAGTGTCCTCCATCAGCAGTGGCACAGCTTCTGCCATCACTGATCAGCCTGAGTGCAGGGCGGGGGCCTAAAGACCTTGGAGTGATTGTGCACACTTGTGAAACTTGTCAAGCAGCATTACATCCTCAGAAAAAAAATAACTAAGCCACCAGTGTGATCTTACAGAGTAAAATCATAATTCCACATCTCAGACACAAATGTGACTCTTTTATCCCCAAGATCCACGAATACAGACAAGCACAGATTTTGAATGGTATCCCATTACACAGTGAAATCTGGGATCAGACATCAACAAGAGGATTGTTTCATGTAAATCTCTGAATTAGTCTTTTTTCCTTATACCTAAGTATTATATTTTCCAAGTTTTTTTTTAATTAATATATAGCTAACTAATATAACTAGTTGCTAACATGCTACCACCTATCATATTTTAAAGATTATGTCATAGGTATAAAAAAGCAAAAAAATGTTGCTTGCTTGCTTTGTGGAAAGGATGAGCTTGAAGGAACCTCCCTGCTGTAAGTACAATAACTTCTATCTTTTACTGTATCTTTCATTGATCTGTGGATATGAGTAAAAGAAAGTTATTTTTAAAAGACAATGTGACCAAATCTATGCTTGCTTTTCTTATTTTGCCAAATAATTCAGAAATGTAACTTCAATAATTTCCATTAACAAGAAATGTCTCCTTTCCAGCAGGAACATGGTTTTACAGTTTAGATTGCTCAGCTCTGATACCTACATCCTTCTCAGACCTGTATATTCACTGACAGATACGCTCACCAAAACAATACTGAGCTTACCTGTATGTGCATATTTGAGACCAAAACCGCTATAATTAGCTATTATTTAAGAATACTTTGTTAGGGAACAGAACTAAGAACAATTTTTCTCAGGTCCTCATAAACTATGTGGTAAAACAATCAAAATCCTTTCCATCCAACACGACACATCAAAACTTACTCAAACATATTATATGCAAGTAACTACTTAGTAAAAAATCCCCCCCGGTGTTGAGATCACCTCAGCATAGGGAGCACAGAACCATCACAAACATTCTCACAATTGCATCAGCTGTGGCCTCATGCTTGTGGTCTATGAGGACCGGGTATAGGCTGGAGAGCACCAGAACATTTTCCTGTCCAACCATCCCCTCTCGGCTGCTCCCCAGGTCACTGTGCCCTAGGCTACCACAGAACTTCGTATTATTTTTGTGAGAAAAATATATATTGTTATCAAAATCAATAAACTAATATTAACAGATTTGATTATTGAGATAAGTACTTCGAAGTATTATTATTTAAAAAATACATCAAAATATTGGTCACATAATGTGGAGCACAAGCAGCAATCAACCCTTACAAGCACCTGTTTGGACGTCCTTGTTTCATTTTCAATACCACTCTAATTCACCTTATCTTGAAAGCATAGTAAATATTTGAAGGAAAGTTGGCATGGAAAAATACAGCACAAAGATTTCTGATTCTAAAATAAATGTTAATTCCCTAAAAATCAAAGTATTGAAGAATTCCAACTCCAACTCTCCTTGATGCAATTAAAGTATTTTGATTCAGTTTCACAATAACTGCATGAGGCCTTTCTCTTTTCATTTAGCAGCAAAAGACTGACAACAGGCTGTCTAGATTGGAACTAAAGCTTCTCAAAATATGGAACCTGTCTCAAAACCAGAATAGGAACCCATTTAATAAGAGATGTCTTTCAGGTTACTTAGCACTAGCCTCTCTCTACACCTCATTCAATTATTCACATCAGCCTCTTTACTCATTTTAACTGCACAAAAACTTAAGGACTTGACAGTGACAGGACCCTATCTTGGCCTCAGGTTTCAATTACACCTGCCTGGACTTTCTAACTTTACAGCAGATGATCAAAAGATCTCCAAACTCAGCATAGCAAGATGGTTTTTATCTCTTCAAATGAAGAAAAGCCAAAGTGGCCGGACCAGTCTGAAGAGGGAAAGGCAAAGTGACCAGGACCCAGCAGCAGAGCAGCAGCAGGAGTTTGCCTGCTGGAGTTTTGTGTCTCTGGGCTGGTCTCAGACACTCCCCATCACTCCAGCAGACTGCTCCATATCTCATGCACACTTTCAGAAGCTGCAGTTCCCAGCTCCTCGCTGACATCTCCCTGTGGATAGCTGTGGGCAGAGCTGTGGGCAGAGATGGCCTTCTGTCCAAGGCCATCCCTCAGCCACCCATGTCCCCCGAGACTAAGGCAACAGGAGGCAAAACAAAAAGATGACATGAGGATGTTCACTTGCCTGTTTTGGCATCCAGAAGGGCAGCAGCAGGTACAAGGACTGCTCAGCTCCCCTTGCAGGTCATGCCAAGAGCCCAGGCTTTTACATTTCTGCCTGCTGGGTTTGGAGCGCTCCAGGCTCAGCCTTGGGTGTCCGCGCAAGCCAGAGAGCCCAGTGCCAGCTTCCAGTGATGGCACACGCAGGCTGTGTGCCCAGGGCGGGGAGGTGCAGGATGGCCGGGCAGCACGAGCCAGGCACCAGCAGAGCCCAGGCTGTGGCTGCTCAGAGAGCTGCAGCATCAGCAGAGCCGTGCGCAGACCTCGGCTCCCCAAGAAGATGCACTCACAGAAAGCTGACAAAAAAAACTTGAACACAGCCATGGGCAGCAGGTACTCTCATGGGGAGCCTACAAGCCCCTCTCACTGAGCAGCTGCTGCTGAAAACCCAAGGAAGTCCAGGAGGTGCCAGGGCACTTGAGCTGGAGTCAGGGTGACCCCAGGGTTCCCCTGGCACCGAGGGAAGCACTCAGCAGCTCTGTCCTAAAGCTGACCCTCCTGAACTGTGTTAAAAGAGGCAATCCCAAAACTTCCTGCTCAAAGTCATAATGGAATCTTCCCTGTCTCTCTTTTCATCTTAATTCGGTTTACACTGTCTGCATATGCTTTTCAACAACATAAAACAGATAAAAAGAGGAATCTTTTATCCTTCAAATAAAGCTAGTTCTTGCCATTTCATTGCAATAATTAATTTAAAATTACATTTTATATCATGTGTCCATAGCTTAACAATGATAAAGATTTCAGCCTAGACCAAAATAGACAGGTGGATGAGGGTTTTTCTGTATTGTATATTTTCAGGCATTAATAGTATCATTTGCATGCTAAAGAAATGAAATTTTGATTTTGAAGAGGCCACTAAGGATTAATTTAATGATTTGGACAGAGTTTAGGCTGCTTTGCAGTAGTAGTGAAGGTTAAAAGGTACACCTTGATAAATATTTAAAATCTTCAAACTTTTTGGTGTAGAGCCAACTGATTTGAAGTTCACTGCTCTGTTACCTATACGGAAAAATTTTAACTTGCTTGAAATTTATACTTCTGATCTATAAATCCTGAGGCATTGTACATGACTGACTTTTTACATGGTGATTTATAACAACATTTTAAACCTTCACTTGGTGCTTTTTCAACACTCTTATGTAATTCCCCAAGACATGCATTCCCATGGAGAAGAGACACATGGCTTCTCTTTGCTTAGGGTCTCCTCTTCCCTTTCAGTTCACGATACAGCCCCAGCAATAATTAAATGGAGCTGTTGAACAGCTCATTCCAGCAGCTCACAGGAAAAAAAAAAAAAGTAACTTATTGGTAAAGAAACATTTTTTGAGTGCTGTATACATTGATTAGTTGACATCTGGTATTCCCCTCACACACTGTCAAAACACAGAGCCAGTCCATATGCATGAAGGGTTTGGCAGCAAAGCACATTTTGTAGAGCATCAGCTTTCTTTTTCTATCAGATGAATTCTCCTTTCACTGTAAATGATACATTACAAGAAATCTGTTCAAAATACAACTAAACTGAGTCATCTTTGTAAATATCTCTGTAGGACATCATTAGTTTATAAGGTGTGTCAAAGTTATACACACAAGCAATAAGTACAAGCAAAAATATGCAATGATCATGAGACCATTATCAAAAAGAATAGCAAGAATATCTGGTCTTTCAGGAAAAATACTGCAAGGACAACAGCCCCCCCAAAAAGCTGCCTCCTACAGCTGATTTGCACCACAGACAGCCATTACCTGGTAATGCCTGATACTGATGCTAATGTACTCCAGGTGCATAAATCCACTGTCTGCTCAATAATTCTTAGCTGTTTTCAGGTGCTTCCTTTCTTGACCCTTAATATTTCAGACAGCTTTTCAGACTTTGAGACTTTCATGACGTTTTATTTAGAGGGTGGATTTTTTTCCTAAGCTAAGAATTCTACAATTTAGTCTTCTATTTTTTTAATCTATGTGCAGAAGCTCGAGGTAATTCTCTCTGACAATGTATAGCTCTGCACTCAGGAGTTTCAATGGGTTCAGTACCCTGCTGAGTAGGGCACAGATGAGCTACTTGTAGGGAAAGTGCCTCTCCCAGCAATAACATCAGAAAAACATAAACAGAATCTGTCCCTTAGGAAATACCACCCTAAGGGATTTAAAACTTGTGAAGATAGCCCCAACAAGAGAGTCAAATCTAGAAAATTTTTCACAGTTCAAAGGTAAGACTTCAGTGTTTTTCAGATGCTTTCCCATCCATCTGGGTGCATACCTACCTCTTCTAAAAGTAGTTCTCTGGTCTTTCCACCCCCAAAGTAGCATAAAAATATACTGTCATATGAAACCAAAGCATGAGTACAGGAGATTGTATATATTATGCTGATGAATATTCTATATTAAGTATTATAAGCTTAATACATTAAGAATAACAACAAACATTAATCAATATCAACAGAGCATCTGAAATTTGCTATTGAATTCTAGGGCACAGTGAGTCCATGTAAATTCCCAAATGCTGACTTTCATAAATTTATGCTTTCAGCAGCAAAGGCAAAGGTGATGGATTATCCCTCTATGGCTGGAACATACTAGGATGTCATGTCTTTGGCATATGCATAACTGGAACGATCATGATGCTTTTGAACCATCCTCAAAATTTGACAGAAATTAGGATCATTGATCATCAAGTTTTTTATTCTCACTCTAACTTCAGTCATACTTCTGGTAATATACCTGAGAGGACTTTTACAAAGAACAAGGTTTTGATTATAGAGTTTATCATAGCAAGGAAATTCAGGACATAATTACTGTCATTAATTAGCAGTAATTAATTTTAGATAGTTTCCCATTCTTTATTAAAGAGGTACTGCTGTTATACTATATGTTTCTTTCTTCTAATGCAATTGATTTTTACTCTATCTTGTCATTAAAATGCGTATTTCCAGAATTTTTACCCAAAAAGGAAGACTCTTTCTTTAAAAGGAAAAAATGTAACCAACTATTCTGATTGCCAGAATTTGAATCAGCTACAATATGCTGTATGTTATAACTTGATGAAGTCCATGAGCCAGGAACTGCAACAAATAGAAACACAAGCTGAGTCATGAGAGAGGGCTGAAGTAAGTGGTTTAAGAATCTTTTACTTTCAAAAAAAATTCAGCCTACTTCTAATTTCCTGACTAAAGCCATTATGGTTTGTAGATGGATAGCAGAGCTGGCTTGTAAAGCCAGGGTGATTTGTAGATAGATGGCAGATCTGGCTTGATATTAAATACATCAGGGAGGAAATTAGGTTGGAAAAATCAATGGCTGGTTATGAATACTAAAATCAAAATACAACTTTTGGGGAATAGAGACAGAAGGCAAGCTTCCAAAACTGCCCTATTAAGAATTTCTGGACCTAGACTTGTCTTTATTTAAACAGCCAGAGAAATATGCCTGCTCCTATCTTTGGCAGAGCCAGCAGAAATGGCCATTAGTTATTTACATTAATTCCAAATGTGCAGTTCCTTTAAAATATAAATTCATTTTAAAGAACAAACAGACATACATAAACTAGATCTGACTGTCTTTGTACTTATAAGAACAGAAAGTAGGAATAGTTTTGTTAATCCCAAGTGTTATTTAGTAAGTAAAACTTACTATCTGATCAGTAACATCAGAAAAAAAGTATGGAAAAATGGAACACCAAAAGACCCATCAAACTATCTCATTGCAAAAGCAAAGCACTACTGCATTGTGTTGAGATTTCCAGAAATAAACTGGCCCTGCTACAGCTGCTGTGTGCTGTAAATGTCTGTTACTCCTAAGTTTGGTTATCAGCACCTGGATTTTTAAAGTGCAGTTTGTGGTCAGGTGCTGGCAGAGATGCAGTCACCTGACCCCAAAAGGCCCACAGAGTAAACCAGAATATGAGCTAAGCCATTCCACAAGGTAAAACTGTGACCAGCTCCAGAAAGGTAAGCCTTATTCCAGATTGTCCTTGCCTGCTTTAGAAATGAAGTAAAACCATCCTAACTACCAGTAACATTTACCTGAGACACAAGGATATGATTAAGCCTCCAGCAGCAAATTAGATTCTGGATTAGTGGGGGGAAAGCCCTCTCTTTCTCCCTCCTCTCCAAGTGTTTCTCACAAAAAGTGAAGCCTCTCCATCTTTCTCACTCACTCTAAATATGCATTCCCTCCTCCAAATTTTAAAACCCACCTGTTCTACATCTACTGAGAGACCCCTAAGTTTAATGAACTTCTGCTCCCTCCTGATATTTAAAGAACATAAAAGGAATCAAGAAACCAACACCCAACTCTGTGTTACTCAACCTCTCTAAGTGCACAGCCCATTGCAGAAACTGAATGCATCACCACAAGAATTCAGAATCACCAAGCACTCAGCTACACAACTTGTAACAATAATGTTAGAAACTGAGAAGGAAAGGCAGAATCTGTCATATCTGAAATATTGTGTCTATATTCAGCATTAGCATTTCATTTTGGTTGCAAAAGCGTATTTTGCAAATGTGTTTTTAAATGACTGTATACTGTGGTTATTTCTGTTAAAATATGCTCAAAACTCTTTATCACTTATGATGAATGCATTACTGCCTCCATGAGAACACAGATTCACGCATGTTGTGAATGACTAAAAATAATAAACAGTATTTACCAAGTCTGACTAAATGTTGATTTGAAAAGCATGGGTAATAAAATGTCATAAAGACCAGGACCTGATGCTTTTATGAAATAATCCTTTCATTAAAATGTGGATTTGCTGTTCCGCAAGACATAGATCCATGCCTCTATGCCAGATAACAGCTGCCCATTTATAATCACTTGTTTGTATAAAAAGATTTTGTCAAGCTTTTTAATTCATTTGGCAGAGTTATTGTCTAACGATATATCCTTCAACTGAAATTGAGTAGCAAATCTATCAGATTCATACAATCAGCTCAAAAGATGAAAAGGAGTCATTACAGAGAGACTGACCCTTAAGTTACATGTGAATGGAAAAACTCTGAGATTCCATTTCTATCACTAAAACTCCAGCACCAAGTCAGTAAAATTAGTTTACCAGGTAAAACTTAGCACTCAGGACACCAGGCCACTAAGAAGCAATGAAACAGGAGAGTGTGGGCCTTGCAAGAACTCTTCATTTTCATTTTCTGTTTTTTTCTTTAGAGAATCATAAAAATGACAAAAAGATGTTTTAAACCCCTGCCTGGAAGACACTGCAAGCAGTCATCTACTGTTTTGCTGGGCCCCACCACCAGTCCTGACAGGTTTCTGTTCTGCAGGTCTCCTTTGCTGCCATTCCATAGCTGACAAAGGCAATCATTTCCCACATCCAGTCTCTCTCGTTTCTCACCAACAGTATTCATCCTCCTTCTCACCATCAGTTTTTCTTGCAGAAATCTGTAATTGTTTCCTGTCCTATTAATTGTGGATATGGAGAATGGCAGAGATGTCCTACTTCAGTCTTTCCTAATTCTTTCGATTTTTCTTTGTAAAGCTTCAATTTCTATACCAAAAAGTTCTCTTTCCTTTTCTGCAGAATCCTCCTTTTTGTCTGTATCAGTCTGGAACTGCAGTGTGCAAACAATCACACTGCAGCTGAGACTTGCTCAGGAACTCACAAAAGTTACCTCATGCATCTGGCAGGGTGCACTGCTGTGCATATCCATCTCACAGCCTTATCAGGATCACGTTTCCCAAGAGTGCTTATGAAAATTCTTTCCAGCCATGGCAAAACTAGCAAATTTGCCCCTTTAGACAAACCAAAGGCACATTCAGGTCATGATCCACTAGAAGCCTACTACTGCTTCCTGCAGAACTTGATATCCAACTGTTCTTGCTTTCCCTCCCACAGAGTATAACCATCAGACTTCATCCATCACCTTCAGAGTATTTCTCCAATCTTCCAATATAATTTTTGGATTCCATTTCCATCCTCCAAAACATCCAAATTTTCTCCCAGATGTGTTCCAGATTTGAAAAGCTGTCACACTCTTCAGTCCTCTAGCTAATTCATTATAAAAATGAGTAAATGGACACAGAAAATAACCAGACCCAAGACAAGTAACTGCACAATATTGTTCAACGTTGCCCTCCATTTTGAATCTGGACCACCAAGCAACTCTCTCCGTATGGATTTCCAATTTCAACTACATTGTGCTCTCCCAGAGTATACCAAAATTATTTTCCTTGTAAGATCTGGGTTTTTTTCAATTGGACCAGCCTTTCAAAAAAAGTACTTTAGTTTTCTGTGACAGTTGAAAGCTATCTTTGTGAAATACCTTGGTTCTTTTACTGAACATTTTGGAGTTTTTTTGTTCACCTGGGAGGATAAGGCTGTTTCTGCTCTGGAAGGTAAGAACTTTTCCAGAAATCACAGATGCTATAATTTTTTAGCTGTCCTCATTCAAACTACCTCTGACTTTAATACTAATCAGCCAGAATTTGCCTAGCAGGTACAATCAAATCTAAAAAAGTAATAGAGAATCTTTGTTCTCTGCTATGAAGTAAAAGAAGAGACACAATTTGGTTTAAAGAATTTGACTGATTTGTACCCTACTGTTCTCCTATCCCTTCAGCCCCTCTCTCACCGTCACCATGTGCCCTGGGTTTCCCTGTCCCCTGCTCACCAACAGCTTCATCCAGGCCTTCAGTCTGGCAGCTCATAGTGAGCATCCTCCAACAGTGCTCACCATGGCTCTTCTTGCAGCTCTCACCCAGAGATCAGAGGTGTTCTGTCCTCCTTGATCTGTGTCTTGCAAGGAGCATAGGCAGATTTCATGCACAGAGCCATGCCTCTTTCCTTGAAGGACTCTTTTTTCCTTTTTTTCAAGATTTTGTCTTTGTTGAATAAGTTCAAGTATTAGTATAGCTGTCACATAAATTACTTCACAAAACCAAAAATTCTCTACTTTGTATACGCCTAACAAAGACATCAAAGGTGATCTAAAAACTTTCCTACTATCATTCTCTGTCCCTTTGAGCTTGTCATAAAAGAAATGTATAAAATTTCTGATTTTTTACTCTAGCCAAGAAGCAACACCACTTAATTGCAGATTCTTGTCATCCCTTTATAAACCTTAATTTAAACCTTCATTGAAGTGAGGAAGCCCATGAAGGTTGGTGTAATTTCCAAGCTGAACCAAGGGATGGTGCTCCAGCAGAACAGCAAATAAAAATAAGGATTTAAAATGAAATAGTATTGCTTTACCTGGTTTCTTGCTGTTTCTTTCTGCTCTATCAAACCTGACATATGCATGAAAGAAAAATGCTACAACCCCCAGAAATGGGACAAAGTTAGAAGGAACTCAGTGGTCAGAATCCCCAAGCACCATATGCACGACAACATTCCATTAGAAGTTACACCCTCATGATGTTATTTACTTCACTTCTGCATTTAGTTACCCATTGTAGGAATTCATTAAATCCCTTTCTGGTTAAAAGCAGAGGAAGAATAAGAAATTTCATGTTTGGGAAAAAGTTTGCAAAGTGTGTGTATATAGATATTTGTTTATCAACTAAAAAAATGAGGCTATTTTTAAGGGATATGAAAAGATTTATTGACACTAAGTAGTTAGGACAAAAATATTGATTCAGTGCACCACAAGCAAGTTTAACCTCCTACAACATTACACTTCCACAATGCCTGTGAAGACATATGTGATAAGCTCTGTGCACGAATTATTTGCCCATTACTTTTATCAGGTTTTTTTTAAAGAAAAGCTCATAGTGGAATAATTATGTTATTGGCTGAAACAACACTTTCACCTAGTTCAGACTCCACAGATGGACCAAGATGGATGTCAGACTTTTAACAGAAACCCATGAACAGAAACACCATCTTAAAAGGTTGCAAGCAGAAAGTTGTCTTCTTTTCATAAATTGTTAAGTTCAAGACAGGAATACCACCTCCACACATATTTCCCATTCTCAAAAGCCTCAAATAAACCTTTCTCAGCCTTCAAATCTCGCAACAGAAAGACTTTAAAGTTAAATTCTTGTCTTTCATTGACTTGAATCAAACAAAATTTTGGAGACTAACAGGTTAATTAAGCTTCTGCAACACAAAATTGTCCATTACATTTCTAAGTCCATTAACACTATAGAAGAAAATCCACTGTATATGCAAAAATATACCAGAACCAACAACATTTTAAAATAAAGTGAGAATTAAAAAAAGCCCAGTAGTTTTGCAGTAAAGTAACCCTGAAAGTCTGCACACAGGCAAGGCAAATGGAAAAGCAGAACTTTCTCCACATTCCTCTTTCCATACAAGTCAGAGACTTTTTTTTTTTTTTTTTTAACAGAAACATCATTACTTTATATAGCCTTTTCCTCACACAGGAAATGGCTTGGGGCTGCTAGAGACAACATTCATGCCTGAGGCTAGAGAGTGAAGGCAGAGCCCCACCATGAAGGTCCTGGACAGGCCCTTCCTGCCCCAGCTGGCAGAAATTACACTGTCCAAAATCAGCTTGAGAAGTTCTTAAATTCTGTTTCTTATGGATGTACACTTGCTCACCAACCAGGAGAGAGGAGCACTATCATCCTTTTTATGTCGCTCTCTTTGGGTTTGTTCTTGCTGGGGGCTTTTTAGGTAATTGTCTTAAAACATAGCACATGGGTTACTTAACAAAATAAGCCCTATTATACCAACTGCTCCAAAGCTAAAGAGCAAAGAGTTCATATTAGTTTTCTTCTTGTCCTGCTTTGATTAAAAGCTACAATCACTAAATCTGATGATGAAAATCAGAGTAAACCAAACAAAGCCAATTACACAACCTAATTTTCACCAGCTGAGAATATAACTTCAGTAACTTTTAGTGCTTTAAATAATCAGAGAAGTAACTTATTTATATATTTATCACCCTCTTTGTCTGCACTTCATGACCTCAAGCTGTTTTATGAAATCCATTTTTTTTTAGATTATTCTGGTACCATCACTAAAGATGAAAAGTATGACCACTGTTTCCCTGTCTCTTAAAAGCCTATTTAGACAGGTAGACTTCCTGAGCAGAAAGATAATTTATCTAGTAAAACAATTGATTCTTCTTCATCTTGCTCCACCCTGTGAAAGAGAACATGTGAATCACATGTACAAACAGTAGTATTATTTTGGCACCATCACAGCAGGCCTTGAGCTATTTTAACCACACCTCTCATGGGGTAGAGTTATTTCCCAGCAGGACATTAGAAAACAAAACAAGATTATGTTACTGAAATCAACTTCTGTAAAACAGAAAACATTTTGCGTCTCAGTGATCCAAAGAACATGCCAGTTTATCAACACTGAAGCCTGCTGTAGCTTGCTCTATCACTGCTTCAAAATCACAATTACTGCCCATCAAAATAGCAATCTGCAGGAGCCTGGACTCTGCAATGTCTCATGTCAAGTACTTTGTGCAGGACTTCACAGAGCTTTAGGTCTGATACCTTCCAAGACAGGTGTTTGTGTCAGTAGTGCTGCCTCTTAATTGCTCATCCTTTCCCTTCCCAGGGTAGATCACAGGGGCTAGTGGATTTACCTGACCCTGTCACAGGGTCAGAGAAAGTTCCTGAAACTGAGTCAGGATTCTCTATGCAGGAGACCTTGGTATTTCACAAGAATTTGATTTCTCCAGTTTAGAGGCACACAACAGCATCTAAAATAGAAAACTGGGCTGTCATTCTTTTGAAGTTTCACAGAAAACCTACTTCCTTGACTTCTTACTACAACGACACAGCAGGGTGGCTTGTCTTGCTGTCACCAGCCTGCTCCTCTGTCCCACAAGCACAACGTGTCCCCAGTGCTCCCAGCACAGCCACTCACCCTTTGGTACGTGGTGCACTCTGGCACAAGCCGCAGGACTCGCAGCAAAGGGAGGAAATGAGGGCTCTGCTCAAAGACAAGGAGAACTGAAGAGCCACATGCAGAGTGTCACACTGCAGCCGAGAAAAGAAACACCTGAAAGCTCTGCACATCCCTAAATGGAGGAAACAAGGACAAGAAGCTGGAACAGTGCTTAAACAAAAGATTTAAGAATAGCTTTGTGCTGGTTTTTAGGTATGCGGTATCTGCTCCTTGTGGCCAAGGTAAACCATAGATGGGGCAAATTACACCTCTTATCTCTGATTTTTTACTTGCTTTTTCCTCTACTTCAGTCCCCTCCTTCTGCATTGGCATATCTGCCTTTAAAGCCTATGGATTTCAAGCTAATATTGGCCATTCTCTCCGTTTTGCAATATTCAGTATTTCAAAACTCTGAGTAAGCTTTTTGTACGCTACAATTTGTGATTTTGTGAGTAGGTCAACTTTTTATCTATAGGTAATAGGAAAATGCCTCTTAAGTACAGAGAAAAGCTGAAAATCCATGCCCTTAGAAAGATCAAAAACTCAGTTAGAAAGAACAGGAAGCTTCTTAAGGGTCCTACAAGTTACAGGCTCAATTTTAAGGAATTTATTAGTTTTTAAATGTTTTTCAGTCGCTATATTTTCCCTGCATAGTCTTCTACCTCATTTCTGATTCACCAAGGCTCATTTGAAAAAAGCAGACTAAAAAGGAAAAACACAAATTGAAGTTTTCATGTCCTGCCTTCTTTTCTATTTTCCAGTTTTGATTGCTTCAAATATAAGCTCTTGTGATACTTTTACACATCCTTACTAGTACTATTACAATAGCATGTTGTAATGTAGCTCACAAATACTTGGCATTTTAATCAGAAACAAGCAAGGCAGTCATACTCCCATTTTTTCTTCAGAATGAGGAAAATTAAAAAAAAAAAAAGCAGGACCTTGCAATAATAAAAATGAACATTTTACTGTTTCTGCAATGAGAGTAAATACTTGCAGGGATATTTATTTCACTGGAGAGTAGGGGATATGTCCTGCCTCGGACTTTAGGACCTGCTGGACTGACCCTGCCAGCTTTCATTTTATGACCTTTATAGAACAGAGGCTCATGAGTGTTGCAGTAACTAAGTTTCATCTACTGAAACTATGGAACTTTTTTTTTTACATTTCCCTAGATACAAGGAAAACCAATGATATTGCTTGTTAAAGCCACTGGAATCCTCTTTTTATATGAGAAATGTTAATTCTCCTTAAAATTATGCTTTCCATGGAGATGAGTTTTTCACAGCAGAGTTCATTAATGAGGATGCTCTTTTTCTTTTAAAGCAGTTACTGTCGATTGCAAAGTTTCTGAAATTACAGTTGACAACAATTTTGCACTTTTATTCCTAAGATTTTATATGACATACAGCTGAATGCTGTTTTGGCAGTCATAAAGCACAGGTTCAGGTTTCATAATCTCTTTGTAATCACTGACTACTAAAGTCACAATTATTGTACTCAAAACAAGTCTATTCACAGCTATGATGCATGCAGGATCCTGCAAATTCTCTCCTTTGGTACATTTTGGTCCACCTTCAGGGGAATAGCTCCTGCTTCTGGAGGAGACATGCTCAGTTTTGCAGAAATGCCATCACCTCTGTAATGATCCCGAGGATCAGCCCTGGAATGCCGTCCTGCGCCCTGGCCCATCACAGCATTAATGGGTTCCAGGCTAAAAGGTGCTTATTGCTTTTCTTTCAGCTCATTCCCTTCTCATGTCTGGATCCACCTTTGTGCAGAACAGCCCCATTTGTGTCTGAAGCTCATTCCCCTTGTTTTACTGCCTGCCTCCACAGCACCTGGGTCATTCCTGGTGCCATGCACACGAGAGATAATAACGCATGACACTCATTTGCTTTGGTAAAACACACGATCCATTCCCCTCATCCCAGATGCAATGATGTGTCCCTGAACAGTTAAAATCATGCGGTTTTGGTTAGATAAACTCTATCAAAGGCAGCCAATTACTTCAAGATCTATTTGTGGGAAGAATTCTTTTAATCACAGCTTTTAGAAGCCTAAATGATGGTGTCAAATAATAGACAGAGACAAAGCAATATTGATTGCCCAGGCTGATGTAAAAAAACATTTAGCCATTTTAGAATCTGAAGGTCATATATATAGTTATATATTATACCATGTCGCTTTATTTTTTTCAAAATATTTAATGTACAATCTGATATTACGGAAATAATAAAAGATCTGAAAAAATATTAAGAAGTCATCCCATTTATGCTCCAGAACTTGATACAAACTCAAGTATAATTATGCTGTCCATGCAAGATATTTTCTTAACCCATAGGTAAAATTCTGTTGTTAAGGGCATTTCACAGCCTCCTTTTTTTGGTTCTTAAATATCTTTATAATTAATATTTACTTTATCTAAATCAGTTTTTCTTAAAACTGAAGCAATTATTGCCTTCTTTGTAGCCTTTTGATCCTTAGAAACCACAAAAACTTCTTACTCTAGCCTCTTTTCTGTGCTAAACAAATATAATAATTTTTTCTCATCAAGCATTTTAAAAATTTTGCATGCACTGCATAATGCATTTTACATAAATGTATATTTAGGATCAACTCTGAAGTTATAAGAGGGCAATAGTGTGTTTTGAACTTGCTGAAACAATACAATTTTTTAATATTCTAATTTTTATTACCTAGGTATGTTGTTGCAAAATTCTGCAAATAGTCGGCATTTCTGAGTGAGTACTTTCCAAAGAAAAGCAAAGCTCCAGAAGAAAATAAAATCCAAAAGACTTTTCTCTATTGGCAACATTTAAAAGGCCCAAGAATATCCTCAGATATAGATTATTTACTAAAATTAGGTATTACTTTTTGCAAACATTAAAAGTTTGAGCTTGCATTAGGCAATAATTCATTTGGAGTTGTTTGTTGCCAAAATTGTTTGTAATAACAGTCCTAGATCTTGGTTTCACTGGTAGTAAATCACACAGCCCTTTCTAAAGGAAATTACCTTTCCTGCACAACCAGCCCCTTACCAAAGACACTATTGTTTACAAAGGTTTATAGGATTTCCCTCAGATTCAAATTTAGTATTTCTTTCACCAAAACAAAAGCTTGCCTCTGAGTAGCTTCCTTTCACAAATCTGAATTCTCACTAACAGAATTTTACCAAGAAAAAAGCCATCACTACAAACTTCTGGTCTACTAGGCCATAAACCTTACTTTTATATGTGACTTTCTTTGGTGAGCCAAAGAAAAAAACAGAAGAACTGGGTAATTTTAGGTGAATTGGCTCAATGAACAAAGTCTAGAATGCATATTAAAAACTGTTTATGAGCGTTGGGGCAGCAGCAGGGAGGTTAACAGCAGTCACTGTGTTAAGTCAAGAGCAAACATCAAATCTGTTCAGTTTACTTTCAAGACAGACTGTGTGAACAGGAAAGAAGGAATAAGTGTCATGTTCTTTGGTTTTAGTAAAGCTTTTGACAGTTTTGCATGACATTCTCATAGGGAAGCTTCAGAAATATGATGCAAGTGAAATTACTATGAGACAGATGTAAAATTAAGTAGATAACTGACACAGAACCAAGAGGGACTGCAGGTAACACTGACAAGCAGGATTAGAGTTTGAAATAATCTTGACAGAGGAAAAAAGACAGAATTCCAAAGTGAGGAGCCCAAGATGCTGTTCCTGGGCAGGGGGCTGATGTGTGAGAACCCAAGTGCCTGCCACGCACCTGCACTGCAGGGCAGACTGGGAGCTGCTCAGAGCTCCCAGAATTTGCCAACAGTGCAAATGCTCTTCAGGAGGAACCAATATAACAAACCTCTGGAATCACAGCCTGGAATTCCTCCCACCCCACCCAACATGATTAACAGTTGGCTGTCTACACCATTCACACAAGTTCTCATCATTTTAAAGACTCTACAGAGATCTTATGAAAAAAATGAGGAGAGCTTTCTTTACCTGCAGCAGCAGTTCCAGTGGGGCAATCCTCCATTTCTCTTCCCTAATTCTGAAGAGAGTCCTTCAGTTGCTGGGAAATGTATGAGTGATAGAAACCCTTTCAATAGTTATTCATTTTTATGATCATTATTGAGTTCAGAGGAATTAAAAATTTATCACAAAGCTAAGAAAATAAAATTACCATATGTTGTTTGTCTAAAATGGTCATAAAATCTGACCAAGTGAATTAGCCTCCAGATATGACGTAATTGGGAAAAATAAAAGGGATGTCCTGGACTAGAAGAGAGCAAGGTATAAAGGAAAGCTTATGTTTCATGTCAGGTTGGGAAAAAAAGGCTATAAGTCAAGCTTTTCTTGCAAAGTTTATGTAGCTCTTTTGACCTATTATGTAAAGTGAACCAATATAAGTGAAAAGGCACTGAAAAATTTAGTATGGGTCAAAGTTTCATATCTTTTGTTGTTCCTCTTGTTTGCTATATTTCAGTCATCTCCCTTTTAATTCTGATCTTCTCACGTGGGTCAGATAAAGCATATATGTTGCACAGTGTTCCTGTGGGCTGATTCAATGTGACTCTAAATCAACAAGTCTGAGTCACTGCCTATGCAATCCTTTTCAAAATCCCTGTACAGGGCCAGGAACACAGCACAGAAAGCTAGAAACTGGATCTCTAAACCCTGTAGGTAGTGTCGCTATCCACACCTTCTTGTGGGGCAGAAAGGGGCATTCCTTTGTCAGTGTGCTCAGGAGGGAATGTGTGTGGGTCTGATGATGTTTGCCTGAAGCTCAAAAACTGATGGGCTATGCAAGGAAAGAGCTCTGACTCAGCTTTCCTGTTTATTCTTTTCTAGGTACCTGATTTATTATAGCATGACTTGAACTTGGCTGTCCACTAAGGCAGAGAGCAGGAGCAGCTTTGAGCTGGGACATATGATTCCTAAAGAAAAAAGTTAAGATGACATCTGAAGAGTGAGGTTCAACAGGACAATCTTTCATTTCATACCCACTGAGCAGGACTGGCCAGAATACCCCTAATTAGCAATAAACACTCAAATACCCTTGCAGCAGGCACTGTGGAGAAAGACACCTGAACTGTGTGAGATTCAGTCATCTTAACACACTTCTACTTGAGCTTTTGAATAGATTTTCAAGGATTTTTTGGCTCTCTGCTGAATGCTCCCAACACAGAAAAAAAAAAATTTAAATATTCCTTTTTTTTCTTTCCTTTTTAATGAGATCCAGTTTTTCCCTGGTGTAGGAATGAATGACTCAGATTGTAAAGCATGACTTTACCCTCTTTCTTCATGCTAAGCAATGTCTTTTTCCTTTAACGCTGTTGAGCACGCAGTATCAGAACTCATTATTGTTGGTAAGGCAGCAGGATTTTAGCTCTTGGTCAAGATACTTTCAAAAGACCAGATAAAAAATCAGTCCCAGTACAGACTGTGTTTTAGTAACATCCAGCTCACAGATGCTCTGATCCTGGAAGTCACATAAATTGTCAGGTCATAGAGTTTGGCTAAACAATTATTTAAGAGTGACTTTGTCTAAAACACAAATGATGCTCAGCCATCCCACAGTCATTTACAGCTGCTGAAAAGGCTGTCTGTTAATAACAGCTTTCTTACTCAACTGCATTTGAATGAAGAACTCAGTAAAAGAAAATAAAATTTTAAAATTATACTTCATTATTTCCTTCAGAAAACTCTGGAGTTTTAATGTTTGCTGATGCTGTATGTCTAATCAAATAGAATTTGGTCATAGAAAAGATGAAAAATTTTGTAAGCTGTGTTGACATTTTGCAGTTGGTGGGAAGGATACTTCAATAAAATCGGATTCGAGCACTGGAAATCAATAAAGAATGTGAGCAGAATGAGAATTCTACATTGCAGAGAAATACCTCTGATTTCTACTGAAAGTGGAAGAGGGATCATTATTCTGAGCATGATACTGTTATACTGCAACTTCATCCACCATGGGCTCCTCAAGGTGGCCTCTGACTTGCTTTGAATTTGTGCAGGTAAAAGATTTCCCTGCAAGGACCAAATGAATGTCAACAGAAGACCTCACAAGGTACAGACTGGAAACGTTTTCTAGGTAAGAATGAAACAGTGAGAGAAAGTAGCAGCAGCTTCTAAAAAACCCTTCCAGTACTTAATACAAAAACACAGAATACATTTCTCAAAGCAAGAAAAGGTTTTTATGCTTTGATAGTCTTGCTGTTTCAGTAAGGCAGCTGGACATAGTCACAATACCCAGGCCAAAGTACCTCCTCAAGCCTTCTGGACCCTAATAAAATTTTGTGAAATCCATGGAGATCACGGAGGAAGTGTGACAATTTCACAGCTTCTAACAATTCCTACTGACAAATCTCCATGCAGCACCCAGAGCAAAAACTTCTGCTCTCCTTGCTGGAGCAGGGCAGGGGACAGAGGGGGCAACAGTTGTTATGACTGGAAAAAATTAAAAGGGAAACAAGTGAAAAGTATATTTTAGTAGAAGAATAATTCAAGTAGAAATATAGAAATAGCTCTCCTAATGCATGATGCAAGAAGGAATAGTTTTCATTGGTACTCTAAACCTAGAGTACCATGATATGACATATATGAAGTTTCCAAATGGATCTTCATCCTTTTGCAGTCCTTTCAAAGCTGGACTATATTTGAGGTGTCATAGTTTCTGTCCGTGAGCATTTAAATTCCAGTAACAGAACAAAGCTTCATCTTTTTGGAATAAGTTAATAAAATTCTTAGCCATATTTTAACTACTGATTTTGGAAGTCTGGATAAACTCAGATATGGACCCAAGGATTGGCAAGATCTTCCTTTATTTCAACCATGCAAGAGTGCATGTGAACCATATTTCACTCTTCTACTCAAAAGGTGTCCCAGTGATGTTCAATTGCCATTTAATGCACTGAAAGATCAAACAGTGCTATCATGCACCTTAAGTATGAAAAAGCAAGAACTCATCCAATAAACAGCAAAAGAGATGTGCTGTAAACTATTATTTTTTCCATAAAGCTTTTGAAAATCTTTTTCGCCTTTAAAAGGCTTCCACCAGTAAAATTCAACTTTTGACCTTTTTGTGCTTGCTGTCCATGTTTCAAGGCACAGAATGTCATTAAAAACATCAACACCAAGCCCAAAGTTCACATCTGTTTCTGTGAGCAAGCCTAAGCCACCAACACTTTGGGCTTGTCCAAAACTGTCTCACCTTCTAAGTAGACCACTAATGATTATTCCCTAATTCCACTAAACCTTTAGAAGTATATTAACTCACTGGCAAGATGCATGTCTCTTTTTACAAAGGAAGCCCTGGAAACCGCCTGTTACATGAATGCCTGTTTTTCCTGTGCAGTTTAAAGTCAGCCACACTCAGCTGTAGAACACTAGTACATGTGATTCGTTCTGACAGAGCCATGCCAGCAACCATGGTGATCATGGTCTCGATCATATGAGCTTCTCAATCCCAGGCTCACACACCAACAGCAGTTAAGTGTTAACGTACATGTAATAGTACATAATATTCTTCCTATGACTAACAAGGGGTTTAAAATATAAGAAGGGTTTTTCAGTTTTCATTGCAATGGAATACAGCCAGTACCAAAATAACTGTATTAAACTTTCCTTGCTGAAACTTCACTCTTTAAAACAGTCTCACGTAAACTCTGAAAACAATCCATTGAAGCATGAGCCATGACCCAGCACCACACACTCTCCTCCACTTCTATTATATTTCCACCTTACATCACTGAGAAGACTGTTAGTTTGATACCAGCCATTTATAAAGTACACACCGCTTGGTAACACTTGACTGAGTCAGGCTCTTCTGACAGTAATTTTTGTGCAGGTTCACACAGACCTTGCCAACTAAAGCAGTTCTGGATTTCTAGAGGTTCAGCTGAGAGCTATATTCAACCAAAGTCTCAGCAGGACTTTTAGCAGAACTGCACCCTTTTTGCTAGATATAGCAAACAAATGTGTCAGAACATAACCCTGTAGATGGAAAAACTTCCCTTCAAAATTAAGCAAATATTATAGTATTTGCCCTATATCCACTATAAATCACAGATACTTCAGGTCTCTTAAAAAAGATTGGATAGATTCAAATCTGTTAACAGTTCATAAGACACCATTCTTACCATATTGTTGTTCTCAAAGGACCTGTCAAATGATTCTTAGAGAATATTTTCTGAAGCCAAATTTACCTCAGGGATTATAGTTTTCTGTCAACACATTATATAATTTGTTTTCAGAACTGTTCTATTCAAGGGCAGAACCAGAGCATATGCTGTAGCATACCTCCCCCATGTACTGCTCTACTGCTCCTTCCAGTTGGTGGCTTTCACAGAAATTAATTTAGCAAGTATATAGTAAAAATCTGGACAAAATAAGATTTTACTGGATTACAGCCAAATATCTAGATATAGCACTGCTTTATCCCTATTCAGTAACTAACACATACTTGACAATCAATCTGATACCTTCTCCTGTCTAGAATTTATGAAGACCAAACCTTTATAAGTTTTTGGATGTGAAATATCTGACATCTGCTTGATTCTTGCCCTAGAAGTATTTCTTAGTATTACAGTTACTACAATCCATCTGGTAGTTTATCTAAAAAGGAAAAAATAAAACCCTTTACAATTGCAATTCTAGCAAATTACTAAGCAAATAATACATTGAAAATGGACACATCTTGAAATTCAGATACCTACACCTGAAAATATGGCTTTTTTTGGTTGGTTCATTTTTTTAAAACCCTGTTCTTACAAGGCAAATATCTCTAAAGATCAGGCCCATCTCAAATGCTAATTTAGTCACATTTTCTTTAAGAGGTCAGCTAGTCATCCAATAGCTCCAACCCAAGAAATTAAAATCTGAAATGCGATCATGTTATGGTTTCCCCTCACATCTGCCTGGCTGGATTCCCTCCTTTCTCTGTTGACTCTTTCACAGTTTCAATTCTCTTTGTCTCTAAATGTCTGTGGAGGTTCCACAAGGCTCTTTTTGTATTCAGCCCTTACTCCTGCTGGTTTGATCACAAGTGCTAGTTTAGTTACTCTCTTGATACTGACAGTCCAAAGCCAGGGATATAAGGGGTCGGTAGTACAAAAGACAACCTCAAACCTTAATAACTAAAATCTCAATCAAGTTTTAGATTTCAGATGAAGTTTCCATGGGAAATTCAAACTGAGAAGGTACAACAAGAATAAGCAATGCTGACTTGCATAAGAACTGGGAAAACAACACCAAAATCTATAAAAAGTAAGTTCCCATATTGTAACAGATTATGGCATAGTGCAACTTGTAATATGTGACAGATTTCTATACTCTTTAATTTCTCCTTTGCTATGTCATAACTGCATATCCCTATGAAGACAAAATATAGAAAATTATTTCAGCAAATTTAATAGGGTTCTGGTGAGACTCACGATCCTTCAGCAAAGAGTCACCCCCTTTCTAGACTCACTGGATTCTCCACGCATCTTTGGACAGAGTTTGGTCCTCTCAGCTTCTGGTTACTCTGATACTTTTTTCTTCAGGTTTACATCCAACCCCCACAATCAAAATTCTCCTGTGAAAATAATTCCATGTCTGGCACTGTACCCATTGCTCTTTGCACAGTAAAATCTCTCTATATTCAGACATGTATTTGAAAACAACATATCTGGCAAGACCATGTAATTTAGTGCTTGTATTAAGTGCCACATATGATATCACTATATAATGCATTATATAATGCATATAACACAGCAAGTTCTAACTTGCAGTCCTGGGCACATCTCTTAGTTCAACAGCAACCTTCGTGTACATCATGGCATGTCCTGATTAACTTATTGTCAGCTACCTGCTTCCATTCCTCCCTCAGTTTCTATGAAAAATATACAGATAAAACATAAAGATACAACCCTCTAATCCCTGTATCTCAGTTCTGACTATCAGAGTACAACTTTTCCTCCTAAATAGTCAGTAACCAGTTTGCAATGGCAATGTATCATTTGAGAAACATACCAAAGCTTTCAGAATACTATGGGGGCATTTGCTGTCACATCATTTTTTTAGTCTAAACTCTATTTCTTCTTTGAGAAGATTCTTCCATATCAAGCATCCCACCAGGATGTCCCAGGTCAGAACAGGAACAGATTGACATGGGGCCCTGCTGCACACAGGGAGTCAGGGGCCTCCACTAATCTCAAAAACCCTGCACATTGCGTTCCATCACTCTTATGCACTTCTTTCCATGTCATATCTTTGTGCAAAATTAAAATCATTACAATCAGATGCCTTGCACATTTAAGCTATAAACCACAGAAATCACCTATGGTATTTCCAGTAATAATCTGGGTCTCAAAAATTTTCATTATTGAAGTTAATTGCCTACGGCACTCCTTAGAAGCTGCTTCTTTTGCAAGATTATTATTAAAATGGTATCACCCATTTCTTACCCTAACCTATGTAACAAGTTTATTATCTCATAACTTTCTACAGCTGACTTCAGAGCCAATGTTTCTGTCAGAAAAGGCACTGACAGAAACAGTGCCTTGGTTAGGGAAAAAAAAATTAAAATCTTTGTTTAATGTTTCTTCAGAAATGGGATCTTATTAATTCTGGCCCCCCACTCAGGAAGCCTTGAGAAAGTAATTGTAAACATTACTCCCATAAAGAAACTTGGAGATCTATTTCAGGGATTCTTTTGTGTTGGAGAAGTAGAGGCAAGGGTTAGGGTTTATTCTGTTTTGGAGAAGTTTGTGTCTGGTTTTATTTTTTAGGCTAACAATCTTTAACAGCACATTTCATATTTAAACATTTCATTTGATAACAGCTATAGGAAAACATGACCAATCACAACTGAGTGAATGCACCTTGAACTACCTTTTTGGAGTTTGAGGCTGTCACAAATGCTGGTTTCTAACCTGGCAGTGAGCATGAAGACTGCTTTCCATTCTAACCTGAAATTTGCTTTGTGCACGCCTTAGTCCCATTATAACAACTTGTTTATAAACCACTGAGCATTTGTGATTACTGGGATTTCATTTGAGTTTTTCTGTGAAGCAGTCCTTCCTTTGAGATAACAGGATGCTCAAAAAGAAGTTAATTCTCTGCAGCTCAATAGGTGCAGCAGAGAGCCCTTCTCTCTCTGTTCTGCTTTACCTTTGCATTTTGAACCACACAGTGTGAAGCAGATTTAATTACCAGCTTACATCTCGTCTTCTTGGATTTCTTTTACAGAAGGAGAAAGGTTGGAGGACAGCTGCCCTTGCAAATCCACAAGGGAAAAGAAAGGCAATCTTTAGTTTCCAAAAAAAAATGAACCAGAATTGTAGTTACTCTTAACATTTTTGCTTTCTTTTTCCCCATATGAAATTTATTTCCTGCAATATAAAAAAAGCACCTCCAATTATTTCATACATGCCATGCATTTTATTTAGTTAGTTAGTAAAAAATAAATAAGTTAGCCATGCTTTAAATTTTAGGAAGGAAAACCAGAAAGACATCTTGGAGAATTTTGAAAATAGTAAGTTAGGTTCACAGAGATCATTACCACATTCTTCTTCAGATCCTTAACTTACTAAAGATTCCATTGATCTAGCACACACATAGCTTGATTTCATCATTTATGCACCCACGTTACCATCTCTTACTAATTCTTTACTCCGGAATTTCATGTATCTATCATGGTAGGATGCTGCTAACGAAACCCAAACCTCAACATGGATAAGGCAGTATTTTCTGGCTCTCACATTCCCTTAGGGGTAATTCTGATCAGAGCGAATTAAAGAAAAATGATTTGCATTAGTACAACATTTTTGCATGAAAAGTGAAAAGCGGATTACAACAAAACATACCAATTCTTTAAAACCAAATTCTAACATGGAAACATTTTACACTGCTCTGTTGTTCACTAATACTGGCTCGAGTTCCAGTCATACTGCCAAGTTTCTCTCAGTAACACATTTTTTGTATTGTCCTTCTTTCTAAGATCATTTTTAGTGCTTGATGTGGGGGTTTTCTTCATTCTTTCTTTTCTCTGGACTTATTTGCAACAGCTAAATCCTTTACAGACGTATCCTTTTTTCAGTTTTTCATATTCTGACTTAGAGAGACTGTACCTAAGACTTATTTTGTACTTTGAGGTGAAAAGAAGTTAATTAAGTTCTTGCTTTTTAAATTTAATCATTAAATCCATTTACACTACAAGTGCTCCATCATCTAAGATTCTTCTTTAAAATAGTTCCTTATTTTTTGCCCATCTTCTCACATCTCTTACTCTGCTTATCTTTATATATTCAAATCTGCAGAGTCATGTATTAGTTATTGCCATACCCATCAATCTCAGAATTCACAGAACTCCTGGGAGTGTTACTTATTTATTCCACACAAATTTGTTTTCAGGTCTTACTGAGAATTCTTATCAATAGTGCTAGGAGATTCAAGGCAAATCCATGGCAGTGGCATAAACATGATATGCCAAAAATGAGGTTGGCTTTATAAACATTCTGAGGCTGACTTGTACACATTTCACAGTTTGAACAATGTATAATTTTCAATTTCCTTCTGCCAACGTGAATTTTCAATGGTGAAGTTCTGCCTTTGAACCAAAAAAGCAACGGACTGTTTACTTTCAGCAGGATATAAACATCCAGGAGAGTCAGTGTGGAAGAGGCGCGAGGGAGGTTGGGCATGGAACAAGCTCCTCTGGGAAGTGGCCACAGTTCCAAACCTTTTGGAGCCCAGCAAGCATTCAGAAAATGCTCTCAGATGTTTTAACGCTGCCCTGTGTGGACTCCATGAGCCTCATGGGTCCCTTACCACTAAGGATATTCTTTGCTTCTGTCAACAAACCACTGCTGCTTTGGGCTTCATATGCAAATAAAGTCACATAAGCAGAGTCCAATCTTGATGACTCAGAGTACACAAACCAGACAAGGTCAGAACAAAAAAAAAAAAACAAAAACACAAAACACAAGAACAAAAAAGCCCTACCAAGAGATAAAGTGTTCAAAAAGCACCCTAAACAAATCATAAAACCACACCGCAGCGGAAATTACTAGTTGGGGGATTTTCATAAATTATTAAATAGCAAACCTCCAAATAGCCTAGTTAAGCACTGTTCCTGGCAGAAGTACCTCAGCATGTTCAAAAGATGTAATCCTAAGTGGCTACCAACATATGGTGATGTTTTTGTTGGGTTGTTTGGTTTGGGGATTATTTTTAATCCTTTCTTAAGGGTTTGTTTCCTGTTTCAAACTCAGCTCACTATTTGAAATTCAGTTTATAATGTTGGGATAGGAGCTCAATGATTAGGCTCAGCTAGGAAGTTTTTTGTCATGTATAAACAGCAACACTAGACAAAAAATAGCAATGACATAAATGTGACATATGACACAAGTTGGATCAAATTAAGAATATGATAAAAATAGCTGTATAGCAGACAAAATGCCCTGAGATAGAGGGGAAATAGGTCATCTAGACCCCTGCATAAAAACAAGGCAAATTCAAGAGCATCCCAGGGATAAGCAGGAAAGGGAAGAGAGAAACTAATGAATTTCTTAGACACTCTTTATGTCTAGTATTTTAAATTCAGAATTTTCCAAATAAACAAATTCTGAACATGGGTTTCCTGTTGCCAATCATTTACAGGTTTTTTGGGGTTTTTTATGTTTTTTTAAATTTAAATAAATTATGTGGAGTGAAGCCAGTCAGAATAGGATAGGACTCCTAAAGATGTAAACTTGCAATGCTGAATTTCTCCAATGCCAAATTTGGAGACTGATAGTTTTGCTACAGGGTGAAAAAAAACCACAAAAAAACCCACAAAAAACAACAATATTTTGAAGGAAAATAAAAGCATTCTTAAACTTTAAAATGTTAGTTTTAGCAAACTTCATAAGCTCCTTGAACTTTCTTTTATGAAATTCTGAGAGTTACAGACAGAAGCCAAAAAATTCCCTATAGAATTAAAGAAAGGGATTAATTAGGAATGACTTGAAACAGTTCAAATTCTGTTCTAGACTCAGGGAAGGAATCTGTGAATGCCTACGCATAGGGTGGAGAGCTATTTAATAGGGGTACTTGCTTATACATGTATACAGATGAGGAACCTTGAGAAGATTCCTGAAAAATCTTTTCCTTGTTTGAGAAAGGAAAAAAACCCAAAAGCATTCTGCATTTGGCATACCTCAAAGACCTTTTGAATGCAATTGCTCATCATCCTTCTAAGGCATGGTTTTCAGTAAAGGAAAAGCAATCCTTCATACTAACTACTTGCAACTTTCTGGAAGCCCCAACTTAGATGTTCGCTGGGAGCTATGTGCTACTGCCAGAAATTCGAACAGTCTGGCAAGAAAACCTAATTAGAGCAGTATTGCAGTAGATCATAGTGCTGTAGTTTGATTTGGCCAACAAGATAGTTTATGAAGGGAAAAATTCTAAATGGATCTGGAGAGAACTAAGGAACAACATTTTCTTTAGATTTCAAAAGAGTAGGTGGAAAAATATAAAACTTGTGATAAGTACTCTTGAATAGCAATATCCTACACCAAAAGCTTAGAATATCCATAGAATGTTACTTTGAAAAAATAATTCTTATTATTAATAGCATGGTCTATATCTAATGTTAAGGAAGCTTTTGCATTCATTGCTTTAGAGAGAATTTTAAAAACAGATTATGTGGTCTATGCCTTGTAACAGTTTCTGCATAATGTCCTTGTTCTGCAGGGAATTTCATTAGCATGTGCCCTGATCTTGTCCTCCAAACCCTCATTGCTTTAGACAAGCATGGATTTAATTGAGAGAAAACCAAGCTGTGACTGTGGCTCAGGTGTGAAGGCTGTTTCCTTCAGCAAATTAAATCCAATGTAATGACTGAGCTTTCTTTTCCTCACTGCCCGTTTACGAGAGATTTAATACTGCATATTAATTATTTTGTTGGGCTATCTTACTATGATATTGTTTTTCCCATCATTTTGTGGGAGATTGATGCACAGATCAAATTGACTGTTTAATGTACTGTGAGGATGATTAACACCTTGAGGATAGATCACAAGGTTATTACAAGTCACTAATTTTCATGTGACTTCTACTTTAAACCATGGCAAAAAATGGTAGTCCCTGCTGAGTCTGTGCTGGGTTTGTCTGAGCCCCACTGGCCTTGCACCAAAGGGCTCTGCAGAAAGGCCTGACAATCTCCCCCATGCCAGTGGGGAGCAATCAAAAGTGACATTAACTCCTACACTGACATCCAACAACTCATCTCTATTTGTCAGCAGTACCAAAGCAAGCATTCAGGGAATATTCAATTCATGCTACCCAACCCCAGAATAAACTGAACAGGTACAAAGCGCTTGTCTGTCCAAGCCTGTAAAACTGAGAAAGGACTGCAGTCCCCTTGGAGATACTCCCCCAGCAGAAATAATGCAAAAAGCCTGAAAAACAAGGGAACAATTCCAGTATGGAAAGTGTGTCAGTGGCATAGAACCTGAGCTGGGACTGATCTACCCAAGATGTGCTTCACAGTCACTAAATGTAAATGAAAGAGCTAAATATCTCTAATTTACCATATAATGAGAATATTCCATGCTTGTGCACATGCACAGACACACAGACCAAATTCATGAATCTAAAAGGTAGAGCACTATTTCTCACTTCCAGTCACAGGCAGGGAAGCAATATAGCCTCTCTGTTGGGAATGCAGGTACTAGCTGTGCCTGCATGCAAATCCTGTTTATCACTATTGCCATCAAGTTTATGGGCTCATAAATTTCCTTTCATAATACTTTTTCATCAAAGATCAATAAGCAGCCAGCAGCAAATCACCTAAAAAGAATGAATTTATATAATTGACTTGCTGTATTACATCCAGGAAATCATTCTAAAGTTTCCTATACAGCATGCAAAGTTTCAGTTCTAAGGAATTTAGTAAATGACAGGAATTCAAGGAAGATGAGGTGTAGTAAATCTACTGAACCTTTTATCCTGAGGATTGAACCCAACACATTACTTAAAATCTTCAATCCACGGATCACATTGTTTAGCATGTTTGAGAAAAGCAGATAGAACTAGCAATTGATAAGTATAAATTAAATGGATTTATAATGCCATAAAGTTATACCCCAGTATACAGATTTGCACTAAAATTGTAAGAAAAAAAGGAAATTCATTAACTAGTCTATCACCTATCCCCAAGGAGTCATAGCATGTAGAAAATTTTGCCACCCACTGGATCATAAAGGATATGTTCAAAGGATGTAGATTTAGATAGCAGTTGGAGCAAGCAGCTCCTATTCTGTCCTGTGTGCCCACCTAGCATCAACCATCGATAAACAACCAGAAGTGTCAGAAATACTGCTACAAATTTCATGGCCTTTGTGAAGAAATATAGTCCTGTAAAAAGAGGTGGGACTAAAAGGCACTGAGACCTAGAGAGAATGGGACTGGCAGCTTGAAAAAGCCCCAGGCTGAGCTGCTCCAAGCCAGGCCCTCATAAAACTGCTCTGACCTGAGCTGCTCAGAGAATAACCTGCACTGGGCACACATGTGTTGGTGAAGATGGAGGTTCAGATGTACCCAGCCAGTTTTAGTGCAATTCTTCAAGTTGTTTCTTTGGTATGAGATTTAAACTGAATTTAAAAGTTTAGATACTTCTGCTTCAGAAACACATAGTAAAATAGAAGTCTTCCAAAGGAAACAGAATGAAAATGAGAATTAAGTTAGTGTATCCAGAATATCAAATAAAATAATGCATCTTTTCTTCCTAGTCAACACCCAGAAATAAACTATGATCTTAAGAGCCTGAAATGGTAACAAATCTGACCATAACCTGAAAGATTGTTAAACTCAACTGTGTTTCTTCCTCTCCCCCTCTTCCAAACACCTCCACTACTCTCTCTGTTTCCCATTTCCTACATGCACTCTGTATTTGTCATTTTGTAATTCAGTCCTTCATAAACAGGCAAAAAATACCTTTTATTTTCCCTTAAAGAAAAACATAGAAGTTTTTTGGTGCTTTATTTGTCCCACTTTCCTCAATTCCAAAAAGGTGTTTGTACCCATCAAATGACACATTCCTAAGATGCTTAGCAAGAGCTACTGACTCCAGTGAATGAAATCCTCAATGAATAGAACGATTCTGAAAAAAAAATATAACCAACTAAATCACAAAAAATCTCAACACCCCACAAAACAACAATTAAAAAAACTCTACAAGCCAACAAACAAAAACAGCAACTTAGACTTGACTGGCCATGGGACAGCAGCAGCCATATTAATCTGGCATTCCTTCATAAAAACTGACTTTAATTCCTCTGCAAATTGGTGTGTCTCAGTACATGGCTTTCTAAAGGAAAGGCCAATTTTTTTTTGCTAAAAATATACCATTATGCTTCTGGAAAACTTGCAATGAGTGCCTTTTAAGACCACAGTATTCTTGCACATTACAGAAAAGTGCTCCTCCTCTCAGGTTAATTCCCTAAACTATGCAAAAGGCTGCTCATAGCCCTACTAACAAGAACAGCATAGAAGTTGGCTGGAGTGACCTTAACCTTGCACCTCCTTTATTCAGAATTCTCAAGTTTCATTGACATTCAGCCTTGGTAGTGCATTGGACTGCATTTTAAGTTTTTTGAGAATAATGTAGTGCTTTATAAATATATTTATATATATAAAAATGCACAAAAATTGCACAAAAATTGCACACTGTAGCTTCAAAAATGTACATTCTTTTAATGCTCTACATCTTTAAATTACTGGTGTGTTCTCAGACTTCTAAGCACTTTAACAAGCTATTCTAGATGGGAATTGCAAAACAAAACATGAGATACTTCTTCTTTGAGATTTCCTGAAAAGCCCCAAATGACTGAAATGAAGGACAGCAGAAGAAACTAAAGACAAGGAAAGCAAGAAAGCCTGTTGAATCAATAATAGACTGTTTCAGTCAGAAGTACTCTGAAGAGACTACTCTTGGGTCATGAGCCTGGGCAGGTTTTTGAACACCCTGCTCTTCAGAGAATTTAGCCTTTTGGCTTTCCCTGTTCTGTGTAAAACTTATCTCACTGCCAAGACTGTAAGATAGTATCTCAATCAATATCTGGTTTAAATATTTCTGGCAGGCACTCCGCTCTGGTTGACAATCTTTTTTATGTGCTAATTTTTGCCATAATTTTCTTGCTATTGAATGTTTCACAGATATTTATGGAAGGTTAGTATTCTGGTATGAGGCTCTTAAAAAAATTCAAAAATATTTTCATAGCATCTAGTAATTACTTAGGAATAATGCGCTTTTCTTATTAGTAAGAATTATCTTTTCAAATTCAACTTTATTTACATGTAAAATGTAATCAACTGTTTTACCTTAAATATAAATATAATCCTTTTGAGAAATAAAAGAACTACATATTTATTACTAACAGCCCAGATAGATATCCATCCTTGTTCAGGCTGGCAAAATGTGAAATTTATTCTGGTTTTAACTATTTAAAGATTTAATTTCTTCTCTTCCAAAGTGGCAGAATGCCTCTGTACTTATAAAAAGGGAAAGGGAAGTATTTAACAAGTCCTTGTCCACCAAGAAGCACGGGTTTACTCTTCTTCTGGAAGAGGTGGATGACCACAAAAGTTCATGTAATTCCTCCTGGATTAATTCATGAATGAGGAAGACCAACGGTCTTTTGCTAATCCCAGGAACATAGCCAGCATCAACATTTTACTGGTTTTTTTTATTTTAAAATATGTTTTTTTTTATTAAACATAATTATTTTTACTCATATCTTCAGATAGCTGGAAAGCTTTAGGTCATGATTTAGTAATGCATTTAAATGGCTGAGTCCTAAGATTTTCAGCATGACTGTTTAAACACCCTTAAAATGTTAGCTATACTTTCCTGTACCAGAAGGCTTTCCAGCATTTGTTCCCCAGTGCTCTTCACAGATCAAGGTCCTCTTTTGCAATATTTTCAAGTAATTGTAAAGCAGTTATCAATAAAGACTCATTAAAATTGACCCATTCTGCGGTAATAGTTAATGTGGGATGCATAAATACTTACATCTACATATATATTCTCAACCTATTCTCCTCTGCTTTTGTCCATATTATTTCTGTGTGCCATTTTCATGGCAGAGAACTGCTGAGCTACAAGAAAATGAAGGGAACAAATAATGACTGCAGGAAAAATGAGGGTAAGTGGCTAAAATGGGGCTACTGTGAGCATTTGCAGGTTTAATACAGCAAGTAGCACTTCAAAAAGCATTTTTCAGTATTTGAAGCTTAGCATGCTGCCTGTCCTGTGCTGTCCAAGGAAAGCACGCTGCTCCAGGGACTCTGGGACCAGCCATTTATTTTAGGCCACAATCAACCACTCCCTCCAAAAACACCCTTTCTGCAGAGTTATAGCCTTGGTTTAAAACTTCACTCACAAAAGTATCTGAGTACAAGTCACATCTACATCTTTTAGAAGCGACCAAAGCAGGATGGTTTCAAACAATGCTACTAAACCTGAAGCCACGGAGGACTCAGATTTTACTGGTTTACAGCACTTTATTACTGAAAGTTGAGCTTCTTCACCCTGTTTTGAGACCTGTAGAAACAACCCAGATGCACAGGCAGGTGAGATTTCTCCTCCTGTATTATAAGCCTGACTTTATCGTCCTGTTTAACCGATGCTCTGAATTAGTGCTTATTGTTCAAACTCATAAGTTTATACAACCTCAGGGGTGCTGTTAAAAATAAGTGTCTCTAGCAAAGGTTTTGATAGATAGATATTGTGCAAATGGCTCCAGAATCATCCTCTCATTTCCTCTGGTTAGTGAAATGAGTGACTACTTCACCATATTGACAAAAAAAAATTACGTTCCTTAGAACATAGGATTAGACTCACTGCTCAGTCACTGATCCCTCTTCTTAGACTCAGAATCACAATTATCCTGCAGGCTCTCCATGGCAGAGGCCAACATCTCCACCAGGAAAGGACAGTGCTGGTACAGAAGCAGATGGCTCCTGTTTGACCAAGAGAGACATGATTCAGCACCTGTCCCTGGGCAGAAGAAACTCATTTGGCAGAGGGCTGCAGCAGAGCCTTGAACAGGCTTGTAAAGGCACCCTCCTGTCAGAGAGCAGCTCCTCTGCAATGCAGCTGATCTCCAAGGGTGCAAACTGGTGCCAAATTGCCTAAGGCCAGATTCATAGCTAAGATTCAGTGTGCATTTGCTTGATTTATTTTGTTTTCCATTACATTCTTGCTGCTCTTTTTTTTCCAGACAGCAGCCTATGATTTTAATGGGATATGCCTTGTTAAATGCTGTTTAACACTCTGAATGCACCCATAGGATCTATTTTGCCTATTTTAAAGTGGTGCTATAAAGCTTCTAAATCCATATCTTGATAATTAAAGGAAAAAAAAATGCTTTCTTAATGGATTACAGGTTAAGTAGGTGGTCCAGGTTAATAGTGAATATGTATTTATAAACATTTTCTGCGAGACGCTTTATCCATTCAGTCACGTCTCCAACATGGAAGTGCTCTAAAGAAAGATATAAGTACAGGAGTTCTCATGGTGCTGGGATACTTGAGGAATGCAGGGCTGGAATTAGATCTTTAAGGTCCCTTTAAGGGCCAGCTTGAGGCAGACTGCTGGGAACCCATTAGGATGCTCTACAGAATCGCTCAGATAGATGTGACAAGGATTCATATCTATAAACAAAGCTGTTGCACATTAAATCACTGTAGCCTATCTATCATTATTGCAGGTTATCTATAGTTCTTGTCTAGCTCACTGGAGGATGCATCTCCTATGCAAAAGCCCTTTGTGTGCCTGTTAATTTTGATTATATGAGAAATACTGAGTGTTGCTGCAGATGTTCACAGAGCTCATTCCTCAAATCTGCTCCCCAGGAAAGGAATCACTGCAGATATAACTTTCCCCGCCCACTCCCTGCCCGCCTTCCTTGACAACAGTGCAAGTAAATCAGGGCACACTCGTCTCAAGCATTTGTCAGTGTTGTCTGAAGTTCTAAAGTTGAAACATAATTTGTTTCAAGATTTTTATGTAGTAACAAAAATGATCATTTTATAGTTAATCACTTAAAATAATAAAGGCTATAAGTCAAATAAAACTCACTCTACAATTATCACAGATGTTTTTCCAAACCACTTATGGGAAAATGAAACATTATGGTGTCCTTTGAAAAGATACCTGGAATTACTCTACAAAAGTAGTGATAAAGTATTTTAGTAATATTTTTACATCAGATGTCCAACTCACATGTAGAAATAGTGGCAGGGAAAACTTAGCATTGTGCATTTGAAATCAAGTACGGCAACAAGCACAGAAAGCTTTGAAATAAGATCATCTCATTTCAAGGCTGACTGTGAATTAAATCATTGGTTTGTTTCTTGCCTGTCAGAAACACTTTTGTTTCTGTATTTTGGTTTCCTTCACTTCTTTTGTCCACAACGTCCAGGTGGACTTATTACCCATTCAGTGCTGGGTCAGTAAAAGCCTGACTGTGCTCCAGGAATTTCACTGCCTTCTGCAAATGCCTCGATCTCATATCAACATTAAAACCACCACAGGATGTAAAACTCTTCTCTGAGAAACAACAAATCAAAACTGTTATTTGAACTTTTTATTCATTATATTTTACTACCTGAAAACTAAGATAAAGTCCTTCCCTTTGTGCTTGCGACTTTTGGAAATACTGCCTATTAATAACAGCCCATTAAAAAAAAAGACCAAAACAAACCAAAACCAGACCCTTCAAAAAGCATATTAAAAAAACCCAATCCACAACTAACCCTTTCAAACAGTGATCTACTTAGAAAGGTTAGTCCAAATCATAGAAATACAGAAGATGCAAGTGAGAGAATAAAAAAGGATTTCCTGGCAAAGATCATTTTCCAATCACAAAAAAACTGAGGCATCCAAACGTCAGAAGCTACTTTTTTAAATGCCAAAGGTCATAACTAACATCTGTCTCTCATTCTCATGTATAAAATAGAGTTAATGACACTCTTTAGGCTTTGCAAATGGCCTGAGATGCCAAGAAAAAAGCTCTTGTTAGGTGCCAGTCAGGCCCAGGTGTACTGCTAAGGAACCAAAACACCCACCAAGTATTGCACAGTCTTGTTTAAAGACCGAGGTAGAACCATAACCTTATTCCACTGACAGTATTCTCTCTTCAGCAAGGAACTGCAGGCATGGGGAGCAATGGGATTTCTACTCTCAACAACAAAAACCATCCATGAAACAGAAGTGACTGTATGTAACTTTAGTGCAACACAGGCTCTCCATGGGATGCACAGAAGTTAAGAGATGAGTGTTATACAGGGATACAGGTTATGAATGAAAGGGATCTTTGACTTTCATGGATGCTAGGTTATCACTGGTTAAGCAGCATGGCCTAATCTTTGAACCCTGGGCACCAAGAGCAATGAATATTTATTTATCAGACAGAAGTTGTTCTCTCAATACCCTGTCTGTTTGTCCAGCTATTAAAAGGTTCACCATAGGACAAGTTTAGGATATCCCCTTAGGTTAATGAATATCCACAGACAAAAAAAAAGGGATCATTTTAATGTATGTCTCTGTAGCAAGAATAATATTCTCAGGATAAATCCAGTGAGATTAAATCTGTGCCATAAGGGAATGTGATTCCCAGTGTTTCTCTTACTGCAAATCAAGGACAGTGCAGCACAAGTTCTGCTGGATTACTGTGCTGGCTGTGTTGTGGCAAATTATTCAGCAATGCAAGAGAAATTGAGAAGTAATGCACACCACATAAGGTCTATGTGACAGTGCATAGTCAAACTGTTTGTCAATAACTATAAAAATCCAAAGTTTTAAAATATTATAGCTTGGAGGAAACATACTGAAAACCTGTTGTGGTATGCAATGGGTCAAAGTACTATTTTAGCAGAACCACAAATTATTTATAAAAGTGGTTAATGTGTATCTTTAGTAATAACCACAATTCACATACAGATTGAACTCTTTCAGCCAGAGGATCACAGTGTTTTACTGTCTGTATTCACAGCACAAACCCACTGTCTGAACAAGTGGGCTTCCATTCTGGAAAACACTGAAAAAATAATTGGTTGCAAGGCTCACACTTGTTCTCAATTGTACCAATTGCTTTTGTGCATAACATCAGCTTAGCTGTTAGCTTCTCTGCATTTTCCTGAGCATAAGCTTATGCTCTTAGGAACCTCTTACAGCATCCCAGAATTTTTCAGTTATTGCAAAGCAAGTAATAAACTAAGTTAAAAATAACAAAACAGGTAAAGGCAGACCACAGGTGCTGTGATGACCTTCTGAAATTTTGAAACCAAAAGAATGTTGTGAACAGAGCTCCTTTATCACTATCACCAGGAAGAAAAAAAAAAAATGGGGAAAAATGAAAAAAACTGGGGGAAGTGAAAAAACACCCCAAGAATTAAAAATTCTCTCCGATGTAATCTACTCTTAATTATTTATTAAACTTACTTCTCTGAAGTTAGTCAAAGGGAAAAGTACAGAACAACCACTGTCTTAAAGGCTGTTCCACTGACAGCGAGTAAAGTTTCTCCCAGCATTTAATCAAGTGAAGTATAATTTGCTGTGAAAAAGATACATGCTTCTAACAAAATAAAATAATGAAAACTATGCCAAAGAGATTTGTAATAGTACATTAACAAATTAATAATAATTCTTACTCCCCAAATATATTTATGCTTATGACAGAGTAATTACAGAATATAATAACCAGTTCTAAATGAATTTAACAAGGAATGTGAATCTGCATTGTAAGAACTCTCTCCCAGCACTTCCAGATCAAACAGATGCAGGACCAGACTTCCATAAGAGCCCAGGGGGTTAATCTTCAAGGGCTCAGCACCCTCAGTTGTGGATGGACAGATTTTTAAATATGCCAAGGTCATATTTAGACACTTTCATGATTTCAAGAAGCAGCTGCCCCCCCCCCATTGCCCTGGCAGTGCCACAGAGATCAGGACTCTGCACACATCCAACACTGAGCTCTTGGGTTGAATATGATGACTTTGTTTTGGTGCCTAAACTGGGGATAATCTTCTGAAGGAAGTCTGGCTCACATTGTGGATAGCGACTTTTCTTTTAAAAATCTGCACCATAGAGCATTCTTTGGATTTCTGACAAGAACCTCCTTTCTCATCTAAGTCCAGACAGACCAAGTGGGTGACCTGCTGTGCATAGTTACATGGAAGCTGAAAGCTTATTTCTCCATCTGAAGTGTACTGGACAAGAATCCTAATTATAAGTGAACGTAAGTTGCAGTTCTTCCTTTTCATTTATTATAATGAAATGGTCTGTTATCTCAGGTCTCCTTGTCCTTCTGGAAGGGGTTATGTGGCACCACAGTAACGCTTGACAGCCTATGCAAGTGAGCTGTGTGATACTGTAGTACTGCATTACTACCACCACCAAAGACTACAATGGATGTTGGGTTCTAACATGTTAATTCTATCACAAAGAACATTGAGACAGGATCACATGTGCAAAGATTTATTTGTAGGGTCCATAGCTAACAGCATAATCTGATAGTGCAAGTTATTTTGGTGATAAAATTACAAGAAGACGACAAAGAAAAAACAAATTGGATCCAGATCTGTCCAGTAACCAGCTCAGGGAAGATAAGTACCCCACCCTGGGCACCTCCACCAGTGCAGAGGGCTGTCTACCAACACATCTCCCTCAGTACCCATCTTAATTTCATGAGGACCTGATCAAACTTCCAGCAGGTTGCTCCTGCCTGTGACACTGCTTGCACTGAGAGGAGCAGGCATTAACCAGGGCAGGTGCTGCATAGCAGCTGGTTTGTCACCTTTACACCTGTGTGTCATTGGGTCACCTGCTGCCCACCAAGAGCCAGAAACAAGAGGTGGGCAGTGAGACACACTGGTTGTAATCGCTTCCCATGAGAATTGAGCACTGTGTTATTCCATATTTTGTAGGCACACCTGAAGGGCCATTCAGAGCAAAGATTTGGTGAAAAGGACCCTTTGCTCATCTCTTCCTTTTACCAGACACTATGGAAAAGGCAACACTGAATTGCTATCACTGTATTATGAGAATAGCATATACTAATGTTTGCTACATCAATAAATTCATCCTTTTTTAAAATAACTGTGCATAAATTTAGGGATCTGTAACAAATAGTAAAAGTTGCTGATTCTCAGAGAATGCTTTAGTCAGTTATTTGCTGTGAAATGACAGGAAGCTCAGATAGGTCCAATGGATAATTCACTGTGGAAGAGATGCTGAGCCCCCCAGGCACACACAGTGTACATGTTTACAAATAGCAGTGAAAAACAGGCACCACTTGAAAACATGAGAAACAGGCACCTGTTTCTGAGTGAATTCTGAGTGGAAATACTGCTTGACTTGCAGGAAAGCTAGCTTTTCAGAGCACAAAACAAGGGGTCTCTACTCCCTGGCTTAGAAAGACAGCCCCCATCCAAGGAGTTTACAGGGTTTTGATGTGTTTGTACAGTACCTGGCTATAGAGTGCAAGTCAATAACTTGTGCTCCTCAGCAATATTGAAAAGAGAGTACATTTCCCTGCTATGTCACAGTATTTCATTATGTACTTCCCTCACTCCTCCAGTCTTGTCTCCTAAGAGTGGTAAAACTCAGATTAAACAGTATTCCCTCCCACTCTCCTGTTAAAGATGCTTTAACTTCTCAACAGATTGCCCCTGTTTCCCCTTCCTTGTTGCTCCCTGTGTAGGTGAGAAAAAGCTTTTGAAGACTTGCACTCCCCAGGTTACACATCCTTTCCCTCACAGAGGGAAGCTTCAAGGGCTTCTGCTGAATTTGTCCTGCTAAACAGGACAGACAAAATCAACCCCCTTGTCCTCCAAGACAGCCACAGGTTGAGCCGAACAGGTTAAATCCAACAGGCAAAAAGACACTGGCATTATGTCAGAAGGCAGGAATTCATGAGGCAGGAGCAGTTAGTCCTCACCTTGGTAAGGAAGCACTGGTTCAGGAATAGCTCACTTAAGACATCCTCTGCAAACCCCCAAAGCCCTTACACCTCAATCTCTTGGCCCCTTTCTGCTCTCCCTCCCACATGGCCACTTCCAACACACTCTCCTGGAAAATGGGTCATGGCAGAGGTGGCTCCACACCACCCTGCACTGAAAGCACTTCTGAGCAGACCAGCCTTTGTGGTTCAGCAATTTCCAAGGCAATGAATTCTGTCTCCTCAGGGAAGGGGAGCGTCTCTTTTCCTTAGCAAAGCTCCTGGCTAAGGGCACGGCCTCACGGCCACCTCAACATCCCAGCACAATCCCACAGCAACCTCTACCCTCATCCAGCTCCAGCCTTCCTCCCATACCTGCCATGCCCATTAAAATCAATAAAAACTGAAGGAGGAAAATAACATTTTCTTCTTGTCAGTTCCAGGGAGCCATATCTTCCTGTCCTCAATGAGATGGAAGGAAAAAGAAAGGAGAGCCAGCCCTGGGAAAGTGGGGCAACAGAAGATGGGTGGACACTGGCACCAAGGGTGCATACCAGAAGCCTGCATTGGCAGCCTCCACAGACCCCAGGCTTTCTGTCACAGACTCATGCATGGTTTGGAGAAAGATACCCTTCATCTCTTTGCCTTCAGTCCTCTTCATTAAAATAACATAGCACATCACTGCAGCTCCAGACAGGTCAGACTCTCAGCAGTGGCATCACAGCCGGGAATATCCAGAAACCAGGAGTTATACTGGGCTATATGCCCTGTTTTAAGTTTCTCAACCTTCTTCCAAAAAGCCAATCATATTTTATTTGGGAAGTAGTGAGGCAGGTGTAACAGCAGGCCTGCTACACTAAGAGTGATGAAAACCCAGGCTTCTGCTGCGAGTAAATCAGCATAAAAGATTCTTTTTTTTTTTTTTTTCATCGTGTTTTAATGTCTTCAAATTACCTTAACACACCAACTGGTATGACAATGTTCTAAAATTACCATAACTGTTACTATAAAAATGCTAGAAGATATTATTCCTCTTTTTTTTCAGCCCAAATAAAATGGAAAGCTGCAAAAACGTTAGAGGAAAAAAAGGCAAACAAACAACCAGAGAGTGACAAAAAATGTTAATATCATAAACCACTAAATCCTATTTTCATTTCTCTAAGGTTGTTAAATACATATTTCTTCTATTTTGTGGTAAGTGCTTAGGAAATATAACCTATGCATTTGGCCTGGGAGAGTCCTACTTGTGATACAGAGAAAAACATTTCAATTTCTGCTCCAGCCATATAGAGCCATAACAACCACTGACTTCTGTGGTGCTCTGCTACATTTATCCCAGCACAAGTGAGTCTAGACCCTGACCCTTGTATTGTTCACAGAGAATCAAATGCAGCCCTTATTACTCTCGAGAATAGACACAGTAGTAAAGTGGGTACTTGGAATAATGCAAAGAGCCTCTTCAATAATGCTGTTTGTGAAGTTGCATTGTGTTTCGTTCATAATGGACAGCTTCAACCCTGGTTCGGCACTGGGCAAGAGTTCTTAGGGAATGCAACAAAGATCCATAGAGTAGCTATGTTACCGCAACAATTAAAATCACTTTGAAGAAGAGAAAATGTCCAGATGGAAAAGATGAGACAGCAACAATTACACAGTGACAGTGGTTTGCGAAAGATACCTGAAAAGAAAGATCTCTACAGAACAGAAAGAATTTATGTTGACAATGCTTTTAAGAAAACCTATCAGAAATAACCCTTTGTCCTAGGACCAAAATGTTTTCCAGGACCATTACCTCTTCCAGGCTCCTCATCCCCTTCATTTTTAATTAGCTTTTTCCTAGCTGAGCTTGGTTCCATTTCCACTGTAATAGCTTCCTTACTGCTGTCCTCATATCAGAAATGTTAGCAGGCAATCAGTGCTCCTGGGACAGGGACTTGGATGACAGAGGCACAAGGAAGCAGATTTACAGGCCAAGCTTCTCCTGCTTTGGGCAGTAAGCCGGTCTGAGTAGTGGGGTGTAGTCTAAATGGATCAACAGACACATCTGCCCACTCCTAGAAGATAAAAGCAGAACCAGCTCAGGAATGAGGCAAATACTTGAACACATTGTTTTAAAAGCAATCATAACTCCACAAGCAGAAGCTAACTCACCAGAACCACAAGATCAGATTTTATTATACTTCTGTAGTACCTTTCATTTTTATAAATTAATTCCTGGCTTCTACTGCATCTTAGATTAGAACCTAAGCTCTAGTTTTCTCTAATAAGAATAAACAAACCTGTACTATCTCCCTTCCATTATGCTCCAAACCTGTTAAACTTCTCAAACAGTTGATCCTGAGGAGTGTGGTTTCATTTCCTCAAATTTCCTGAAATATTGAACAATGCTGTTGCTTTATCTCCCCAGCTACAACTGCCTGCTCTTGCCTAAATGGATTTTTAGACTTCTTTAGCAAGAATTCTGTAGCAGCTGAGACTATTCCAATATGATGGAAACAGACTAATTAACATCCAACAGCCATTTTTGCTGCTCTCATTGCATTTGAGCAGAAGCTCGATACCAGTCACACATTTTGGGCTCTCCTTTTTCAGAGATCACTCAGATCCTGTCACTTCCCACAAGGAGTGTCGTGGAGGGAGCCAAGAACCACCACCTTCTTTTTACCCTGACAAAGGGCATTACAAAACTCCTCACTCCCTAATACAGTCAGGTTCACAAGCAACTGCAGAAATTTCTCACCGAGCTGATGTTGCATTCATGTGCTGTTTTTCCATACGGTTTCCTACCGTAGTTACTTGTAAGCACACTAACAGATCATGAAGAAAGCACATAGAAACTCCCAAATGCTTAAACTTAGATCACTAAACCACTTTCCTCTCCAGAATTACCTTTTTTATTACATATTTCCTTGCTTTCCTCAGCCCATACTAATCAGACAGGTTACTGAGATATGCAAAAATTATTATCAGTTTCTCAAGCATTCAGTATTTTTGATATTAACTATAGGTTCAGTTTAGTTCTATTTTTATGTGAACTAGTCTGCCCAATTCCAATGGCTTGGCTATATTAAAAAATAAAAAAGCCATTGCTTATTTTAGCTTAGAGATTGCAGTACACTCTCCTTCTCATTTATAAATGTTTTAAGGTCTCAACACTACAGTTTTTTCATTTTTTCCACATTAGTAAAGAAAGGTACATTTCATGTTAAACTGCTTAATACACATTTTGTAAAATATCTGGCAGTAGTATCTTCCCTAAAACAATGATCTTGCAATTATACATCTTAAGTTGTAATGACAGAAGACCAATTCAGTTGCTGCAAAATTAACATCAGCCTCAAATGGCTGTCTCCCTGAGCCTGTTTACTCTCATCTACTGATCTAGAATTCTTATCAAGAGCATGATAAATTATTAAGATGTATGACAACAAAGACTCCTCCTTGAGTGATAGTACAAAGGCATTCTTCTAATGCTAAAATTCTTATTATTGTCAAAGCAATTGGAAGAGGCAGGAAGATGAAGTAGGGCCCTGTATAAGATTCATTTCAGGAAGGTGTGTACTTAAGGTCCTCCAAATAAAGAGGAGAGCCAGTCAAGGGAGAATGCTGAATCTGTGGCATTTCACCCCAACACTCTTGCCATTTTCCAATCAGATAGTGACGGAAAAAAGCTGAAAAAAAGTTATGGTCCAATATTGTGTTGGCAAAGTACAGTCACTGGCATTTATTTTGTCATCATAATAGCCCTTGGCAGGCTATCCTTCCCAGCAATACAACAAACATTTTAAATGCCTTTTCAGCTAAGCAGCTTGGAGAGCTGTGCAAAAATAAACCACAAGTAAGCAGTTTCAAATCAAGAGTTAAAGTAACAGTAACTGCTACTTAATTCCTACTCATTTGCAGCTCCCATTGTGACAGCACAAAAAGTAACCAGGACACTGCTTATGCAGAATAAACGAACCTTATTAGCTGTATAGCTGTAAAGTAATATCATAGAACAGTTTGGGTTGGGAGGGACCTTAAAAATCATCTGGTTCCAATACTTCTGCCATGGGCAGGGACACCTCCTTCCAGATCAGGTTGCTTAAAGTCCCATCTGCTGTAGTCTTGAACACTTCCACAGACACAGCGTGGTGTGTTCCAGTGCCTCACCACCCTCAAAGCAAAGCATTTCTTCCTAGAGTGTAACATAAACCTACCCCTCTCAGTTTGAAGCCTTTCCCTCTTGTCCTAGCACTGTGCACCCCTATAAAAAGTCCCACCTACAGGCTCTCCTTTAGGGACTCAGAGGGTCTCTCCAGACCCCTTCTCTTCTCCAAGCTGGACAGCCCCAGCTCTCAGCATGACTTCACAGGAAAGGTGCTCCAGCCCTCTGAGGATCTTCATGGTCTCCCCCCGGTCTCCCTTCAACAGATCCACGTCCTTCCTGAGTTTCCAGCCCAGACACAGCCCTGCAGGTGGGCTCTCACCAGAGCACAGCAGAGCAGAGGGGTCTTGGGATGCAGTCCGGGGTGCTTTGGCTTTCTGGACTGCAAATGCATGTGGCAAAAATTTCTCTGAAGAAATACATTTCCTCAGTGAAATAGAGTCGATAAGCCTTTGGGATGAGAAAACTGATTGAACACAAACAGTAATTTGCTAATGAAAAGGCCTACAGACTGCTGGCAAACTAGTTTCTAGTGCTAAACTACTGTATACTGTACTTGCATCAGCAGCAAGTTTTCAGCCCACAAGGTTTTCTTTACTTTCCTTTTGTAATTCAATCTTCTAGGATACTGTGCATGTAGGATCATTTTTATACAGGTTCTAATCACACCTTTTTCCACAACATTCTCAAATTGCTGTGGACTGTAAGAAAATTGTTCTCATGGAGAGAAATCAAGGGGAGAGAAGACACTGAAGTGCTTATTTAAAAGAACTAGTAGCTTGGAATTAAAGATTTTTCTTCCCCTAACACCACACTTGGATCTTGGACCAGTCACAGCCTCAGTCTCTCTTCTTCTGAGTCTGAGACTAACATTTGATAGGTCTTCAAGACCGTGACAAAGAATATTTTCTCCAGATCAAGAGAATCTCATCTCTTGTCTTCCTATTGCTTTAATGGGGATAAGACTAAGCTATAAATGCATGTGACCCCCAGAAGGAGCAAAGGAGTTTAAATTTAGAGACAGTTTGCCTGGTAGGTACTAAATAAATGTACAAGCTTAGGCCATATTGCTCCCCAGTACACATTCTCAAATGACACACTCTAAAGCAGCAGATATACTGATCACAGAAGCACAGACTTTGCCCTTCAATCTGTGAATTAATGCCCCTACCAGATACAGTTCTGAGAAATAATGTGTTCTTTAGGATAAAATATTCAAGACTAGAGAACTAGAGCTGAGTCATTGGACACCCTGTCTAGTCTCAACCCCACATAACATGATTGTCTCACTAGCTGACTAATTTCCAGTTTAAACTTAAATTTACCTTCTTGTTCAGTATTAAGGTGACAGTCCACCTGCAACACACTCACTAACAGAAAAGCAGAGGCACAGCCAACACTGACTGTTTTGCCCTCTCTAGTGCAAGTCAGAGGAAATTGAGTCATATGGCTGAAGCTGTAAGCACATTTCCCACTTACAAGACTTGCTGGAAGGCTGTTCCAGGTCTTACCACAGGAAGATTAGAAATCTATTTCTAAATCAGTCTAAAGATTTACATTTATCATTTTTTCCCCTTATCTTTAAATTAATACAGTAATTTCACAAATATAAGCCGCACCTTTTTCATTGAAGAATCCAGCCTACCCCAGTAGTGCGGCTTATTTATGGACAAATCCCAGCAAAATGCTAACCCAGAAGTGAGAGCCGGCCAGGAAAGGTGCCTGGGGGGCTGCCTTTAAAGGCTTTGCTGGTCTATGAAAACTGTAGCACCTGACACTAAACCCAGCTGGCAGCGATTCTGTTACTAATTTGTTACACATGGATCCTCATTTAAAAAAAAAAAAAAGTGCGGCTTATATATGGACAAATCCCATGGTCTACCCGGCTACCGGGAGGTGTAGCTTATAATTGTGAAATTACCGTACACATAATGCTTCCAGCCTTCATGCAGTTGTCATTCTCCATTATACTTCCCTCTATATGCTTTCAAACAATACCTTTGCAAATATTTCCCTGACAACCAAGATTACAAAATTTTGTGCATTCCCTTCACCAGTCACCCTTCTCAATGTACAATACTGGTTTAATCTACCATTGTCAAATTAATTCTGATTGTCTAGTATTTCTTTTCCTTCTCCTATCATGTATCACATGTTTACTTCCTTTGAAATTTTGTTGGGGAATTACAAGCCATTTCACAGTCAGACAAAGGCTGTACCAGTTGACTGGCTAAATACTGTACTTTTCTAAAATTACTAATTTACTTAACTGATATTAAATGCCTGTTCTCTGCTACAGTTAACTAACCACCCTGAATGGCAGTCTGGTTATGAGAGTTAGAAAACTTTTCAATTCTACTCCTGCAAACACATTTTCTTTCTCTACAAGAGAAAAAGCTACAGGAATTGTTAGGCTACTTGAGAACATGTCCTACAAGCCTTGATCTTTCAAGGTGATGAGTCATTAATTCTGACTGAATTTAATGAGAGTTCAAGTTCTTAGCCCATTTTGGGTTAGAGTCCCAAGCTCAAAACCAAACATTGGTAAGAAGTATTCAGTGAACATAGAGCAGCCACAGAGAACAGAAAGATTGAAGAATAGGTAAAAGGACAGGAAAATCAGAAAAAAATATTTTGAACATAAATCTTTAAACATCTGAAAACCCAGATCACCACCCAATGCATATGTTGAATAAATGAGCCATTTTTCTTACTCAAATAATCATAGCAGCGTACATTTGGATGCCAGTTTGAAGAGATTAGAGCAGCAATAATATTAGATTCAGTAAACTACTGAATGTACATTAGTATTCTGCATCTTTTATTATTTAACCCTTTAGAATAGCAATTAGTTTTCAGTTTAATTGATCAAATAAAGTTGGTAAAATGACAAAACTGAGGCATTTTATTGATCATTGTTTTTAATGCAAACTGAGGACTGCTGAGGCAGCAGAACTGTCCACAATAGGTTACAGTGTACAGCGATAAACTTCCCATCTCCTATCAAGCCTTCAGCGTGCTGTTCACTACACAGTTTTTATCTTCACATGCTGACACATGTAATCTAACATTCTCACTTTGCCACAGTAGAAGCAATTGCTTGACAATTTGATTATGGTTTCCTGTCAGCTCATACACAGAATATTCTTGGAGCTTTCAAGATCGGCAAAATATTTTGATTTTACAATGATAATAATCTTGTGGAAAAACATCATTTAAAATATTGATTTCTGATAGGCAGCTTGCTCCAGATCTGCATGCAGAAACTGCTCAGAACATCTAGAAGCAGATATGATGCACATGAGGAAAGAGGCAGAAATGACAGTAATGTGCAAATAACAGAGGGAAAGGGTTGGTGGATGAAAGCAGTTACTGTCTGACAGCTGCTCTCCTTGCTGTGTGAAATGACTGGATGGTCCCAGTCTGGCCTGTGGGAGACAAGCATCCTCCCCACAAAATTCCAGACAGTCCGAGCATAGAGGCCAAATCCTGAAAGGACACAAGGGACTCATGTCTAAAAATGGTTTTGGCAAATCCTGGTTGAGGTTCTTGGAGACATGGTATGACAGAAGATATGCCTGCTTGCTGCCCTCTTAGTAGCATCACTGAGACAACTGAGCACTGCACAGCAATTGCTGTCTTGGGTTTGTTTTTCAGAAAAACATGATCTGTAGCTCTGTACTTGTGGGCTGCAGCTAAAGAGCTACTGCCCAGGTCAGAGGTTGGGGCCAAAACTGAACTGCTGCCACCTCTGCGTTCCCTCTGCCCCATGATGGCTTGGTATTAAATCGATCCCCCCAGCCTGTTCCGTTTCATACTACATCAAAATAACCAGTGGCTCAAGGTGATGTCCACCACGCCACAGCATGGTCTCAAACTCCTGGGCTCTGGCCATATCCTAGAAGCTTAGTGCTCACACATCTCTTGGTATAGCCAGAGATGTCAAGTGGGCTCTCTGTGCTAACAAAACCACCAGAGCAGCTGCAACATGCTTGGTAAGCTAAGCCCACGCAGTTCAGTTTGTTGCCTTCAAATGAAATTTCAAGAAGCATCTTTGTAACAAAAGAACACTTGCTTCCCTGAATGGCAAGTGATATAAAGGTCTAAATTCAGAGGAACAAATTGTGTGAACATTTTAGAGATCAGTTTCTTTCACCATATAGTCTCCATTCCTACCTCAGACTGAAGCAAATGGAGACAAAGATTTTTATTTTTTCATGTGGCTATTGAACATATGCGATAACATTACCCTAAAACCCAAATTTCCTTGGCACAAGAAATTCAAAGTAGGGCTTTTATTTGCTTAAAATACAAAACATGGGTTTGGGTTTTTTGGTTTGGGGTTTTTTCTTGTCTCTTTTGCTGTTTTCAAGACATCAAAACACATTTTCTTTCCATTTTTCTTGTTGCCATTGCCCTCAAGGTATGACAGTTACATGAAAGAGAGCAAGAGAATAACTACAGTGATGCAAGACAACAGTCTTGGATATCTAGACTCAGACTGAAAAGCAAGCACATTAAAATGGCAGGTACCTCTGAAAATAATCCCATTAGTGAAACTGCATGACTAACAATAATTTATATGCACCCAGAACATATGTGCATCCCCAGAACACAATCAATCACTTCACCTGGAATACAGCCACTCAGCACTATAATATTCATACATACAAGCTGTTAGCTATCATTAATCAAAAAGCTTTTAACTAATTACTTTATCTTTTAAACAACAAATTTATGAATTTACACTAAATTACCAAATTGCCATCATATTTATTTCATCAAAAGGTATCCAGTTAACAATTCGCACTGTGACAAATGCTAGACAATCTTGGCATGGCACAAGAGGCAAACATGTCACATGAGACACCCTGTGCTGCGAAAACCTTCCCAAGTGTGAAGAGCTGTGACATGCTGTGAGACATGGACCCCAGAAGATTGTGTGTGGCCCCCTTACATCTAATGGGATCAGAAGAAATCTCCAGACTGAAACCATCCAAATGTAAGACATCTTCATTTGCTGTACAGGATACCACAACTCACTGAAGTCAGTTACTATTGAACAGGAAGAGCAGCTTAGGAAATAGAAATTATCTAGCATAACATGAGAGAGGCTTTTTTCCACCACACAGACAAGTACAGAAGGTTCAGTTCTTGGAGACTTGCTGGATGAGACTGTTGATCCTAAGGCACTACAGTTTGAAGAGGAATTATTTAGTTGTAATCAGTTGATTCCACTGCTATGCTGTAGCCCAACTTGCAAAGAGTGTTAAAATACCATTACTTTTTCATTATAGACTTTTCCATTAAAAAAAATAAATATGACAGCCAGCATGAGAAGGGAGTATGAACTACTAAAGCAGAGTACTCTGACAAATGGAGTCTCAGATTAGATTAATTGAAAGTGCTGTCTTTTCTAAAACGTAATTATGCATACATTTTCTAACTAATGCTGGCTTAAACATACAAATGGAATAAAAAAATAGAAGGCAATACTGAGCAAAACAGCTCAGCTTTTTCAATTCATATGAAACTTTTCATCTTTAAAGTGATCAAAATTTAAACTGAAGTGCTTTTTAGATGGCATTTAAAAGCTGAAGGGGGCTCTTTTCTATTCTATCTTAAGTTTTTGTGACCAACGTAGCATTTCTCACCAAACTGCTCTTTTCAGAAATACAATATCTAAGGCTACACAGCCCAGCAGTGTAGATATGAGGCTGTGATAAAACACTTCTGGAGTCTCTTTCTTCCACTGTTCTGTTTTCATTACTATGCAGACACCCTCCCCAGGAATTGCATTGAATCCATGAATTGCGTGGCATCAAAATCACATCGCTGGCCCTTCACGGTCAGATCTAATAAACATTGACGATATAGAGAGTTACCCAAAAGAACAGCCTCTCTTCTCACTGCCTGACTCCCTGAAGCAAACAATTTGTTTTATAAATGAAGAAAATATATTTTCCTAATTGCAGCAGGTGTGGAATATAGATGGCTCTTTATTTATGCTAATAATTAAAAATAAATGTCAGGCCTACAACATCCTTGATAATTTAAGTCACTTTAATGATACATGAAATATAAAATAAGTCTTCACTAAAGGTCTCTAAAGAGAAAAGGCCAACACCAGTAAATAAAGAAGGATTATCATGGTGGGGCAAACTTGAAAGGAGATGGTATTAATCCAAAATACAATTTACTTTGACATAATTTTCTGTCTTTTCCCTGCTATTATTGAAGATATGTTTTTGACTAAGAACTTTTTTCTTTGAGAACCCATTTTCTTTGGTGAAAAGTCATACAGTCCTGTTTAGTCATGTTTTAATGGCTTCACCACTTACTACATAAGAAAAATTATCATGATGTCAACTTGTCATTTAGTGACCTAATACAGGATTAGGAAACTGAAGAAAGTGTCTTGGGACATGAACTTAAAATCGCTGAGTTCAGTTTCATAGAGCTGAAACATGAATGATGAACGCACAATCATTTAAGAATTTTTATTTTATGCCAATAGTTAGTATGGTGAAGACGTTTCCAGAGATTGTTTCTGAATTTTTATAGGTGATTATTAGTTTTAGTTCCTGTACTGAATTTTTATAGGTGATTATTAGTTTTAGTTCCTGTACCTTGACCTTCAGACACCTCAAATCACTGCAAAAAATGGGTAACCCTAAGAACAAGCATGAATGCAACCAGATGCCACTGTGACCCCTTCCCATCAAACACAGACAGTGCCTGGCATTGTAGGAAGACAACCTCAATACCACTCGGGCTCTAAGCTGAAACCTTTTGATATATTCAATGGAAGCCAATATAGCCTAAAACAAACTAATTATCGTATTTTCATCTCCAGTTTACACAAAGGTCTGATGTACCAGTTAGAGCAGAGGATGCTGTGAACCAGTTTGCTCCTCCTTTACACCTCAGAGGAATGACAGACACCCTCCCTTTCCCTTGGTCTGCACAAACTAAGATGTATCAGACATGTCACCACTCCTTGGTCCCCTCATCCAGAAAGCCAGTGCACTCCTACATCTCCCAGCTTCCCAGCCCTGTTAGAAGCATTACCTGGTCCTTATAAGCACCAGTGCTCTACATTCATTTACATGTGCCCTGTTTCAGATTCTAAACGCTGCTAATGCAGTCTTCTGGAATAAGTTTGTCTTTATTATTTTTTCCCTAACTGTTGTCATTTAGAAACCATGCAGTTGTAGAGCAGCCCTTTTGGGGAGCACTCTTTCAGCAATTGCACTATCTCATGATGCAGATGTGTAAAAATCAGGAAAAGCTAATTGTTCTCTGCATAGTTTAACAAATTGTTTCCCTCTATTGGCAATCATTTATGTCACAGAAAAAAAAAGCATCTCTCAAATTATATCAATGCTGACTTTTTTGCTTTACCACTGTGATCTCATATTCTTACAAGGTAAAATTAGTATAAGTGGCAGCATGTTTCCACAAGGCACAGCAATGAAGCTGTCATGTCAAGAAAGCTGGTTTGTCTCACTAAAAAAAGTTACAGAGAACACAAGCCACAGAAGGCTTTTACTGAGAAACCATCTGCTTTAACTATCAGACCATTTCCTGCTCACTGTCCTATGTTTCCGCAGGGTAAGGACCATGAAGGACTTCCCTCTCTGTCAAGCAATATTCTTCCACAAGAGCCTGAGTTCTAGACAACTTAGACATACATGCCTCCAACACCCATAATTTACAAAACAATCTTAAAGACTGAAAAGTGTCAGAAGTGATGAGGAGAAATCCCTGCCTTAGCAACAAGAGCAGGAGTGACAAGCAACAGTGGAGGGGCAGGGACTGAGCTTCAGCACCTGAGGTCAGAGCCACCTCTGCTTCAGGGGTCCTGAATTTCCACAGCTTATCCAGCTTGATAGTACTCCTGTCAGGGGACTACCAACACAAAAGCAGTTATTAAGCAGGTAGTCATGCTGAGTCAAAGTGAAAAAATAAGGCAGACAAGCAAGCAATAGCAGAAATTGCTATTTAATAGTCATGGTCCCATCAAGGACAGCTCATCTACTCTTTCCACTTTCTCCTCATTGCTGAGCATCTCCCTACCACTTCTGAACTCTGCTGCAGTAACTGTTCTCCTATAAGGAATTTCCTTGGGGCCTCATAATGTCCTCACCTAGCCTTCCTAAGTAGCCAGCATCTCATTAATGTTTTGTTTCTTAATGATTAAAATAAGACTTGGGGTTTTTATTTCCTTAAATACCATAGCAAGTTTATGCCTGTCTATTCAGCTGGTATCTCTGCAGTAGCTGGTGTGAAATGAGTTGGTGACCACTCTCCAGCAATACATACATGATCCAGTTGGCATACACGCTTCTTGCCTCAGACAGCATTTCAGCTGAAGCCCAGTAAGCACCAGACCTGTGCAGGGTTATTGTGGCAATCAGGAAGAGCTCAACCAAACAAGGATTGTTTTCTGAATGCAGCATCTGCATTTCCCATACTTCAGGCTTCAGCTTGCCTGGAGATATCAGTAGATGGTTGGAGAAGGGACATCTGTTCACCTATTGACTACCTCTGTTCTGCAGAAGCCCCTGGTGTAAAGGCAGCAATACCAGCAATCTTGCACACTTATCACAACCAATGCTGCCTGCTGGAGCTGCTCTTGGTTATCTGCACTTAAGTACCAGCGTGCTGGGGCTTCACTGCTGCAAAGGGTCCTGAAGCAAAATGACTACACAACATGCCTGTCCCACCCTGCCATGCAGTCATTTTTATTAGTGCTGAAATCTGCTCTCCTACTGTCAAATCCCCCCTTCCCACACAGGGAGCGTAGAAAGGGATTTCATACTGTGTTTCCATTAAATACAAAAGCTCAGAAGTAACTCAAACTGTCAGGATTTATTCTGGATCAATTTTTCCCATAATAAATAGAAGTTCAGTTTTCTTGTGGTTAAACAAAATGAAATGCACACAGTGAAAAAAAATTAAAGCTGTCAAGCCATTAGATGTCTCACGTTAATGTGCAGAAATGTTCAGAATTTAATGGGGAAAGGTGTTAGCTTTAGTAATTAATATTAGATGTTGCCAGTAAAAATTAGACTTAGTTTCAGAAAACTGATTGACCTCTTGATCCTCCAGATCATTGCATATGAAATTTTTTTCATTACACGGTTAAGTGTTCACATACAACATCCTATTTCTGACAAATATAGCAGGCAGAGGGGTATTTCTTGCAGTGATTTCCCTACAGGTTTGTTAAGTTTGGAGTGGGGAAGAAGGAATTTAAGCAACTAGCTGCTGAAAAGTTGTTTTATACCATAATTACTGTCACAAATTATTTTTACCTGAATATGCTGTTCTGTATTCCAGTTGTGAAAGAACAAGAGTTTCTATTTTTTTGACTAAGAATTTGAACTGTTTAACATAAAATTTTCATACCATGCAGTGCAGTTGCTGGTCTAGTTTCCTATAGGACTTCTGGAGAATTAGGCAAAAATACTTAATATGTGTTCCCCAAGTGACAACTTTTGGCTGCTGAGCACATAGCCCAGAGCAGCAGATGATGTGCTGGACAGCCTCTAGGGAACAAGAGGCATTATCCTCTGCTAATGCTGAAAGTAGAGCCTGTGTTACCCTCTTGCTTACTGCTAGCTTCTATTTCTAGCAGAAAGCAGCACAGCTTTTTAATACAATGTTTGATTCAGCCCAGCTGCTGTTGGGTGGCTGGCCATCTCCATCCTTCCTTCTCTTTTCCATGGCATGATGTGCTCTGGAGCCCATGAGTCATGTGAGGGAGAGGCACCTGCTGGCAGCCACAATCATGCACATTGACCCCTGTAGCCTCTGGGGCAGTGCCTGGAGCAAAGGGGAACTTCTCTGCAGCTCATGGTATGAGCACACAGTGAGGGAGCACCATTTGGAAGAGGGAAAGGGCAGCAGGCCAGGAGAGCTCACTAAAAGCCAAGGTGTGTGGAGCTGTCAGTGTACCTGAGATGACCCTGACCCCAACACTGCACAGAGGAGCAGATCTCAGCCCATCAAACATTGCACCTCTGCTCTGTCCATGGGGGCAGGCAGAGCAAGAGCAGACTCTGCTTCTCCAGCTGTCCTCGTGCCTCACCTGTACTTCCAGATCTCTCTACTGCCTGCTTTGCCACAGCACTGCCACCAAGCTTCCTTCATTTAAAAGTTATGGTGATACGTAAAGTGCTTACAAAGATGGAAACTATGAAAAGTAATTAATTTGCACTGGCCACTCGAACTTGACAGCAATACTTGAACAATGTGGCTGCTCAGCCCTTCTCCTCCACTCCCCATCCCCTATTTAGATCATCCTGAAGGAAAATGGAATTGTTTTCATGAAAGCACAAATAAAAGTGATTTTTCTTTTACCTACGAGAACATTTTAAAGAGGAGAAAATTGCATTAAATACACTCAACTATATTTAGTAAATTATTAATCTAACAAAAGCCAAGAAAAAAAATCATACATTCAGGAAACATTGCATTTTTTATTAATTGGCTGAAAAGTCCCCTGGTAGCTTCCTCTAAGACCGACTATTGCTTAGGAATGAAGAGCTCTTAAAAAATATATAAATTGTTTTATAATTAGAATGCTTTGTAATTCACCAGGAAGGTGAACTCAGAAGGATATTAATATCACTGTTTCTACTAATACGCCTTGCAAAAGTCCATCCATGCTATATTATACAAAGGACTCATTCTAGGCTTTATACCACACAAAACAGCGTTCATGGCTCAAGCCGCTCCCAAGGTGCCAAAAATTTAGAGGTTGTACAGTAATTTCACACTCATAAGCTGCAACTGGTTATAAGCTGCACTTCCAGGTAGCCAGAAAGACCACGGAATTTGTCCAGAAATAAGCCACACTGGGTGATAAGCTGCATTTTTTTTTTTTAGCGAGGATCCATGTGCAACAAAGTAACGAGTTAGTAACAGAATCCCGCGATCACGGGGTTTGGTGTGAGGCGCTCAATTTGCAAACAGTTTTCACAGACTGGCGAAGCCTTTAAATGCAGCCCCA
>VRYO01001717.1:10170220-10206616 GCA_009812075.1 Sialia sialis | reverse complement strand
ATTATCAGTGTGAAATTGCTGTACTTGGAAATGCAAGAGCTCCTCCTCATGCAGTAGGTTGGACAGGCTATTTCTGACCATCCTTCATAACTACTTATCTCAGAAATACAGTGCTAAAATAAACCTATGTTTTTGGATCTGAACAACTCAATGGTTTTACTAGCAGTCATTCAGCATGCACACCACACGTATAAACCTGTCCTATTCCTGGTTCACAAAGACATCCATTGCATTTTGTTAGATAGCTTCCTCAATCTTGCTGCTAGAAGCAATTAAAGAAAAAAAAACTCCCATTCCTTCACAAATGAAATCCATTTTTGAGAGTTCATTAGTCCTTGAAGTAGTTCTTTTTGTTTATTTTGGTTTTGGAGGGTTTTTAGAATTTTAAGGAAAGTTTAGTACAAGTTTATTTTGTTTCTGTAACACGTAGATGTTTACATACCATCATTCAAGTCCCTCTTGGACAGGGACCCCAAGCTGGCCCCACTCAGAGCCAGTGGTTGGAATAGCACTGTAATATTTGCAGCATTACTTATGGAAGCTGTATGAAATGCACAGACTGCCCTGCAATGGCCTTTAGAAAGAGTTCTCTGGTATTACTAGCCAGTTACTAGATGTCAGTCAGAAAAACACCCAAACATGCTTAGCATTACATGCCTTGGTGAACAGATTCAAGAACTGGGAATCCATTTGTACATCAAATTACCTAGACAACAGATGATGATGCTCCAGTAAGATTTTGTTTGCTGATGAAGTTATCTACTAGAAATGTTAATTATAACTTTTTTTTGTTTCTTCCCTTTATTCTTGTCATTAGCAAAACCTTTTTCATCTCAAAAGCATAAGCAGCACTTTTTAACAGAGACACAACTGCTAATGGCACCAAAGACATTTAGTATGGTACAAATCTAGCTCAGTGCAGAAGGTCCACATGATCTGGGACAAGTAGGCAGCAGCATTCCCCCACAGCTGTTTCCTACTTGTGTACAGAGCTGTGCTCCAGGTTGTGAGTGCCTTTGCACGTTACTGCACAGCAATTCCAGACAACTCCTAAACAGATGCCAGAGCTGACAGTGGGCTCTGTCACCTGGCAGCAGATGAGAGTCAGCCCTGAGCTTCTCATGTCAGCAGTGCTGACTTGTGCCAGCCAGAGCTGGGCACTGCCTTCACTACCACAAAGTCTTTAGATAAATTATTTATTAACAACTTTTTTGCCTGCATCGTATTGAATAGCATAGGCTTCTCTCTGACCTGTGCCTCTATAGTATATGCAAGAGGTATTTATTCACCTACAATACAAAAAACCCAACATCTGCTGAAGCTCAAACTCCTCATTGCATAAGGAAGGGAGGGAAAAGGCAAGTTTGACTTTAGCTTTTAGAATTAATACAAGTTTTGAAGTGCCACTTAGCAAGATATAGCTGTCCTCCAGATTTATTGTCAGCTCTTTCCTACTATAGTTCATATATGCATTAGGGTATAAAACCTGGACACTTTCACATCTAAGTCTAGAAACTATCAGTTCAGTATTTTTTTTTAATTTTTATGGCCATAGCTACGTAAATTATATAATGCAAGTCTTTATTTTAAAAGCTTTTTCTCATTAGTGTCTGCTCTCAGCTCTATAAATCACTGTGCTATCCATGTGATTGTGCCCTACCATACAGCTCCAAGAACAGAATGGACAAATGAAGCTGTTTCAAACCCATACTAAGTGACATTTTTAACCCACACATTTTGAGAGCTTTTTAATTACATATTTTCTATGATTTCTGATTAAACCAAAATTGCTTTCAATAGCACATAATAAATCTCACCACAGAATTATTCACATGCTTCCCAAATGTAGTCAAATGATTTGTTTGCCACTTTTGGGACTGAAGTCCATCTTCCATTAATAGTAAATTAAAAGAAAGTACTTCTAAATACTCAGATAACTCCAGATCTAAAAGTAGTCTCATTTAATCCCTTTATCATCATGGAATATGCAAAAACCTGCATTAAATGCAGTTACAATCACTTTTTTGCTTATGGGTCTTTATCCCTATATTTCATTGCAGTAAAAAATATGGCTATTGCCACCTGTATATATATACACACACACACACAGAGCTTTGTCTCCTCTGAGGGTTTTGTAGCTGTATCTCAGTACTTTGGAATATAACGTCACTCAATGTTCTCCAATTCAACAAGACACAATTTAGAGTTCTCTACTAGGAAAAAGGGTTTTTTACTGTCTTACAGATTATAAGATAGCATTAGAAAGTTATAAAAGTTAAAAAGTTGTGCTTGCTCCGCATTAAATTACACTTTAGAAGCATTCTTCATACCAAACATTTGGGATTTTACAATCCCTATGACAGCCTACTTTGTCTAACACTTCCTTTGAGAAATAGGAAGGGTGGGAAACTAATTCTTTGAGCAAACAGACAAGATACCTGCAATATAGAGACTATTTGTCTTATAGCAACTATCAGCACGATGGGAGCAACCACAAGACTTAGCTATATCATGCTGACTTCCTGGAGTGAGAGAATTTTCAATGTTTAAATTCTGCTGTTCATGTAAATGCTACAAGCAGAAAAGCTGTTTTCCTCAATCATATTCCCTACCCTTCAGAGAGCTAAAATAGATAAGCTCCTTTCTACTCCTAAGTTCATGCATCAATTTCTGAGAAAGAAAAGAAACCAACAACTCAATTTCACCACCTCAACCAAAAGTAGACTAAATTCCTTGGTTTGTTTACTCTCTCAAGAGAAGCTCCAGTTTATCACAGCTCTCCCATGGTAAGTTGCCATCAGAAAATATAAAGCCATTAGCCAAAAGCAAAAAAGAAAGCAGAAGCACATGCCTGCTTGAAACTTCAGAGGGCAGCTACAGACCTCCAGAATCAGGTTTCTAAACCGGATCATGCAAAACCAATACCTTGAAACACTGGAAAACAGCATTTTTTAATTCTTCTGCTGTCTCATCTGTTGGTTTCATGTGTTTCTAGGGGAAGCACACCACAAAGGAATTTTAATTAGACACCTCTTTACTCAACAACCTGTTTACAAGCTGATTGGCAGGAAACAATCAATTGCCTTGATGAATAAGTTGTCAATCAAGCCAAATCCCTACCTTTGGTTACCTGGAGCTTCCTCAGCCAGAAGAGCACAGTGAAAGAATACTCCTGTCATTAACCCCCTCTGCCCTGCTCTGTCAGAAATAGGATGATTAATCCATTTTCCATTTACCCTTAGCACCACTGAAAATTGATCCTCACAACAGAAATCTTTTGTTTTAGTCTCTAAGTCTACCACTTAACACACCCTGTCAAAAACATTTTTCAGGTAATTATTTTTCTACTGAGCCATTTTAAGCATGAAAAGTGCCAACCATACAGATCCATTTTGCAATACAAATCATTCAATTAAGCTGCATTAACATTAATGGTGATTACTAGAGATCACATTGAAGGGCAACCAGAAGTGACTTATCTATGCTTGAGTCTGGTGATCCCTTCACTTCTTGCCAGGGAATGTGAGGAAACGGATTAATCAAACACAATAGCTATATGTTTATTTTTTTAAAGCAATCAGATTTCCACCATCAGAAAAGCACTGACAAGTCGTTACACAATTTTCTCAGCACCCATGGCTCACAAAATCTTGTGTTTTTAATCACATTTCAGCAAACAGCTGTAGCTCTGTCACCATGGAGGACATGAGCAGTGTGCAACTCTTACTCCCAAAATGTATTCTCCAGGTGCTGCAAAACCCTTTGACCAAAACATACTGTTTTGAGGTAAGAAAGATACGTAAGCAGGACATGAGAGAAGTACTTTAATTTCTGTCTATATTTTCATAGAAAAAGGCACTAAACATAACACATTCTTAAGAACTTTGCCTGAAATGCCTCTATCATTTATAATAAGATTTATAACTTGAAAATTATTTTTCCTCCCCTCACAGGCTTCAGCAGGGGGGATGGAAAAGAATAAACATACCAATGAGAATAATCTTATTTTAATGGATTGACAAAGACAATTTTGTGGCTGATTATATGACTGCACTTATTCATTTTTAATCACAATGTATTAACTTGTGGTGGAGAAGGCCAAAATCAGCAATGCATTTAAGGAAGTCTTTAAATCAAAGCAAACAGCCACACTACTGCCTACTACCATTAGGTCATTAAGATGCTTAGAATTAAGCATCAGCTTAACATACTGCTAGATTGTGTCCTTAACATTAGCAGAACAGAAAAACAGGAAATCCAGAGTATTTAACTCATATTTTACAAATACATTCTATTATCACAGGTTTCTGAAGTCTTCCAAGGAAAAAAAAAATTCCTACATTCCTCTGGAGTTAGGACTATGGATTTAAATCTAGGAATTTCAGTTGCAGTGAGTGACATTTTCAGTAGGATGGTCAGACAGTGCAGCTTACAGGAAAACATCCCAGCCTCAACAGTTATCATTGTGTCTCAGCAGATTATATAGAACAAGGATTTTGACCCAGTTTTGGTATGACTATTGCATACAGCTCAACCTGCAGCTGACTGGCTTTCCTGGATTTACAGTCTCTCTCCAATGCATTTATCTCATTTTACATTATTTTTTGTTTTCTTTAAAAATTCTGTTCTAGACACACTGCAAGGCACCCTTCCTGAAGTGGATGAATTTACCAGCACCTGGTGCTTTTGAAGCCCTAGAACAGCCAGATGGTAAAGACACAGACTTTGCAAATGTCATTACAGCAAAGCAAGCAGCGCTGCTGCAGACAGAAACAATCCCTTGGGAAGGGAAAGCAGGATTGGGTGGATTGGGTCCCGTTTTCCTAAGGACCAGCTACTCAAGCTGCTGGAAACACAGCCCAGAGTGCCACACAGCATTCACTGACTGCAACCAGCAGCTACACAAAGAACTGAGCCTACTCACAATCCCACTGCTGAACTGTCAAAGGATTGCCTCAAAAGCCGTATTATACAGCAGCCCAAACAACAGGTGGTTTTGTGGAGCTCCAGGATTACCCACCTAATCTTCTTAAGGAATGAAATAGAACAGCCATAGAGGGCTCTACAGAGGAAGATCACAAAGTTCATCAGCTGAGATGTGATTATAAGAGAGCTAATCAGTTTAGCAACAAAGTGGATCATACTATTTGTTCTTCGGAAAGCTCCTCAGCTTCTTCAGAGATTTTCTTTTCTCCTCTTTTCCTGCCCTTGCCCCTCTTCTGTTTACTTCCTTTTGTCCAGATACACAGAAAACATGCATGTTAAATATTTCATTTTAACAAAAAACTAGTATATATTAAAAATATTCCTACATACCAGCGTAGTACAGCAACCTTAAAAATCTAGGAAAGCACCATTCCAAAATTATCACCACTTCCATTTGTACTTCTCACTTCTATGTGCATCTCCGCTCCCTGTGTTCCTGCACTTAGTTTCCAGCAGAAAAAAGCTCCAGAGCTTGCACAGCAAAGTGTCATGAAACCACTGAGATGCCATAAATCTGTGTGACTAGTCCAGCCAGAACTCAGTCTGCAGAAAACAGACAGAGTATTTTTACTGTTAGCAGGTAAAACACTGCTAACACCCTCTCTCCCAGCCCAGGGTTCTCTAGACGCTTGGCTCCCTATCAGGGAATAGCTCTCCACATTGCCACAAGCTCAATTCAGACCTTTCAGACCATAAAGCAGCAACCTCCTTCATAAGCATCACTTTACTATGAGCAATCTCCAGCTATAAACAAAAGCAGCATCTGGTGGACAAATGAAAGTGAAAACCTTCTTGACAGTGTGATTCCTGAGCCTCGTTTTTTGCCTTTCAGCCTCAGTCCCAAATGACAGTTCCAGGGAACTTTCTCTTAAGATTACCAAAACAGAAGTAGCAATAGCTGCAGGATTTATTATCTGAACACACACTTAGTGAGATTTGGATTAAAACCACAAGTTCATTTCACTTACCAGTCAATAAACAATCAGCTTTCTGTACTTCCTCCAGCTCTTCAGGTTTCATATCTACACACAGAAGCTAAAACACCCTATACTCCAAAGAAGCACACAACCCTTTTTTTTTGGTTGGTCAGGTTTGGGGCTTTTTTGGTGTGTGGGGGGGGAAGAGGGTAAACTCTTTGCTTTATAAGGCCTAATCTGAAAAATCTCTGACTCACTGGGAATGGGCTGATTGGTCACTGAACAATCAGAACAATCACCTTCATCTGTACACTGAGTCACTCAGATGCCAGACTTTAGGTCTCATCATCTCCTGAGCTAAGAGCCTTTAACAACCGGGTGTTCTTTCCATGTAGATAATTTACATAGATTAAGCCCTCACTTTGGGAGAAATTCTAACAATTCATTCTTGTCATATGCTTATTTTCTCTTCTTTTCACTCTTGTTCTCATTGAATCAATATATTAAAGATCTGAACTGTAAAACTCATGGGATGTATTTATAAGTCTGTATAAATCCAAGAACATATTAAAGAGACTAATACAAAACCTAAACAGTTTTAACTTGCATAATAAAATTTTAGCTTCCATTTATTTTAATTCTATTTTGATCAATCTTTGAGACTGGTTTAAGTTGAAAGTTGCAGAAGGCTTCTCTGTTTGCCACTTTTAAAAAGTTATTTCATAATACTCTAAAATAGCTGACAGTTTTTAAACATTAGGACCAATTAAAGGTAATCTACATAATTGTTCAGCTGCTGTCCCAGGATCCGCATCTTTCCCAGCAACCAACCCTGTGGTTCTAGGATCACGAAGGAGCATCACAATGGTGGTGGTGTGCTCTGTGTGCAATCAGAATTTGCTTGTGAAGGGTAAGAATTATGTGACAGTAACACTTCTACACGCATGGGAAGACTTGTGTGGGAACCCCCTCTTCAATAAATGAAAGAAATTCATTGAAGGGCAACACTTAAAGTACAGCCTGGTAGTCTTCATTGCACAGATCTAGAAACACCTTGTCTCTGGACAGTACACTTCAACATTTATCTCTGGCAGGTTTTTTTGAGGTTTCCTGACTTTTCCCATTCTGGAAGATTTACAACAGTACTATATACATTTTCTTCTATCTTATTTGAAGAAAGAACTTGTACACATTCTGCAGCCCACCTCCCCCTCACAAAAGCATGTAAACACAGCATTTTGTTTAAGTGCTTTCTCAAAGACATTTTCTAGAAGCAGGACTTGAACTGAGGTCAATAGGACATGGATGAACAAACATTTATTTCTTATACATGTATTTCTTTTTGAATGTGATAACATAATTCAACACTAGATCCCATGAACAGGCCAACTATCTTGTCATCTCAGAGGAGAGGCATTAGCCTGACAAAACCTGAAGTATCAACTCATCCTCCTAAGGTCATGCAGAAATTCAAAGGAGTTCTGGTTATATTGATATTGCTCACATACTTATGTATTCTACTTGCTGGACATTATTTCTGAGATAAAATTAAAAGCATAAAAAGCATTGTCATGAATTCCTGCCCTCTCTTCAGACAGGCTTTTATGATCAACTCTGATGGCATTATATTTGCATTACAAAAATGCAAGTAAACTTGCCTAACTAGGCAGTCAGTCTTATGCTACCACACAATTTTTTTCAGCGAGATGTTAAAAAAAAGCCATGTAGTCTTTACTGAAAAACAAAAACCAGTACTTGTCTAAAAATGTTCAGTGTTACAGGAACTGCATGAAGGGAACCAAAATGTGAGTTCAAAACTACTTCTCTTTAATATACACCATACTCTAGATTGCCTGTCAGGTTGGGGAACACTGCAGATATGAATGCAGCCAGTGCATATGCCAGCTTTCTAAATAAAACCTGTCAACTTCATATTCAAGGGTCTGTTTTCCATGTCTGTCTTCTCAGGCTAACCTCCCTCAGCACTCTACTGTAAATTCAAAAAAACAAACTTCCCAGGAGTGCTGCTGTTGATAAACAGTGGAGAAAAGATTTTTTTATTACTTCTGCTGCCTCAAGCATAGACTTAGGAAGAGCTGTGGGCATGTGCCACTGTCCCCTGCTCCCAGGGCTGGGGGGTGGTGTGCTCTGCACCATTCTCCTCCACAAACCACCTAGTCACACCAGAGCTGCTTCAGCCTTCTCACCTGAGTTATTTCAGCCCCCATTGCTGGGCCCATGTTTCTGGGATGGCTCCAACTATTTTTTTAATACTCTTCTTTAAATTAAAAATTATAGCTGAAATTATGAGCTCCTTGAAAACAATGACAAAAATCTCAATGACTATTTAGGATTTTTATAACTCAGCTACAAGGAGCCATTTTGCATTTGTGAGTCATGTTTTTTATCAATTTATTGAAAAGTCTCTTCTCCTTAGAGAGTTACAAAGGAATTCCTTGAATAGATAAAGTATTTAGCTAATACTACAGTAGTTGGTTCACTTACTTCAAACCCTATTTGAGTTTCCACTGTTCCCACACTAATGCCCACATAAATTAATACAGACTCACTATTTCTCTGAGTTCCTCCACCTATCACCATTGCTTCCTGTCTGATTTAGTTTCAGAAATTGCTTAGCACAAGGTTTGCCTTTCTGGTGGTTGCCTAACACATGGAGACCCCCCTGTGCCTGGAACCTCAGGTTCAGCAATCATTCTGCTTGGAACTGGAAGCTCTGAGCCTGAAAGTGAACAGGTGCACGGGCCATTTCCAGCTCTTGTGTGTGAGATCCACAAACTCAGCAGCAAGAAAGGACCACACAAATCATCCTCTGCCACTTCATGCAGTTTTGGTTTAGTACAGTAGGGTGACAATCTCACAGGTTAGCTGCAGGGTCTGTGTAGAGGGCTTTGGGACTGAGACAGAAATCCTGAACTGGACCCTATTCAACAGGAGCCCAGGAGAGAGCGTGGTGCAGGGTGACATGTTGATGGTAATCTGCATTACTAAGCCAGTAAGTGGCTTGCAGCAGTTAGAGGGCTTTCACAGTATTTATCTTAAGACTTTGATGTAATGATTTGCGATACTGAAAGTTAATAAGCTTATGTACATGGATTGTGATTTCTAGACCTTTCTAAGAAAAGGGGGCTCAATCTTCAATCTGATCAGTGGCAAATAGAAAGATGTGTGCTTTAGATGCAAGAGTACATCAAGATAAGACTGGTGGATCATTCCCTTGACAGAGAAACTACAGAAATCAGGTCTAAATTTGTACCTCAAGAAGCTAAACAGTTAAATTACAGTATTAGCTTTTTAAATTAAATACTTTGCTAAAGGAATAAAACAGGATAGAATCAATTTTTATTGCTCTATCATGCCTCTAAACTGATTGCAGCTGTAATAAAATTAGGGATCCCATTTCATTTAAAGCAAGGAAAGTAATTTTATTTATTTTTTTCAGTCACGCCCCCACACGAGTGCATGCACAGAGCAATCAGCCACTGCACTTGTTAGCTTGCTGATTAAATACTTTGTCACTTAATGCTGCACTAATTAAAGAGAATTGAAGCTGCCTGTGCGTCAGCTAACACGGTATTAACTTAAACTGAAATCCCTACGCTTCATTCATTCCTTCTGTGCAAAGCCAGGAGGAGGAAGACCTGCTCTGCTTTTTTTCAGCCAGTAATTCCAATATATCCATCCCCAGCTGCTGAGATTTCTTTGGCCAATAACTTTTGATGGCTGTACTAAGCCAATAAAATTTCCTTGTACCTGCAGTGTTACTGTCTTTGTTACTCACAAGTGCTGAGTGGGAAAGTGCAGTGGTGAAAGCTGGAGAACTGCTCAGCCCTGCAGCTCCAGCTCCTGCCTAATACACGCCATGGGGTCACAGGGCAGACCGTATTAACTACTTGCTCAAGGTGTTTGCTTGGCCAAATAATTGCTAATTGTTAGAACTTTTTCAAAGTGCCACCCCTGGATGTCTGCTAATTTGTGAAAATAATGCCTATGTTTTTAAGGGGCCTATAGTCTAATTAATTAGATTCCCAAGTCTTTATGTCTCCAAAGTCATGATTTCTAAGCTGATATCTGCATTCCTGAGAGTGTGACTCCCCAGTTTCAAATTTTGTTACCAAAACAGAATTATAGATAAGGGAAAACATACAGACCAGGAAAAGCCTCCTTATTTCAAAGTTAACCACATTAAACATTAGTTTGTTCTCTTTTCTGCAAATGATATGCACTGAACTGACAAATGAAGTCTAGATTGATTAGCTGCGTAGGTGTGTGTCTGTGTTTGTAGCTCATGGAGCTGATCACTTAATCTAAACTGACACCTAGACTATACATGTTTCACCATCACGTTTTTTTGGAATATAACCAAACAGATGGTGCATGAACATCACAATATAGTCACAAGTTCCCAGAAGGAGTTAACAATTTTTTTTTTAGAATGGCAGCTCATTATATATCATAACTAAGGTTGTATCACCCATTTCCCTATAAACTGTGATTTTCAAGGGTTTGCGATGTAGCCATGAAAATTCATTCAGGCTAGAAAAATAGCCTGAAACCAAGAACTTAGTTTTTGTTGAGAAATGTCAAGCAAGCTATCCCATCATCACACAGTTTCCATTTTTTAAAATTCTCCCCATGCATTCTTCAAATTTGGGAGAGGAGTGAGTGACATAAAAGTGAGTTCCTTAAAGAAGGTAAATAGTTTGTAATTTTATGTGTATTTTAAAGCACAACAGCTTTTTATTATATTTCTGCATGTTATAAGCTAACAAAAGATGGGAAGCTCAAAATAAAGAAAAATACTATTTCCTAAGCAGAGCACTTTTTTTAATGTCTCAATTGGAGGGACTTTAGACTCCAAAAATCAGTACTTTAAAATATCCATATAGACTGTGCACCCCAAAGGTTGGTTTCTCCATGCTATTTTTCAATTTCAAATATTTTAGTCACTGCCCCTAGAATATTTAACAGTGTCAGCAAAAAAACCAAAAGGATTTCATCATCATCAGCCTTAGCCAGCACAGTCAGGCTGTAGAAGCATTGTCTTGTTCCCGCTACAAGATGGGTTAACTCCAGTTTTGTTTCACCTCCCTCTCACAGGGGAAAACAGAAGCAGAATAAGGTCTAGGGAAGGAAAATATGAACCTTTCCTTTTAAATTTATGGCCACACTTGTAAAATTCAGTTTGGAGTTTTTTGGAGGTAAGGTCAGTTTTCTACAGACACATGTGTACATGTGTACATGCCTTATTTTTGTTGCACTTTGTTTTAAAAGTTTCAAGAGTGCCATGCAGAGCATCCCTTCATCTCATCTCTGTCCTTTACTCCAATCCATCATTCTTACCCTGATACCCTTAGAATTTTTGGTCCTATATAAAGTGGGTCATATCCAACTCCTGACTTGCTCTCCTTACTTGCAAAGCTAAGCTGTATTTCATTTCTTTCTTGGAAGAGCTGCAGGTTAGACGGCAGATGAGATGACAGAGAAAACAAAACCATGTAGCATTTCAGAGCTGCCTCCCTATATCTGCATTCTCCATCTCCAGTTTTCATCTCCTTCATGTTCCTTGTCATTTCTCTTATGGTTGGGTGTGTTTTTTCTCTCCCTTAGTCTGTGAAATGGGGCTTCTCCGTAAAATTCCTCAGACACCCCGTGCCCATTGCATAGCAGTGCTTTGGAAGAAAGGCCCACGATGTGCTAGCACTGTACCAGTCCCTGGCATGCCCAGCCCAAAATACCTGAGCAAGCCTCAGACTGCCCTCACCACAGCTGGGCACGGGGAGCTGGGGCAGCCAGGGCAATCACTGGGGGCACAACAATTGTAGGAAGTTCTTCTGGCTACAGAACAGAATTACCTGCAGTGGGAGGCCTGGGACACGTCACCAGCTCGGCTGAGACACAGCTCAGTGCTGCCATGCGGGCTGCAGCTGACTCACTTTGCTGTGCCTGGCTACAGAAAGAGCATCCAGACACCTCGCAGGCACTGAGCAGGAGCATGAGTGGGACAAAAACAACAGGAGTGTACAGGCACAACTAACTGGCCCAGAAATGACAAAACCAAGGAAAAGATCATCACCACGGTCTTGTGCCCTTGCTGCTCTATGACCCCAGGAGGCCACAGAGCCAAATTAGTGAGCAGAGGCAAGTGACCCAGGCTGTGTGTTACACATCCCACAGCGTCCCTGGTTCCCAGAGCTGCTGCCTGCCCTGGCTTTTGCACACCTGAACACCAGGTGTTTCACAGCTCTTCCTTTAGGGCAAGCTCTGGTTGGCCTGTACTTAAGCAGAGGTCAAAAATGGGATTCTGAGGACATGTTTAATACACAAAAGTTATAGGTGCTCAGATCTAGGAAAAAAAGTTTGGCATCTGTTGCAGAAAAATATTAATTAGTTATTACTTAATTACTTAATAAAATGATTAATTCTGGCCCATTCCCATCTGAACAGCTGGCAAACATCCTGATACAATCATGTTGGATTTGGAGGGTTAGGAGTGTTGGAGTTTCTTGATCAAGATACTTTGTTATAATTACAGTCCATTAAGACTTTTTATTAGCTTATTAAGACTTTTGCTTGTTGTCTGCTTGAACTGTATTAAATAGTACTTAATTGAATACAAAACAATGACACTAGAGGCAAAAAAGTCATCAAATACATTGGTAAAGCCTTTTGAAAATGCAGGTGATCATTCAAGTGATGAAAGACATTTGTGCACAGCATCCTTGCTTATTCAGATGGTTCATTGCTACATGATCACGATTTCTTTTGTTTTGCTCACTCAACATATGTTCCATGCCTTGTAAACTGCATACCTGTAAGTAGCATCCCATCTTGTTTAGATTAGTGAGATTTGTATATCCTGTGCTCTTTTTCTGAACAGATTTGCCTGGAATTGCCAGGCTGACATTAACAAGATACAGCAACATGCAATAGAGATGTGCTATACTGCTTAGAATCATCAGAGAGCTTAAATGTGTGCACATCTGGATTGAGTTTTTTTCATGTAATACTGGCCCACCCGTATCTATGATGTTAGCGATGGTCAGTGATTTTTTGCTAAAAATTTTTTGAACAACGTTTTCCCTTGATTTTTCCTGTACCAAAGAATGTAAAATCTGTTGCCTTGGCATACAGAGGGAAAAACTTGATTCAGCAGTTCCTAAATTATAATGCTGCAAGTATACTGCAGTCCTTGGTGGTTCCTGGCATACACAGCTGCAGGATAGAATCAGACAATTTAGGGTTAAATATTTCTTAAACCTAATATAAAACATGGTTCACTTTATAAGCTCAGCAAAATCAAGATAAACCATTTGCACCATTGGCAGTAGAATTTATTCTTATCTATAAAATTACAGGAAAAAAAAATAAAATTAAAAATATTAGTAAGGTTGGCTTTAATCACAAACCCTTTGGGGAAAAGCCTGCCTTTCCTCACAGTACCTAAGAACACACTGAACCCAAGTCATGGCTCTAGCTTTTAGGAACTGGCACAGAGAGGAATATGACAGCAATGTCTGTTACATGCTGTCCTGTGGTGTCTTTGCTGACCCCTTGAATGTGGACTGCTTACTGCTTGAACCCCCCTGAAGAGCTGAAACACCAAGATTCCTGTTTTCACTGGCCTATCACGCACGTCATTTAATATTTTTAAGACTCGCTTTGCAATTTGTCACCACGTAAAATACAGGAAATGTTACTTATTTTAAAAGGCTATGTTTAACGCACAAAGAAACTGCATTCAGATGCAAGTAAGATTGTGACAAGCCATGAAATGTGTAAAATTACAAATAATGCAAAATTAGTTTCTTAGTCAGAGAAATTAAAGGTTTCAAAGTATGTGAAACTTTTGCCTCCTTCCCATGTAACGCAGCAGTACAGAGCTGGTGGCAGGCTGAACAATTGGTAGTTTGCTATGCCATCAGTAAAGACAGAAAGTTTCCTTTTACTCTGTCCTTCTACAGAAAATTATCTTCAATTTTTATTATAATATAGTGCAAGCATCAAGTTTAGTCTTAGCAGCATGTCTCCAGTCACATTGTGAATGTCATTGTAACAAAGGAAATTATAAGTCTTACTAGTAAGAATATATCTTACTTTTACACAGATCATTTTGGCCAGAAGGGCTCTGGACACTTGCAAACCATTGCCAGGGTCTTGTTTTCAGCCCTTCAAGGCAGGGCTCAGCCCCGGTGCCTGCCTTATCTGTCCAGAGCCCAGACAGAAGCATGCTGGCAGCTCAGCACAAATAAAGAAATCATGTTGTTGAAAGTCACATCCTGTCCATGAATCTCAGATCTAAAATTGCTTTTACCTCTGCAAAATCCTTACTTCTCATTGTACCCATCTCCAAATGGCTTCTGGAAAATTACTTCAACTCCTTGGGATTTCTGAAGAGATCTTTGGTCTTCTTGTGCAACCGGGGTCAAGATGGATTCAGCTTTTGCAAGTTTCTTGTACGGGTGTGGCTGTTAAACCTGTGAAAGGACACTGAAGAAGACAGATACATCACTGGCTCAGAGAAGGCAAGCTTTCTGAGGACAGTTTATACTCAAAGGTCATGGATCCTTTTCCTGACTCAAGAGTGAAATACATCTGGATCAGTTGTTTCTTCAGGAGCAGAGGGAAATTTGGGCACACCGGTGTGAAAGTAGTGCTCCCTCAGCAACACTCCTCTGAGATTTTTCTCTTCTGTTTTGTACTACTATCCACTAAAAGCAAATGCTTCTCTCTATGTCTAGCTGCAATAATTCTAAATCCTGATAAAATGCATTATGTGACAATTTTGCTTATTTTCATAAAGTACAATGTTAAAATTCTTGCTGCTGTCACAAATAAAGCAGTGTAATGATCTGTTAGAATCTCTGAGAGGGAAAAATATACATTAGTATATCCTTATGTAATGCTCATTTTCTGGATCTCCACACAATGGTACCTTCAACAGACTGCAACTCTGATTTAGTAGGAAGTGATTATTAAAGTTATTTTGATATTGAATAGAAGACTTTGATATCTTCTAAAAGTAGGAAGAGAAAACTGCCCTACAGAGCAAGATGCACCCTTCAATCTAGGAAAGGAGCTAGACAACACATAGAAGGGTCAAGAACTGAGAGGTGAAGTTGCATGATACAAACTTGCATGAAGTAAAGATGCAAGAGGACAAAATGGAACCATCAGACCAAACAGTGACAAAATGTTCCAAACTAGCCTGGACTAGAAGAGAAAGAGTTGAGAGAAAACAGACTTTTAAGGAAACAAACAAAAAAACCAAACAAAAAAGTTAGAAGAGCAAAAATGTAAACAAACAAGTTGTAAGCTAATGAACACCCATGAAGAAAAAGGCAAATTAAGTGTGTGTGTGTGTCTGCACATGCACTTGGGTAGGTACCCAACTTCCTGTGCAACCAGCATCCTCTTGGGGGAAAGAAGAGCCTCTCCACTAACAAGAACATATCTCTTCCTCCAGTGTGGCTTTTGTCATTGATTCATTTTTCTGGCTAGAAATAAATGGTTTGGCCTCAATAAATTGTCAAGAGAAGTAGCATCTGTTATGGAAGGCAAATTGGCAAGAACTACATTGAAGTGGGATTTGAATAATGGTTGTTTTCCTCAAAATTTAGACTATTTCCAATTTTTTTATAACTACAGAAGTAATTAAATAATTCATATAAATTCAGGGCACACACGGGTTTTATTACTGGGCTTGGATTTCAGTTATGTCAGAACATACATTTTGATGAGAATTAGGCCTAAATAGCAGCCTACAAAATTCTCCCCCAAACTGGTGAGGACTCAGAGTTAGGGCTTTATTTGCCTCAATTTTATATTTGTTTTTCACCCGAATAAATTCTGTGGGATTGTTTCAGATTTATCCTTGTATCCTTACCAAAAAAAGCCCTTATACAAAGTTTAGTCCCAGACAGCAGCTTAGTCTCTAGTTCTAAATTTACTTGTCACATTGTCCCAGTATTCATAGCTCTATCTCTATTCCTAATTTTCACCAGAAGTATATCAGCCAAAAATGTGATAAATACACATGCATATACTGTATTTCTCTGATTGTGCCATGGAAAAGTACTTTGTGCTGTAATAAAAAGAAGTGTATATATAGTAGGAAGCATTAAAATGTAGGATCAGTCACTATATTTTGAAGATGCACTTTCCATTCCATCCTGTGTAGGCTTATACCTCTTCTAATAATAACCAACACATCAGGAAAAAGGTTTCAGTTCTTTATATTCTTTACTGGAACAGCATAGTGTAAACAGCACAGGCAGCAACATACATTATCTTTGTTATGCATTCTTATTAATATAAGAAAATGCTAAGTATGCATTTAATCCAGACTCTTTTAAAGAGTTGAGAGGATACTAGGAGGAATATGTGCTCATCCCTGCACAATTTTTGAATTCCTACTTGAAATTCTGCCTGCAAGAGGGATTGGAGCTGGGTGGCTGCCTCAGTTCCAGGGCAACTCCAGGATGGGAGCTACTCTGCCTGGAGCCAAGGTCTTGTGGAAAAACACTGCTGAGGTTTGATTTTAACATGTGGAATTGCCTCTGAATGATGGGGCAGTAAGAACCTCCTGCTTTGGCATTTCTGATCTAAAAGTTTTTGAAAGTGGTTTGTCTTGTGGAATTGTTGAAAACATAAAGTTTAGTTCTAATTTGAACCAGAGGTACTACCAAATTTTAACTATTTTCCCATGAGAGGTGTTTCAGTTCCACACTGAATAGTAAGTTGCTGACATGAATGAGCACATGAACTGCTTTTGCTTTTCCGATGTTTTGCTCCTTACTGCCATATATAGTCATCTTGATGTTTTATCTCAGCAGATCCCCTTTTTTACCAGAATTATGTCCACAGTTTATTCCACTTCCAAACCAATGCAGATTTTACACTCGGTGTTGAAAGGCACAGGTTTCCATTTTGCATCTAATTAGTTTAGGGAAATAAAGCAGAAGAGTCAACCATGTCCTAGAAAGCCTGTGAGAGGACACTTGCCCAGCCTGGCTACAAACCCTGTCATGTTCACAGCACAACCAACAAAAAGTGTTGCAAGCATTGCCAGCAACACAAGAGCTGGCAAACCACACTGTAACCTCGCTGCAGTTCATTGATTCATAAGGCAGAGAGGAGATCATATAAACAGCTCCTGAAAACCATGCCACGGAGCCACCAGGAAAGGAAGTTCTTCCAAGAACAGGATCTGCCCAGCAGTGCTATTTCATCAGCAACATGTCCAGAGCCCGAAGAGGAGAGAGGGGTGGGCAGCTGGCACACTGCATCTCCCCAGCTTCCTCCTTGTTGGGTTTCAGAGAGGCACAGGGAGAAGAAAGGTGGTGCTGGTCAAACAGGGCCATCCAAGGGCTGATTTGTATGAGCAGCACAGCACTTACAACAGCAAAGCTGCCAACAGGAGAGGCCATGGTATGTGCAAGAGCCTCAGTGGACACCAGGGCTGGTGCCCTGTTCCCCCTGGTCCTGCCCTGCTCCCAGGCAGGGACCTTGTCTGCCGAGTCTCAGAATGGTGACACCATCAACAAAAACCATGCCAAAATATTTCAGGTCTGGCAGGGATGAGCCTGCTACTTTTCTCCAGGAATTTTGTGAGAGGAATCCTCAGAGAACCAATACAATCTTTCAGGAGCAATCCCAGTGCCTGTGTGGGGAGGCAGCCCAGCTGGGAAACAATGCCAGGGACAATGACTGCTGAGGAGCCTGCAGCATTGTCTGTAACTGTGGGACGGTTAAATTTAACTGTATCCAAGAGAAGCTGCAATTTGGATAAATTAAATTATTCCTGGATTTACAGTCAAATGCAGAATTATCCCTTCTCTGCCAAATTGTTCTGTGATATTTCTGAGCTACTGTAGCCCAGACCTTTCTTTCTTTGGAAAGAAAGGTGTCTTTTCATTTTCCCTGTCTTGTCTGTTTTCTTATTTTTTTTAACTTACCAAGCAGCTAAATTGAAATCTAGAAGAAGTGATACAATACCTATTAGCTCTATTTTCTATACTATTAAAGCAAATGTGTAAAACTGAAGTGCTTTCATGGTATCCTTGATTATTTCTAACAGTACTTGGTGGGGGGTGACCATCAGCTGACCTCTGGGATGAGTAAATCTATTATAAATCTGTTCTAGTTCAAAAGGAGCAGCAGAGGTGTTATTCTCCAACTGGAAACCTGTATTTCTCTTGTTCAAGGATTTTTGTATTCATTATTGTTTCCCTTCTTGCAGATTTGCCACTATAACACTTTGCATTCAATGGATCACATCAGGCAGATAAGTGAAAGGGTACACCTTTATCTATTTTTAAAGACAGTAAGCTACTTCCTTACTATTTACATGAAAATGCTAGGTATGATATTATTAAATACATTTTTAAAGTGTGCCTAATTTCTTTATAAAAAAGCATATCAGCTAAAAACATTGGAATTGGAAAATACTTTGCACCAAGCTTCTTTGCAGGTTTGTGAGTTGCAATATGAAGTTAGTTCATTTAAGTTGTGATTTTTTTATGATATGTGGACAGCCACTAAATTTAAATGAGCCTCTTCAAATTCAGTTTACACATTGGACCAAAGACTAAAAAAAGGAAAAGAGTGTTTTGCTAGATATGCCCATAGAAATGGAATAATAACTATTAATAATAGTTAATAATAAAACTTTAAGCATTTGTAAAGGTTTCTGAATTTCTGCTACAAACACTTCTGTGGAAGAAAAAGACAAAATATTTGATGCAGGAATACAAAATTACAAAGCACCCCATTCTCTGATGGAAAGCAAGGGATGGTGACTGACCAAGTTTGCTTCTTACTGGCTCCTATATCATTGATTTCTTTTGGCACTTTCTATCTAGAACACAATTAAGTTGTTCAGTCTTCATCATCGTGCTACCTGCCGAGATTTGTACTGCCTGAATTGTGCTGCTTTATTTCGAAAGAATTAAAATTATCTACTAGAAAGGCTGAAAATGTTTGATGCTTGGGTTTTGGAGCAAGTAGCTGTTCCCGGTCATCTGTCAAGACTATAAAGAACACATTATTGTCACATGTGCAGTGTACAACTCATGAAAACTAAATGTGAGGCAAAGCAAGAAGTATAGATCACAATTTTTTGCTTTTAAAAAGTGTGCTCATGTTTACACAAGTTTATCATTGTCATGACATCACCCATCTGATTCTTTCCTTAGTCTTCAGACAGTTAAGACAAATTAGCTAATGGGAGATGAAAGTCTTAGCTTCTCTACTTCATAAAATCTTGCAGATATGAAGGCCAGCAGGAGATTTTAGCCATGTCTGTTCTAAAAATTACTCAAAATTAGGTTACTTTCACTCCCAGCAGATGAAGTTATTGTGCAGCAATGGAGGTACACAGAGAGTAACAAAGAGGCACTCTTCTAACAGAGAGCAGCCTAGCTGGTGATATAAAACACTGGCCAGCAGTTACAGCATTTGCTGCTCTCCTGATCCTACTGCATGGGTTGTGAGATGATGATCACTCTGCAATTTAATTTTAAGAAAAGAAAAATAATTGAGAAGAATTGTGGACAGCCATGACTAGGAAATTTCTAATTGACATATACTGTGAGTATGTCTCTGGCTAGAGGGGCCACTGGGAGGACTTTTTTTCCACAGATAATTACAGGAGGTGCAATGTAAAGTAACCAAAATGTGCTTTTAAATGATCGTGATTAGGTGAGGAACCCAAACCCCAGCATCAGTAATAACAGACAATCATGTGAGCATTGCATTATTAGGCAAGACAGAGAAAGAACAGACACCAGCACTTATCAGTGTTCCTCAACTAAAACTGCTGATCCAATGAAAGACGTTATCCTTCTAAAAACCCTGCCCATTTAAATCCTAGAATATCAGCACTACAAAAACAGTGCTATTATCCTTTTGCATATACAAGTATAAATATAATCATATCTCCATTACAAAGGCTTGTATTGATGACCAAATTGTTTAGGATATTTCTTTAGGTTTTTAGCACAGTGATGTTCATCAGGTTATTGAGGAGGGGTATGACAGAAAGGAGAATTTTTCTAGCTCATTTACCATGAATAATGATCAGTACTTATGAATGCTTATGATCTTTATGACCCTGAGATGTGGCCAGTGAGGTAGAGCATGGTACTAATAACACCAAGCTTGTGGGTTCAATCCCCATATGGGCCATTCACTTAAGAGTTAGGCTTGATGATCCTCATGGGGCCCTTTCAACTCAGAATATTCTGAGATCTGTGATTATGATTTATAACCAGACAAGAAATACATGTAAGTTAGAGCTACCTCTCCTCGAGGATAGATGTGACTATCCAATTCCTCCATGTGCTCACAGTTAAAACTACAAAAACAGCACCTAAAATGCAAGTACTTGGTGTTCCAAACCAACATAAGGAACAAAGGCTGCTTAAGAAGTCCTCCGTAGACTGCATTTAGATCACACTTCTCAATTTCAGAATACCTCCTTAATCCCAAGAGCCACGGACAAAATTCAATATACCCCATTTGAATGATCACCTTTTATGTTCCCCAAAATACAGATTGCAAAATTTAATGTGAGGATGGAGGTGTGCTTGTACAACAATGTCTTTCAAGGAATTGGCTTTCATAAGGCAAAATCACCTTTTCTTCTTTCCTTTTCCCTCTACTCCTCCATCTTTTTCTCTTTCATAGTGAGAGGAGAACTGAAATTGCTTGCACTCACTCTACAAGTTCAGCCTGCACTAAATCCCAACACCAGTGCTTGGCAAGACCTGCCCACACCGAGAGCAGGGACCTCAATGGCAGCAAACAACTTCCCCAAGGTGCCCCAGCTCCCCATCCATGCCAGATCCCCCTTGCCCATCCAGCAGGGCCCGCGACTTTGGGAAGGACAAAGAGCACCCTGCAGCAATGGGGTGTTTCTGGCAGCCAGAGCGTAGGGACAGGGCTGGCACAGGAGACAGCGCTGCTGCTGACTCAGCATTCTCTGGGCCAGAGGTCACTCCTGTGCATAAGCCAGCAATGACTATGGGCAGCAGAATTAGGATCAGGCAGAGGAAGAATGAGGGTCATTAAAATGCTTGCAGAGGGAAAAAAAAAACAAAAAAAGAAAAAAGAAAAAAAAAAAGAAAAAAACAAACAAACAAACAAAAAAAACCAGCCTGGAGCGATTGGAAACCACTGTAGTAAGTAGAAAGTCTTAAAATAAATCTTAATGCAAAATATATTTTTCTGAGGTTTTCTTTTTATAGAAAACTTTATTTTTTGAAAATTGATATTCAGTTTTATGAGATATTTACACCTCTTACGAGCAAAGCGATTCCTGCTTTCCTTTTGATGTTAGAATTTGATGAATACCTTCAGATGCGCTGATTTTTATTATCAACTGCAGCTACACTAAACAACTTAAAGGAAAAGGATGTTGGCTCACCTGTTTGTAAGAGCCATCCATTACAATATGCAGAGAATTGGGCTGCACACAAACTCTAATCCCAATAAGAAGGAGGCTGGAAATACTTGCCACTGCCAAAACAAAAAGATAAAAAAAAACCAAAAATAACCAAATCAGGGATTCTTATTTCTATTATTTTTGGTCATAAAACAGCTGAGGTGATTCTGTTCTGAAGACACTGAACTGCATGTCCATGAAGCCAATTAGCACAGTCACTGTTTGTTCATTACTCAAACCTATGTCCTCCAATTTACACTGCCCATATGCTGGGCTAATTTTGTACAGCATAAGATGCCAGAGAAAGGTGCCAGATCGCTAATACATAAAAATTACAGATACTGCAGTGGCTTGGCTGACAGGCAGGACTGCTTCCAGGATGGAGTTCTGGACCAGTCTGTCACAAAATTCACCCTTCCCATATGAATCCTTTAAATCTTTTTTTTCCCAGGCTAAAATTAGATTTCAGCAATGCGAGGGGGCAGAAAGGGAAGGATTTTCCATGATAACTGATTTTGGTGGTGACTGTGCAGAATTGTATGGGAGGTACTGAAAAAATTTTAAAAGATCACTCTAACAGTCTGACGGGGGGAAAGGGGTGCAAACACAGAAATAACTCTTGTAAGACATAATTTTCCACACCAATCCTCCATTCAGTGCCACAAATGAACAGTATATAACATAAGAGAGACATATGATCTATACAAGGCAGTGCAGAGGTGCTGCTGTGGTACAATCTGACAAAAGAAGACCAGGTTTCCCAGACAGCTGAGAGGGAAAAACACCTCCCTTTTTTAAGACCCTTAGACACTAATACGTGGGGAACCTTACCAGCATCAATAAGATCATGGATAATTTCCTGGCTGATACAGGAGGCAGGAGTGAGACTTTCTGGTGCTGGAGGAAGGAACAGGTCTTCCCTGTTTAATCTCCTAGCAGGCACTACTTCCATGAGAAGAGGCAGTAGGCAAGAACATGCCAGCCACTCACCGGTCTGCATGAATGCCTAGCCTCAACCCCACCAGGACACAGCCTGCTGCAAGGCAAAACACGGCTTTAGGAGACTCTACTCTTGCCCACCCTGGGCAGATCTGATGGTCTAGCTGCTCTCTGCCCTCTGCCTTTCCTGAGGAGCTCTCATCTTCTCCCACAACACTGGGTGCTTTCTGTACACCCTTCTATACAGACATGCCAGTACAGCCAAAGGAAAAGTCACTTTACAACAGCAAAGAAATTCAACAAAGGTTCAAACTTTCAAACTAAGTGGAATGTCAAGAGAAACTTCTAAAAATAAAACACAACAGTTGTTATGGAGTTTTTTTCCCCTCCCTACTCCTATAAGGAAGACAGAGTAAGGGTGCAGGGCCTATGTGAGCTGCTCACCATGCACTGGCAGCTCATTACAGAGCTCATCCAGCAGGGAACACCAATCTAACAGGCCATGGGAAAGCCAGAAACATGATTAGCACCCAAACAACAACAAGGGTGAGGGTTCTCTGTAAGGGCAGGAATTCAGATGTGCAGCCTCCTTCATCTTCATTACCCCATAACACAAACACATAGAGCTGTACAAGGAAGATCCTCCTGCCGAGACCTACTGCAGATGCAAACATAACTGTCTCCAGAAATTAGCAAGGCAAATAGATCAGCAGAGTCTTATTGAGGCTTGTGACCGCTATTATATTTGGCTGTCACAGCTTTCCTGGTGGAAATCAAACACTAAGTGAAAGAGAAGAAAAAAACCTTTTGCACCTTGCCTGTCAGTGAGCCATGTGCAATCCAGCCTGTAAATAGCTGAGCTAATTCACAGCTGTCATATTTTTAAATGCCACCAAAGTGCCAAAGGGAATGCAGAAATCCAGAGCCATGCACCGTCCCAATCGGCAAAAACAGCACTACCCACCCTTCTCTTCTGCCAAAGGCCACTGGGCTAATACAGCTGATAAGTGTAATTCAGAAGGCCAACTGTCAAAGCAATGAAGTGCATGTTTTCTTCCCAGCCTTGTAATGCAAATCAGTACATCCTGTCAAAAAATGACAATTTCAGGTTTCTTTCTTGTACCTGAATGAAAAAGGCACCGGTTCTCAAGACCTACAGAGTCATATTCTCTCCGTGCCCAGGCCATTGAGGGCAGCCAGCTACACTCTGAGCCTTGCCAAAGTGCTCCACGGCAGACCTAGTGCATGGGCAGAGGCTGGATCAGACACAGTTGTGATGTACAATCGTGCCCAATTGCAGAAGTTCCTTTTGTGCACAGTGCTTAATTCCAGAGAAAAATGGAAACTCCCTCTTTGTTATTAATTGGAAAGTAATAAGACTGTGCCCAGAAATTCTTTTGCATCTTGTGACCTTGTCAAAAAGCTGCCCTTTAGTGCACACACAAAAGTGTTCCTCGTGTCTTGCCCCTGGCATGAGAATCTCATTGCTTCAGAAAATATATTTAACATTATAGGTGTTAAAGCCTCTCCTGAAACCTTTTTAAAATGTCACATAGAGCTCTTCAAACCTCCAATCCCAGAGCCTTGCTGAGAATAATGGAGAAGTTAAATCAACTTTACTCTGGGATTACCTTGCCCCTACAAGTCTTCCCTTGGCCAGAAGTAATTTATTGGAAGATTACCACCACTAAAAACAATTCTCTATCCTCCTTGGAAGTATTTCCTTCCAAAGGCTAAAGAGCTTATGCTAGCTAGACTTGGAAAAGCTGGCTAATCAGGACATCTCTGTTAATTTCTCTAATGTTCTTTGCAAAGTGCTGGCATTGCAGACAGGCTGCTCAGGTGCGTGGCCAAGCATCCTGTCCATTTTTCCTGCATTTATTAGAGACACAAATTCAGCCTGCACCAAAGCTGCGCATATCATCCTGCTCTTACTAACATCTCTGACAGGTAGGTGAGCTATCTCATTAACAAAAACTGCTTTCAGTTTGGGTATTAGTGATTTACAGTACAATGGCTGGAGCTCTCTTTGCATAGCTGTATAACACAATTAAAAATACAACATAGAAAAGTGTTGATGAATTTGTAAAGTATGGGAGCAGACAGGGTCAATGAAATATTTATTATCCTAAAAAGACAGATTAATTGGGCCTTTCTAGAACAGGATAAAAGGTGGTTCTGCCAGTAGATACATGTGAAACCCCTATCTGCTCGTCGATGACACAGCATAAGTAAAAAGAGCTTAAATACCACATTTTCTGTTCCAAGGAAACTGTTTCAGAGAATGCATATTTCAGTCCTTTGAAAGGGTGGACATACCTTTCAATCTGTTTAAATTATCCCTGATTCTTGCTCAATACCAATAAAACGGGAAAAGAGCATTTGTCTCAGCTCAAGGGGAGCTATTGTTAGCTGCATCCAGAGCTGTTCTCTGTTTCTAGGTACCCCATGCACCCCAGCACTGCTCTGTGCAGCCCGCTCTCCAGGCTGCCCTGTCCCTGAAAGCTGGAGAGCAACCCCTGCAATGGGCAGAGAGGGAATACCCTGTACCCAGTAGGAACAGGATAAGGCTCCCTGCCCAAATCCCACAGCTCTCCATGAACCTTTACTCCACCAAGAACCCTCAGAAAGTGAGAAATAGGTTGAGAATGTAAAATGTTAATTCAAATACTTTGGTGGTAAGCAGAATGGATTTTAGCTGCATTACTTTAAAGAATGAACAAATATAAAGGGATCACAAAAGTGTTACTTCAGATTCACGGAAAAGTACAGCTGGGTTTCATCAATGATGCCCTGACATAAGCAACATTAGAATTGAGGTATTCCTCTTTTCTGACATCCTATCTCCTATTTGGTGGTATGAGCTGTACAAAATCTCTCTGGCATTTCAGATGCATCTTCTACCTGCCCTCCAGTCTCTCCACCCTCTCCATACTCTGTCATTTACAAAAGGAAGGATTTTGATTAATAAGTTCTTCCTGCCAAAAAGATAGCCTCACAAGCAACAGAACAAAAATAAGTTAGATTCTATGGAGCCCATAAATACAATATTTCTGCACAAAAATCTCCAATTAGTCGCCAGGCACACTTGCCTATGAGTCATTAATGAATACTTCTATATGCTGAACATTCATATCTTTCTGTTTGTGACACCGCCTCCAAGCCTGACCCCCTGTCATCACATCAAAAGGATCAAGATTTTAAATGAGGTATTAGCAATTTCTTAAATAGCTTTTTTTAACAGCAGGGGAAAACTATTGAACCATGACTGTTCAGTCATAGGCGACTATTGAAATCCCAACACCTCATCTCCTCCATCCTTCAGCAGCTGAAGGCAGGAATGCCATGTGTTTCACCATATATAGCATTCCTGTATAAGAGTGATGGAATTTTCGGTTATTTAGAACCCAGCCACGCAGTAAAGTCTCTATGGGCAGCTTCCTGCACTCACATGGAGGTTTATAGGAATTAACAGCAGAAAAGCCAAGGTCTGTAAGACAGCATCAGGAGGAACTCAACTTAATTCACTTTGCTTTCTAAAATGCAATTTGATTCCACCAGGTATACATATTAGAGAGAAACCTAATTAATGTGGTTTTTATTCTGCTATTCTTTCTACTTATGAGCCCTAAAACTGCCTTTTAAATTATCTACAACTTACTCTGTGTTTTAAAGTGATGTCATTAAGAAATTTGGGCAAAATCACTTATTTTTTCCAACATACCACATCTGAACCATTTGGTTCCTGGACCACACCACTACCAAAAATGCCAGTGAGTATCACAAGAGTAGTAAGCAAGGGGGTCGAGTGACTTTGGCAAGAAGGGAAAGGGCTTCCTTCTGCTCTCAGCCATCCCCTGCACAGCCAGGATAAACCTTCCCTTTCACCCACCTGCACAGAAGTACCAGCCCTACTCATCTGATTTGTCTTCCACCCCAGAGCCCTCTGCACACACAACATATTTGTTCCTTCTTGGTATGGTATTTTTTTAAAATGTCAACATCCCTGTGGTACAAAGATGCTCCCATCTTTGGGGGCAGGGGGAGCAGGGCTGGCCATGGCATGATCCCCAGCTTCGTCCCAGGGATGGACACAATTCCTACTCTCTCCCCAGAGCTTTCACACTTAAGTCCAGCACATGAGCAGCTGTGAAGCAAGGTGGCCTCTCCTGGGGACACATGTCATTGTTCACCTTCCCCTCTGATGAATCAGAGGATTTTACCACAACCTGATTCACCCCAAAATGAAACAGTAAGATTCATATTCATTCAGCTGCCCTTGCTGCCTAATAAATGAGTGCTGTCAAAAGAAATCCAGTTCTTGTTATTTCGAGGCTTGCATAGGGTCATTGCACGATTGTCCCTTGGAGGGGGGAAAAAAAGGCAATTTTTGTGCTAGATTGCTCCTTTTAGATATAAAAAAGCCATGTAAGGGAGAGGATTCTTTTTAAAAAAAACTGAAGTATGTTCAGAAGAGGCTCACATACACTATTTTAGGCTGGAGGAAATACCTTACAGTAAGAAACCTGAACAGCTCAATCTGTTTATCTTATCAAGAAGAAGATTGAGTGGTGAGTTTTACAACAGATAAGCACCTCACGGGGAGAAAGTACCAGGCACTAAAGGGATCTTTAATCTAGCAGAAAAAAAGCATAACAAGAAGCAATGACTGAAAACAGATTAATTCCAACTAAAAATTAGGAATCTATTTTTAATAATTAATTCAGCAACTTATTGAGCCTGATAGCCAACAGGTAGAAACTGAGTAGTGTAACAGAAAGAGAAGGTTTGACTGGACAGCCTCAAGGTCCTTCTGCCCCTGCACTCTGAATTTCAGAAGGGGAGCAGGGGAGAGAACTGGGAAGTATTCTAGTGTAAGAAAGTGCAATTCATATTTCTTGTCAAAATCAGACAACTTCACTTGCCCAAGCTTCATTCCTTTCTTCCCCTGGTCAGTGAAAGGAATATTATAAATTTTGTTAATTAAGAACATTTCAACAGCTAAATCATTCATGTATTTCAATGCAAATTTATATTATCATGTGCATCCAAAAGTCACATCCAGATAACATATATATATATATATATATATATATATACACACATATATACACACACTAGATTAGATAAGACAGCTCAAGCTGAAGGCAGTTTTCATCTCTGAAGGAGACAGAAATGCACCCCTTGACCCCTGAACATTCCATCTCATTGTGGGCACAATGCCCTGGCTGGGATGGGCAGTCTCATACTGCAGTGTCACTCAAGGGAGCCTCATCTCAGACAGATAATTAGAGCTGAAGCTTGGGGATCTCTCACATGTCTCACTGGCCATTTCTTCATCAGGCCATTGGACATGTGCTGGAGAAAATATTTTGCTTGTGGGGAAGCAACATTTTTCTGCGTTTTCATTTCAAATTGCTGGAAAACCAGCACTGAAAAATAAAGCTTGTATAGAAATTGACTGCTTTCCTGTAGCAGTCCCTGTTGTGCTATGGGGAGCCACAAAACTATTGATATTTACCTTGGGGTTTATTCTTTTATTTACTGTGGATTTCAGTTAAAGGTATTGCTCTGGTAACCCTCATGCCAATTACTATGATCTCAGTATATACTGAACATTTCTTCAAAATGCATGTGCTACAAAGAATGCAAATAACATTATAAGAAATCCTGCTTTTTAATTAGAAATTGCATTTAATAAAGAAAATTTAATAAATTCTGGCCAGTTTAAATAACATAATCCAATGCACATTAATACTATTACATTAATGTAAATTATGTATGTAATTATGGTTATAGGATTTTGCCCAGTAAAGCATGAAAGTCTGAATATTTACTAAAGAAATGAGGTAAGGAGCCACACTGTGATCATCCATCACTTCACCATCATTAAAACAGGTTGTGTAGATACTAGCTGCAACATTTCCCAGTTGGACAACCTGGTGGGTAAAGAGTCTTAGCTATTGGGCACAAAATACTGCACTCTCCCAACTTGGTATTAAGATTTCTGATCATTCTCAAGAAGAAAGTTGCATACTGTACACATACTGTACATACATTGGGTCACTACTCCAGGTGACAGCTAGAAAACTTCAGAAATCACCATAAAATATGTGACCAAAACTGGAAATTGCTCATGATGAGCACCCAATTATAAGACATATTGATTATTTCAGAAAAAAATGGGAAAAAAACCCAAAAAAACACCACTACAGTAAAGATAGTGCATAAGAGTTTAAGCAGTGTGAAGATCTCTTAAGCATTTGGGCTTTCAGTATCTATAGTAAATGCTCTTTACTAATCTGCTTAAACAATGATTTGAAATTCCTACGGACAAGTCCTTTGAGGTCACACAGGGAGCCTGCACTGATGGGCTACCTCAGCTGAAAGACATTCACAGGAGAAGAGAAGCTTCTACATCCAAATGAACACCAAAAATCCACCTGCCAAGCAAGATTTCAAGTAAACAGAAAATCAGATATTTAGGCAATTAAGCAGGTAAGGGGATGAACACATGGAGTAGGCTGAAGTAAAGCAACCCATTCCCACGGCCACTGTGATGGGAACAGAAAGTATAAACTGAAGACGGCACAACTTGTCTGTGTTACCATCTCGTGTATTTCATACAAAAATGATGGGATAGTTAAGGCAAATCCAGTGATGCAGAAGGTATGGGATCACAGGCAGAGAAACCAGCAGGTCTCCATACAGAGTTTGGCAGAGAAGAGAAGGATGCTCTATTCTGCAGGTGTAGTCTCAGTCGATAAGCAAAAAAGTTAAAACAAGAAAAGATTGCATCAATGATAAATTATCCACAGAAAAATTATTACCAGATTTCAGATATGGAAAACATAGGTGGAAGTCTGGCATAACAAATTTGAGTATTACTCAGTTTAATTCCATCTGTAGCTCTGTCATCTGATTTCCATGGAATAGAAAGTATCAGAGAAAAGAGCTAAAAGACAAAAAAAAAAAAAAGCAGAATAGAATTAACAGCCTTGCAACTGCAGGAAACGAAAGGCCTGGGAGGGGGAAGATCTGAGCAGCCTGAGCACCATTCAGAAATGGTTGACATGAAAGGTGGGGATTAATCATGTGCTCAGAAAGTAGCATGACAAAAGACGGCGAAGCTGCACAAGGAGGGATTTAGGGCAGGAGGTTTTTATCAGTGGAAGCAGTTGTGCAGCATGGTCACTGCTGGCAGCCTGGAGCCCGGGCAGTGGGATGCACTGGGGCACCAAGGCACCCTGCAGGAGAGAGAGCACAAGATGGGGACCAGGAGAGCCTCTTGCAGCCCTGCTGCTGTGTTTTATGACTTCTGCAGGGCAGGCAAAGCAATGCACAAGCAGGCTAGTGCTCAACTATGGGGAATCATACTCTTAACCAACACTTAGATGACTCCCTAATCACTGTGTAAGCAGCTATTTCTTACCAGAACACTTTTCTGGAAGGGGTTTTCTCTATTTTGTCTCAATTTCAATTTTATCTGGCAAAAAAGGAAACACAATACTGAAGGCTTGATAGTCATTGCAATAGCAGTTGCTCTTTGCCCATCTGTACTTTTAGTACGTTACTGATGAGTAAGTTGCATCCGATTAACAATTAAGATATTTGGTCATGCAATTAATGATGAAGATATCTGACAACATGTGTCAGTAGAGCAGCATGGCTCCTGTGAAGGCTGACAGGACTTCTACTTTTTACTTCAGTGGCAGCAGAGCCACCCTAATGGTGAGCAATTCAGAATTTCCTGCCTTAGAGCTTTTTTAATGCCATGAATAGCATGCTGTATCCTTGGTAGCATATCTTTGAGGTTATCTGTTGGCATGGCTTAATTATCCAATATCAGCTTTCAACGATGAGCATATGAATTCTGACATGGCTGTTAGAAGTCTAACAGCTCTTTACCCAAAATGTACATGCATTCTCTGGAGTCCTTAGGCATAATTTTTCTTTTCCACCACAGCAAAATGTGACCTCTTTACTGGCATTAGCAGTGATATTGTAATTCATAAACCATCCTTAATTGGGGCTAAAAAGCATTGTAATGATGAGAAATACTTCCCTGAAAAAATAGATTCTGCTTGCTGAGGTACTGCCTGACAGCTTCAACACTCAAGAATCAAAATGCTAAAGATATTCTGAGTCAAAGTAAGCTTATGGGAATAAAGTATAGCCTGGTATATAGAGGGAGAAGTCATTGTCCTAAGAGTGAACCTAGAAGGCTGACTTTGACTACATTTTCTTTTATTCATTTCATGCACCTAGTTACATGTCTCCTGCAACTGTGACAGAAGAACTGTTTTAGAGCAGGCCTTTTCCCTGGCTGCAGTCCTGGACCTCACAGCAAATCCCAGCATTCCCAAAGACTGTCATCTCTTCTACTTACAGTGAGAAAAACAGGATTGATAGGAGCAGGCTATGGTGAAAACTGCTCCTCTAGAGAAAAGCTTCCTAATTCCATTATGATTTTCATTATGTTTCCATTATAAAATGTCCAAACAATAAACTCATAAAAATACATAATGAAAATAGTCATTAACTAAAGTCAAATGCAATGCCACTATAATAAAATTTGCAGGTGCTCCTGTAATCAGCAAAGCAACACAATTCTGATTAAACCAGGAAGAAGGGATTCTTTGAAATTTTTTACTCCTGCTTCCAAATATGTAGAAACTTTGAGTTTAATGCAGCAAATTATTTTTCTTTTTGTCATTATTTTCCTGAACTGGATGCTGTGACAGCAGCCTGCATTTCATAAGGCATGGCTTCCAACTAGCAAAATCTATTCCCAACAGGAAATATGCTCCACTTAGTCCAAATGTTCGGAGGATATCAAACATATTTGTATAAACATGCTGTATCATAATTGAGAGGGTTGCTAGTACTTGGGATTTAGACAGCACTTTACAGCTTCAAGGTGCTGTACAAACATTTAACTTATTTATTAATTTTCTAACTAGGGACATAACCTAGATTTAGTCAGAAGAAAGCTGTGGATGAGAGGAGGTTGGGTAAACAGGTTTATCATATTTATGTAAAAGACCATATAGAGTCCTCTTAGAGGTTCTTCCTCATCAAAACAAAAAGGTAAAACATCTCAAAACCTTCTAATCCCTGACAGGGAAACTAACGAGCAGTTCTATGTAGAGCAGCTCAGACCACCAGGCTGAGGGTTTCAGAGGTATTTTTGACTGTTCTCCCTATGTTCTCCCAGAGAAGAAGAGATTATTTCCATTGTATTCAGTGGAATATCAATGAATATTTGAGAAACTTCTTCCTGTCACTCAGCCATGTCCTTCCCTAGTCCCTAACTACAGCACTGCAAACCAGCAGGCTCAGTGTTCCTGCTCTGGCTTCCGAGGTTTATTACCATGCTCAGGCTCAGGAGTTATGACCTAGATTTACAGAAATATGTAGATTTGTAATTCCTAACAGCTGCTTAACATTAAGTGACATCAGTAGCCTCAGTGCCCATCTCCAGAAGGGTTTTTGGTAAGAACCATTTACTTCACAGCTGATTTTTGCCCAAAATACAAAACTGCTCTCAGTCAAACACGGTACAGCTAAAATCATCTGACCTCTATGGGTTTATGTTCTGACAACAGAGGAGAGTGAAACTCTCTCTTCTGATATAGGAGTGTCTCTGCAACTTATTACTCTTTCATTGGCACATAGTAAATTGAGCTCTGGCAATAGCAATGCTACTGGGAAATAAAGATAATTAAGAAACATAAAGCATGCCACTCTTCTTGAACCCAGCTGGAATCTTGGTTTTCCGTGTCTCTCATTGTAGGATTATGAGCCTGGTTTTAAGTTTGTATTCTCATAATTTTACATAATTGACCATTTGCAATCTTTTATAATCTAAAATATCTAATAACTATGCACAGAAAGTGAGCCCTTTCCATAGTATTTATAAATATTTCATATGAATTGGAGTTAATACAATTTATTTATAATGCATGGGAGTCTGCAGTGGGTTTATAAAAATAATGTGTGTTAACATGCAGTCATGATTTAATAATCAGAGACTAATTTCTAAAATACATACGCAGTGGCTGGTTCCAGTAATTGGCAATAGGATTGAGAGGTGCAGATATTGACAGATAACTGAGCTATGGTTAACATACCATACAGGGGAGAGCAAAGATGGCATTAACACAAACTTCATCCTACTCCTTCCCTAATAACTCCAGTATCTGCCAGGACAAAACTAGAATACCTTCTTCAGAAATCCCCAGGATTAATTCCATACTCCTGATAGCAGCCATTGTGGTAGAGGATGACATCACACAGATTATGTAACCACAGTGCAATAAGACCATCCAAAGATTCCCACCTGCTCAGGAAGCTGCCAAGAAGCCATAAAGCTACATGAGCCACTAACCATCTATTAACTAAATGATTCAAAACTGTTAGAAGGGAAGGAAACTTCTCTATCTGTTCCACAGTGAGTGCATCTCTCATCTGATGCACTGAGGTTACTGAAGCAATTTCCACACCACTTTGGAGATCTGCACAGCAGATGGGAGTGAAGAAGCCTATCTGTAGGAGGAAATAGGTGAAGTTATTGGATTGACTGGAGAACGTGCACACAGCTGAAATGGACCTTTTCATTTTGATCTGTGTTGAATAAAAGGATGCAGAAATAAGCAAGCAAATGTAATTGATGGTGCTGATAAGAACATAGCTGCAATGAGACATGCACACACAAGTTGTCATAGAGAGCCCCAGGGCAAGAAAATAGACTTTCCATGCTAATATCATTTTTGACACACAACTCAATTCATTTCCCATACTCTTTTAGCAGCCTGTATATGAAAGACATGGAAAAAACAATTGTTTGTGCTGCTAGATGTTCATTTCTTCATTTGGAGGAAGGGAGAGGACCTTAACACACACAATTAACCCATGAGACCTCTACTGCAGTCATGAACATGCTTCCTGCCTGCAGTTTCAGCTGCACATTGTTTATTATTCATTATGAGACTAATCACACTTTCTCTAATGCTCCAGTGACACCATTACTCTAGATACATTTCTTCACATTTTTTTTCACTACTCAGCATCAGTAAAGTGTGAAATGTGTAAGAAAACAGTATTGCTAACAGCTTTCTTTAAAAATATATTTCAGGTAGTTCATGTAAAAAAATGCTTATCTTTTGAACTCTCAGACTGCTGGGTTGAGTAAAACAGGGCCTTAAAACAAATTTAAAAGCCAACCAAACAAAAAGCCTAACAAAAACTAGTTCAGATCCCTGTTTTAAATCCAATTTTTAAATAAGAATCTGAATGGAGTAAGCAGCTCTTTTAGGACAGTTGGGCCAAGTTTCTGAGAAGTAAATGAGTGTTTAGGCAACATGATGTGACTTTAAATATTTCAATTTCCTACTGTAAAAAACTTTGTGTTATCTGTTAGGTAAGATAACCTACATATTTATTTACAAGAGAATGCAATTACAAAAACAAAAGAACCCTTAAGAACAAATATGAAATTATTCCCCTAAGTAAAGTTACTTACAAGTTTTAGCACCTGCAGTTATAAGTTGTATTGTCTCAGCTCTCCTATGAGTATTTATTCAGCACACCCTTCTTGCTGATTCCCTGCCCCATTTTGCCTGCTGGGGGTGCCCATTATGGAACATTTCAGCAGGGCCACTGCAGACTCCAATCAGAGCAGCACATTTATATTTCCTGTAAAAATACTGCTTAGCTCCATGCCACTGAATATATATTAATATATTATGACACTCTATAAAAAATACATTTTTTAAAAGTTGCAATATATACCAGTTGAGAATACACACAGTGTTTCTCATTTTGGATATAATTTGTGATTTCAGACATCAGGTGAAGCATATGAAAAATAAGAACACGTATTTTAGCTTATGGCTTTCATAAGTCAGAAGGAAATACATGGCCAATACTTACAGCAACAGGTGTAGCTGATGCTGATTCTGATCTGCATGAAATACTGGGCAGGGCTAGAAGCTCATGGCAAGTTCCCCAGTGGGACAGATGCTAATGTCAAAACATGCTCTTCCAGCTATCAGACCCTGAGAGCCCAGCCCCAGATCTGCAAACAAAGCTGCAAACTTTGAAAGTGCCAAACCTGAACCCTGCACCCTCTGAAAGCAGTTGTAGTTTTACCATCTACTACAATATGCATGCTAGATGCATCCCCTTGGCATTTAACTTCTGATTTTGGAAACTTTTCTTACTTTCAATCCTTTTATGTATTTGTGAGTCATTCTGGAAAATATTAATTCAGTTAAAATATTTGCTTTCAGAGATCCTCTGTACTTTCTCTTTTATCAGCAGACCATACCCATTCCCCAGCTTTCCTCTCTTAAGAAACCCCAGGTTCTGCTTAATCCAGTTTTGCCTTTCTGAAATTACTTGTCTATTGTTCACAGTTCTTTTTAAGCTCTATTTTAAAAGTGAAACCTCCAGGTTCACATCTTTTTCTCTCAGTACTTGCCTTTTTGGAGCATAACACAGTAAGTTCCCATCCTCTCAGGTCTTGAAATCAGTCCTTGGATGCCTCAAAATGTCCAAAGTCAGAGGTGGGAATGTGTGATGTTTATATAACATCTTTTTAGAGCATCAAGGAAATGAGGAACAAGAGACTAGGAAAAGGAAAGCTTACCCTCAGGAACTTTACTTTTAAAAGCCCCAGAGAGACAGACCTCTGAGAACAAACACAAGAAGTCTACAGAGATGAACTGCACTGCAGCCTGAGCTCACAGCCTGGCACAGGGTTGGTCTCCTCCTGCTCCTATTCAAGCCAGTGGCCAGACTCCTGCAGTGGTTGCTCTGTGGCCTCTCCATTCCACTGTTCCTGCAGGGAATGACACCCCTCTCCTGAGGGAGGAGGCAGGGCTGAGCCCCACACTGCTGTCCCTCCTTCTGCAGCCACAGACACCTGGGGCCCAGGACAGCCCCAGCACTGTCCCTAGCCTGCTGTCACACACTGCCCTGCACAACTGATGCATCCCTAAGGTACCATTACACCTGTAACTTTTGCCCTCCTGCTCATTTTTTCTCCCACCTCAGGTGGAAGTCCTACCAATGCACGGAAAGCAGAGCTCCCCAAGATGTCTGAGCATCTGCAGAAGCCTGGATAATTAGTATACCCTACTCAGGTAAATTAGCAAACTTTTAGCACAAGAGACACAATCATAATGATGTATACGAGAATAAATTTGTAAATATTACTGATCAAACTTCAGATCAATAGATGTTTTACATACCAGAGTAAACATATAAACTTCACTGCCAACTTAAGCTTTTAATCATTTTATTCATTTGTGGATTCATTCATCTTTCTATAATCTGATGTATTGGTCTGGTTCTCCAACACAAAAACCATTATTACAGCAAATGTCGTCATTTTAATTTGTAACCAGTGTCCCAGAATTTTTCATTAATTAATTGGACAGTCTTGCACATTAAATATAGTAATAAATGTCTTGCAATGCAGGTGAAATTTAAATTTAACATATAAATAAATGGTGCTGGCTATAGGAATGTGAATATCCTGATATTTATGTTTAGCAAGTCCGCTAGAGAAAGACAGCAGCTAACATCATCTTGGCCCTGACACCCTCTCTACAGTACTGCAAGGCTGAAGGAATTGTACATCTGTGTGAAAAAGAAGACAAGGAAATACAACCAGGACTTCTGTGAGGTGCAGTTTGGAAGAGCCATGCTGGGGCTGGAGAGCAGCTCTCAAGGGCTCTCTGAGCCTAAGGCTCCCAGCTGGGTTCTCATTAACTCAGATCTTACAGGGATGATGAACCCTTTCCTGTCTAATCCCCTGGCCTAGGGAGTCAAGGGTAGCTTCCTCAGCCAACTTCTACTTTTCTGGGTCTGAAGCACCACAGGTGAAATTCTGACTAGTACACACCAGTTAGACACTTTTTTTTTTTTGGCAGAGGAGACAGCTGTATGCCAGAAAGACTTAGACATCCTTCAAAAAAAACTAAAGCACTCACATCATGCAAAACATAGCAAGGACATTGTCAGCATCTGAATTCACATGACAAATACAGTAATTTCACACTCATAAGCCGCACCTGGTTATAA
>VRYO01001717.1:10151502-10169220 GCA_009812075.1 Sialia sialis | reverse complement strand
TACTTCAAATCCAGAACAATTCGTAGCTTTGCTTTTACAAATAAGTAGATGATCTGTTGTTAGCATGAACTTGCAGTACAACACAGCTTCCTCTGGAAAGTCAAAATATTATTTTTGGAATAAAAACAAAACCACTTTTTTCAATGTGTACATGGGCATAGAACCTTTAAAAAGAGACTAAATAGCAGAACACCTTTTAATTTTATTCCTTCACAAACACCATAAGATAGCATTTTGAAAGGGTTTGTTACACAGCTAAATTTTCCTGTACAAAGAAAAAGAATAAAACTGTTAATGAAAGGTCTTTCCAATACCCTGTTATATTGAGCATAAATATGAGTATCAGACATATAAATCATTAATTCCTATTGAAAAATTATGAAGAAAACTTCAGAAATAAAAGTACTAATCTCATCTACCAATTTGTGTAGAAAACCACATATCCAGTGTTTTGAACTACAGAAATAACTGTATTATTGTTTACATATTTCTGATACTTATCATATTTCTATTTGCTAAAATCTGTTTTGATGTGTAGACCCTGGGCTACAACCTAATAAAGCAATTGAACTTACCATACTCTTAGCAAGAGATTCAGGTTTTCAGTAAATGAAATGCCCTTCCCTTAAATCCATTACAAATAAACTGCTAATTTGTAACTGCAGAAATCTGGTGACAATTACAAAAGGCTGTTGAAGTTACTGCTTTGCAGTAATATAGCAATACAAGCATTTTCATAGCAAAACTAGTCAAATGCTTAATGTTCACACCATTGTAAACTTGCAAACATAATTAGTGATCTATCTAGTCACCTAGAACAGTTGGATAGTGCTGCCCTTTACTGGTTCATAATGGTATACCACAAATCAAAACTAATGGCTACCTGACAAAACGGTGGCTCAGCCACATGAAAACTGAGTTTTCCCTACTCCTCCCTCCAGGACTTCCACATTTCTATCAAATGAACACCCACAACTGCCTATTCATAATCCAATTTTTCAATTAATAAATGCTTTTATATACTTATTTATGCCTGTCTCTGGGAGGGATGAGATAGTTGCCAATACTATCCCTGCCCATTGTTCTTGTGCTTTATTCCATGTCAGAGCACTATTGTAATCCCCTCCTCAGTGTTAAATTATGCTTTTCCTTCATGAAAGAAATCCCTCAATAATAAAATAATGAAAATTTTTGCTGGAATGTTTCTGTTCAATATTAAAATATTGGAAAGATTAAGAGCAGTACTAAATTATGTCTGTATTTGTGTAGGAACAGGTGGGATCAGGAACCAGTAGTTCTCAATATGTGGATTTTGCCCTGCTGAGGGCTGAGAATATAGCTGGTTCAGCAAATGTCATCGTCACTGTGTCCAAACATTAAGTTTCACCTGGGAACTGAATTTAAATTAGTTGGTTGTTTCAGCTAGTTGTCATATACATACTGAGACTTATGTATCTTTAAAAAAGGGATTTTTCCAAAGGAAATACATTTAGGATAATATTAACAGCTAGAAGGTATCTGATGACAGATGATGAATGACTGCTAATTACTGTATGTATTACATGCAGCAAGTCCAACCTTAGATGCATAACTGAGACGAGAGCAATGTTCAGTTCTGTACACAAACATAAGCAATAGTCCCTGGCTCCAAGTCCTGACAAGTCTGTCTGCTAAAAAAAAACTCAAGTACATGAAATATTTTCAAAATATAGAATCAAAAGATAGAACCACCATTTCAAAAACAGGCTCAATATTTTTTGACAAATAATCTATTCCTATTTATAATATATTGTGTTTACTATTATGTTTGAAAAATGGCTGAAGCTTGCATTGGTGCTGGCCATTTCTAGAGAACATTTCATTTTTAAAAGCCTTTTTGGAAGTGCAAAAAACCCTTGCTGTGCACATTTTGGATCAATTATATTGACAGCTGTACCCTCTGATCACCCATGGGGGTAAGTAGGCTCCCCCAGAACTTGGTTGGTTACAGCAACGTGAGCCTCCATGAAGCTCTACACAACTGTGTGTTTCCAAAAGAGTGTCCAGAAATTCTGGAAGAAGTGCCCAAACAGAAGGCAAACTGAGCAGAGAAATTCAGAAAACAGGGAATTTTGAAAACTTCCCTCCAAAGCACCTAAGACAATACCATTTAGTGAGTTTGTCACTGTGAAGATGGCTGAGTCATCCCAGCCCAGTTACTCTGCACTCACCCTTCCTAGGCCACTTTATTTTCATTTGATTAATAAGTATTGGCTCATGAATAGCAACTGGACTTTTATGATCTTTGTCTTCTACAGAATGCATAATGATAGCGTGAAAACGCTTTAGATAAATCTCTTTCATCTCTTATTTCATGATGGAATATTAAGGTTTTGTTATTCTAAAAGGTTTGACAAATTTCTGAGGACCTTTATGTCACCACCACCACTAACCACAACCAAATAACTGTCAACATAAGAGCTAATGGCTGGAATAGTATAAATAAAAGCAAAACAAATACATAAACAAAAAGTCTTTACAAAACAGCCTAATAGAATATCTAATGTTTTGTCAAGCCTTTGGTGCTAGCGCATCACTACCTTTCCCAGAAAGCTAGCTCAGCCTAGTCTGGAAAGATGGTTATTTCCTTTGCAAGACACAAACTACAGTTCCACGTGGCTTCCCTGAAAATGAGACAAACTACATTGCACCTCGTCCCAGAAATCAGTGCTAAAATACCATCTAAGTTGTTAGCCAGAGTTCCTGGGTGCAGCCCCAGCTTGCAGCCAGCGGCTGCTGGAGCTGTGCTCACCCTGAGAGGAAGGGCAGACACAGCGGAACTGAGAGCAGCCGCAGCCCCGGCTGCCAGGTGGGACAGCCATTAGCGGCTGTACAGCCCCAAGGCTCTGTCAAAAGGGTTCTCAGCTACTGCTGGTTTCTAGGAAGTGATGAAACCTAAAAATACTGGACTCCGGAGGGAGGAATCAATAAGTGAGAGATGGGTGTTCCTCTATCTGCTACCCTGCACCACTCCAGTATCTTGTTCTGCACAGCATCGAGCCATTCTCTGTCCAACTGCACGAGTGACCTTGACCCCAAGTAGGTCATTTCCTTCTTTTCACTGCAGAAAAGGACTGATACTCTCATATCTGATCTTCCCTCCTTTGCCGGGATTTTGCTTAGGATCCAGCTGCAAAGACTTTTCTATTAGCCATGTCCCTGTTAAAATAATTATCAACTAAATTTCTTTTTTTAAGTGTGAAGTATTTGTTAATTGCAAAGGAAAACATTTCATTTAATGACATATCTGTTCACAAAACAAAAAAATAGTGATTGAAAATGGAATGTATGCTGCCACTTTGTGAGACTCATTTACAGCACAGAAAGACTACTTTGGCAGATACATTTATGTCTATACAAGATTAGATTTCACATTTACTATGTGCATGTGGCATATTATTAATTATTAACACCAAAAATAAATGTTTATGTTTGCAGAAAAACAAGCTGCTAAATTCTGAAAAAATATTGTTGAGGATTTACACATTGTGTCATGTATGTTATGTAAATGGGAACTGCAGAGATTCAGTATTTATTATTAGAACAAAACGTTTTTCATTCTGCAAGTGGCAATCCAGGCTGTAATTTACATGCATCTCTGAATCAACAAGTACAACACCTAACAACACTTTGTATAAAAAATAACTGACTTTGCCTTCTCACAGAGGGCACATCTCATGGGAATTCTTTGCCTGCATTCCCTGGGGAGCTGCATGGGAATTACAAACACACTGCTCCCAGGAGACCTGAAACGGTCCATTTTCTACCCCAGACCTGAGGAAAGAGTAATGGTGTCCCACAGCCTGCTAGCAGGAAACAGCCCCAGCCAAATGAAAAATGCTGCTGATGAGGTACTCTTTCTCCCAGATTTCATACCTACCCTATTTCAAGATTTCAGATCCCAATGTCCTGATCAGCCCTGAAACATCACTGGGAAAGATCTCCTTACCCTCTTAGGAGAAAAAGTCATTATCAAGCTGTATGGAAATGGAGGCAGGAGTAGGATGACTCTCATATCTCCTGATGTAGTGTTCATCAGTGTAACATCATACTCCCAGCTGGCTGCCCAGATTACCTTACTCAGGGGTGTGCCTCCACAGCCCTTTCCCCATTAGGACTTCCCAGGCCAGCTAAGCTGGGTCTACTGGTGCAGAGTGCTGTGATGACAGCTGTGCTCTAGACAAGGCACCTGTGGCTGCCAGCATTTTTTGTTCTGTCACCCAGCCTGCTCAGAGAAAACATCTCACAAATTACTGCATTGGAGGTTTCAGAGCAAGGGGTGACATTTTTTTCAGTAGCCTCCCTGTCCCCTGCCTTTGAGTTACACTGAAGCTCAAGCAGTGTCAAAACACTACATAGAGATGTCTGTGTATGCACTGCTTCACTGAACAGAGGTCAGGATTTGTCCCCTGCCTGTACAAATCATAGAATCCTTCAAAGTGCAGAGCTGGTTTCTAGTTCCGGTCCTGCTGACATGGACAGGAACAATCTAAAACAGGTTGTTCAGAGCACCATCCAGTTCTTCCTTGAACACTTCCAGGAAGGGGGCATCTACCACTTCTTTGAGCCACCTGTACCAGTGCCTCAGCACCCTCAGAGTAAAAGATTTCTTCCTAATACCTATTTTAAATCCATCTCCTTTCAGTTGAAAGCCATTTCCCCTTTTCATATGACTACATATCCTTGCAAAAAATCTCTCTTCAGTTCTCTTGCTGTTGGTCTCCTGTAGGGACTAGAAGGTGCTATAAGGTCTCTCCAGAGCATTCTCTTCTCCAGGTTGAACAACTCCAACTCTAATGCAGAAACCTTTTGATTTGTCATTTATCTAAATACAATTTTCCAATCATTGGCTGTAAGCATTGGAGGCAGTAAAGATGGAAGCCCAGAATAATACTCAAATTCTAGACAACCAACTGATTTTACAGAAGGTTAAACTACTGTGGGCAAAGCAGCAATAAAGTGGACATATGAGCTCTGCTTCTGCGAGAATTTGCTGCTTCTTGTCATTTCTACCCCTGTCTCAGCTCAGCAGTTAGAGGCAGGGGCAGATTAGCACTACTCCTGCTCTTTTCTTCTGCACCTTTTGCCTGCTGCTCTGCAAAAATTCCTTCAGCAGGTGACAAAAGAGGTCAGAAAAACGTATGCAATGTGATGGAGGAGCAGAGCAGTACATGGAATAGGTAGTGGCTCTGCACAGCAGAGATGGGCAGAAGCACTGAGCTGCTCTCTGCATAGCAAGGCCCTCCCTGCCACTGCTCAGCCCCAGCAGCTGCACCCACTGCCTCCTCCCCTTTGTCCTGCCAGGGGAGACTGGCCCCACCATGATCAGCCTCTCAGTTCTGAGCTCAGGCCCCAGCCACTGCAACACATCACACCTGCATTTTTCACTGCAGCCCTCAGCCACCACCATGCTGAAACACTGAGCTCCAGGCAGAGAAGCTCCCTGTCTCTCTGGGTCCATTTCCAGGGACAGCTGCTACTTTAGGCAAAACCAGGAACTCTGCTACTGCCCATTGCAGCAGTACTCCGCTGTGGGGAAAGGCACTAATAAAATAATTCTGCTGTATCATTAGAGGTCAACTTGGACTACAGCAAGTAATAAAAGATTCATAATGGCACATGAGGAGATGCACTAAATAGCCAAACCACAGCTTGAAAACATGCAAAGCTTGTTTAGATTTAGGACTTGGTTAAAAACTTGCAGTTCGGCTGGTGTTTCACAGAAATTTTGCAATCAGCAATATCACTTCTGTACCAGCAATTTATGCTGCTTCTAGTATAAATTATGCCTTGTAGCAAGGACTGTTCTAATAGGCATAGGTGCACCCATGTTCAGGCCAGTAATAAAAAATTAATCCCTTCCCTGATTCTGTTATGGGCCAATGCCAGCTATTACTGAGAAGACATAACTGCTGGAAGCACTTTCAAGATAACACTTTCCCAGTGTTGTGACTTTCCATCCTTTGGTATTTAACAACTTGCTAAATCTTCATTTTAGTCAATTTCTAATTGTGTAAGGCAGACAGTGGGACCTGCAGTGTTTTTAAATATTCCTTTCAAACTTTGGTTAATCATATCTTCTGTCTACATATCAAATCTGCTTTAGGAATCCTGCTAAAGTCCAGTCTCAAGGTGCTGTGACAGCGAGTTGCCCAGTCCATTTACATGTGAACAATCATTACTCACTACTAAAAGAACTGTCAGAAATGTAATACAGTATTGGCACAGTATTTTCAGTTTGGTTATAAAAGCCCTGTCCCTTGTCTTTTTAACTCCAGCTTATGATTCTAAAAAGAACAAAAACAACACAGATGCTGAATTCCATCTGCTTTTCTATCCTTTCAACAGCCTTTGACAAAGAATTTAAATCAGTTCTCTTTTTTCTCATGAGCTTAAAATTTGGCCGTAAAGTTTGGCTACATACTCAGACTAGACTTGATTTTTGGCCATCATTTTTACCAGTAAGGCACATCTAATCTCAGACTTGGTGACACTGCACCCAAACCAGCTGCTCTAGCTTTGATGTAAAAGAGGCCAATACCATTAGCATGAAGAAGTTAATGATGTTTGATGTATCAGATGAGTCAGTCCTGCTTTTAATCTTTGTGGCCAACTAGTCCCACCAGGCAAATAATGGTCTCAGGAGAGAGGCCAAAGAGTCTGCACAGAGGAGAGAAAACTTCCAACACATCTCTGGAGGTGAGGTTTAGGGCATGTGACCGGAGCAGCACAAGGTGCAGAGCAGATGTGTATGGCTGTGTATGGCACACCTGGCTCAGCTCTCCAAGTACACCCCTGCCAGTGGCATTGCTGTGACATGAAGAACCACACTCTCCACACCTGGAAAGAAGGCATCCTCTCCCAGTTCAAGTCTAAAGCAAGACAACACTCCTCCAGTGCTCCCAAACCACTCCCTTCGCAGCACCTGCAAACAGCCGATCCAGCCTGGCGCAGAGATAGACAAAGGCACCACACCTGGAGCGCCACGAGGCAGAGGAACCCCACAGCTGTCACAGGCAGCAGGGCTGGTCCCTCTGCATGTGCCACTGCAGCGACTTGGCTCAGTGTGTGCAGTCTCCTGCACTTTGCTGTACAGCCCACCATCTGTCTAGCAATTAGGAAAACAACCCTTTTCTTCCAACTGCAGTGAAACTCTGCCCCTCTTCCTTACAAAAGGTCCTGCGGAGCATCGATGCCTGACATGCTTCCAGTTCAAGAGGGGAAAAAAAAAATTACTGATTTCCATCTTCTATCCTTTTGTACCACCTCAGGGACCTGGAGGCTGCAAACAAAGCAAGAATTGCTTTTGGGGATTGAAAATCCCTGAAGCTGGTTTTCTCCACCCCTTTGATCATTCCTGGCTTTCCCACAGAAAGGGCTTTTCCATGAATGTGGTACCTGCACTAATATGGCCAGAGATTCAAGAGAATGAATGGAAAGGCCAAAACAACACCACTACCCACACAGGGAAACAAAAGCTGGGAGGAACTAGAAGGCATCTTTTTTTTTTTTTTTTTACTTTGTTGGGTTTCCTGGTTTAAGGGAAAGAAGAAAACTGTCCTTCCTAATGGCTCCTGACAGTTATTTCCACAACCTACCAAATTCCATGGTTCAAATAGAGAACAAATTTCTTACTCTTCCAGAAATCCCCTGCCTCATTTCATCTGGTTATCTACTGGCAGTGCAAAACGACAAATTTTGTCAACAAAATACAACTGCACTGTTGCCTACATAAATACATTTAACACCTCTTAACATGCAAAACACGCAAACAAACGATAAACGCAGCTTCTGAGCGTTCACAATGCAGCCAGTGTCCCACTGCCCAGTGCTGGCAGCTGCAGTCGGTCAAATTCAGTAACCAGGTAGTTGCCAGGAGTAAGCGCAATTCCTGCGCGGGACTCGCTAATCATTAGTTTCAGATACGGTTTTGTAGCTTGGAGAAATCTAAAAGGGAGAAGTGCGTGCGCCTCTCTAAGCGACAGAAGTAGAGGGCGTGCAGGAGGGAAGGAGAAAGCACAGCAGAACGAGGAGACGGAGTGTTCGCGTCTTTCAGAAGCCCTGAAGGTCTGGCGCGGGGCGGGCGGTCACAGCAGCACCGTAACAGGACAAGTCGCGCTCCCTCCCTGTGTCGGCGACACTTTGGTGCTGTAGGCAGAGGACGAAGCGGCGCTTCCCCGGCGTGCCCGGCACTGCGGAGGGACTCTCGGGCGAGTCGGGCGGGACGCTGCCCTGTGCCTGCAGCCAAGCGCGGCTGCGGCGAGGCGCTGGGTCAGCCCGCCGGGCTCGGGGTTCGGACGGCAGCAGCACGGACAGCACCTCCGCCTGTGCCTTAACAGGCTGAAGCCGAAATAACACGGGAAAATTAAGGCTACTCCAGCGGGCAGGGAGCGGCCACAGCCCGGCCGGCGGCTGGGCGGCTCCCGCTCGGTCCGAGGCGGCGGGTCCCGTCCCGCTGCCCCCCCCGCGGGGCAGGCGGCGCCGGCGGAGCGCCCGCGGGGCGGCGGGGCGGGGAGCGCGGCAGCGGGGGGGCGGGCGCGGCGGCGGCGCTAGGGCCGCGCGTTGCGCGGGCCCGGAGGTGGGGTAGCTGCCGCCGCCCCGCTCGCCGGCAGTCGCGGCGAGGTCGCTTCGAAGTGAGGAGGCGCTGCCGCCGCCGCCGCCCCCCGAAGTTTGGCCGCGCCACCGGAGCCCTCCGCGCCGCAGCCCCGGCCAGGGGCGCGCTCCGCTGGCCCCGTGCCCCATGCCGCGGATACCGGCGCCCCGCGTGGGGCCGCCCCCGCCCTGAGCGGCGGTGGCGGGCGGGGAGCCCCGGCGGGCAGCACCCGCCCGCCGCCCCGCCAAGCGCCGGAGGAGTGCGGCCGCCCGCCCGCGCCCCGCCAAACTTCGACGCCGACAAGTGCCTGGGGCCAGCCGCGGCCCCGCCGAGCCGCCCCGAGACCCGCTGGAAACTTTCTCGGGGAAGAGCATCCCCCCATCCTCACGCCCTCGCCACGGCCCTTCATGCCTCCACCGAGGGAGCCCCGGCGCGTCCCAGGGCTGCGGAGGCTCCGCGGCGCCCCGCGGTGAGGCTGGGGCGACCCGAGCCCGCCGGGTGAGTAGAGCCCGGCCCCGTTCCGGGGCAGCGCGGGGGCTGCGCGGTGCGGGGCTGGTGCGGGGTCGCCCCGCCGGGCTCGGGCCGCCGGCCGCGGGCGGATCGGCGCGGGCCGCGCGCCCCCTGGCGCCCGCGCGGAGCGGAGCGCAGCGGGGCCGGGGCCGGGGCTGGGGCCGGGCTGGGGCGGTACCTGCGCGGTGCTTCCTCCGCCGGAGCTGGGAACCGGGAACCGGTGCTCGGACCGGGCCGCGCCACGCCGAGCTTTGCAGGGGCGCGGGCGGTGGGAGCGCGAGCCCTGAGGGAGCGCGAGCCCTGAGGGAGCGCGAGCCCTGAGGGAGGGGCGCGTCGCTCGCGCCGGCGCCCGCCCCGCAGCGCGGGTTCAGCCGCGGTCCCGCCGGGCAGCGCCCTGCCGGCCAGAGCAGCGCACCGGGCACTGCTGCCCAGCCTGGAAACTGCTCCTCCCTCGCTTCGGAAATTGCAGGCGGCTTTTCTAAACATTCACACAGAACCCCCAAAGAAAACCCCTCATGGCGGTGAGCAGCGCAGATCAGCTAAACGCGATAAAACAGATGCTTTCTACTCTCAAAGTTGGTGCATGTGATTGATATACTTTTATTGTTCTGCAATCAACTTTTCAATATTCCGGATCTGATGTGGTAGGAGCCAGCATTACTTCTACAGAAATGTTAGCGGAGACAGTGAGTGGAACAAGCGGTGGAGATGCTTTTAAAGAGGGAATAAGTCACTGTCTTGCCTAAGGACAATGCGGTTGAGCATGAGAAGCTGTAGCCTGGGAAGCCCGTCAAAGGGAAGAAAACCACAGCAGAACTTCCCCTGGCTTGTTTTTTGTTCCTGTTGTGGTGGTGGTGGTGATAGTTTGTTTCGGGTTGTTTTCGTTTTGTGGTTTTCTTGTGGAAAAAATAAAGGTTGATTTCTGGTATATTTCCGGACCTTAAAAGGATGATTGACAGAAAGTTTCAAGCAGTTAGTGGCGATACTCTCATGGAGTTATGAACTTTGTCTCAACCTCCTGACACTGATAAGCAGCACCAACTTTCTAGCTATTTATGTAAAATACAGCAATAGTACAGAACAAATCCAGCAACTGGTAGGCATTCATTTTTGAGCCTAAGAATTTTCAGTTAGAAAGTCATCAGCTCACACCATAACTTGAAAGCTTTGTAGCCCTGTACCCTGGTTATACTGTGTGATGGGCATACATACATGAAGAATCATTGAAAAAAAAAAAAAGCCAAAAACCAAAGCCTGTAACTGCCCCAAATGCTAACTTAAATTCCCAGAGGAAAAACTTGCAGAACAGATTGATGCTAGGTACAGGGATATTTAAGGCAATAAGCTACAATCATAAAGATGCCAGAGGAAAAAAAGCAGCTATGTACTAAGGCTCTAGAATTTGAATAGCTGAAATGCTTTTTACTCCGTATTCTGACAGCTGATGATACCTGGCAAGTAATGGCAGTGGTAGTACGATGTGTCAGTCAGCAAAGAATAATGTGTGAAAACCAAAAGTATTTCAAGTATAGTGCCAAATTGCAGTTTTTTGGTAGCTGTATTTTGTTTTCTTTAGCCAATAGGTATTGACATTTTAAATTTCTCCTGAGGCAAAGAAATCTTTTTCTGCTAAATAGTTAAATAAGCTGGGTAAGAATAGAATCTAAACTTTGATTGGAACAACATTTGAGCCTAAAGACACCAAAGCAGTTGCTTGAGTATACTGCATTTCATACAACTATTGACAGAAATAATGTGTATTAAATCGTTAAATATAGGTTCCCTTCTTTGAATCGATAAATTATTTTGCCTTTAGAAAAGGGGCTGGTTTGTATATGTACAAGGTTCTCAAGTTATCTAGGTGTAGCGTGGTATAAAACAAGAGGTTAGTAAATGCCAAGTGCATGAAGGTTAGTTCTGTTTTCTAATACACATTATTTCCTATGTTCTTAACTGGCTTTTAATAATTAACAACTGGAGTGAAAGCAAAGGAGCTTTTTACTTGGGCTTGATTGGATACATTCATCTGCTTAAGCTGTTCGGGATACAAACTTGAAACATGTTTCCTTTGGAGAAATCTGTTGTGCAGCTGCCGCTGTTGGGAGGTGACAGCCGGCACTCCTTGCCTTGCCTCGCTCTTTGAGCCAGCTCTCCTCAGGCACTGTGGCATCTGGTGCTGGCTCTCCGTGCTGCCGGGGTGCACTCCATCCAGGGCATGGTCAGTGCGGGAGGTGGGCACTGTTTTATTGCCTCCTTCACGCTCCTGTGGCTTGCCAGAGAGAGAGGCCCAGAAGCCCATCCCTATAGATCTCACTGTGGTTTCCCAGCAGGGACCTCATGCAAGATATCCGCCGCTGTGGTTTGTGAGGAGAGAGTTACTTGGGGAAGAGGGTGGATTTTCGCAGTGATGGAAGGAGGCAGAGGAGGAGTGTTTGCTAACAACCCCTAATGAAACCTTAAGTTCTTCCCTGGCACTGATTCTGCTAAGATGCATTTTATCTATTCTGTAAAAGGGGGTGTCTCCTCCATCTGCTGAATTAACACGCTGCACGAGGTGTGACTCCTCCACCTGGAAAGGGATGCATGTCCTCAGAGCCTCCTCACAGCTGACTGCAGTCTGGAGGTCAGCTGCATGCCATTCTTCTCGGTGGCTGTGACACCCTCACCTGTGGCCAGAAGGCGTGCAGCCGGAGCAGCGCTCCGAGGAGAAGGCAGCGCGCAGATGTGCCTTTGCACCGCTGCCTCCTGGTGTTTCCTATAGTGCAGAGGCTGTGGCACATGGGAACGTTCCCGCACAGAAGACGCCGGGAGCGGTGTGTTCTGCCTTTGTATCCATCAGCTGGAGTCCTCCCGGCAGTTTGCCGTCCCAGCCAGCAAGGACGCTGATCCCTCTTTGCCACCTCCATGGCCCCCAATGCCCATGGTGTGCGACTGGCAGGGCAGAGGGAATCAGGACATCAGACTGCAGTCATTCCTGCTTTGTTTGATTACCTTTTTCTATGTCAAATGCGCAAGCATTACACGGGACAAAAAACGCTATTGCTGTGTGTTGCCCACAGCTAGAGGCTCCTCACTAAACATCTGGTACAGCTGTAAACTTCAGAAATGTTACTCTAAACAGTTTTTTTACAAAATAATTCAAATAGGTATGTCCTTAGCAATAGGGCACTGAAATGTAAAATGCATATCACGAGTGACTCTGCAGGAACAAACAAAAGCAAGACAAATCATATAGCTCCATCAGAAAAAATCCTGGCAGCCCTCAGCACATGATCCTTAATGTGCTTTGGTCAATATCTTTCTCTATATCAATGGAAGCTCATTAAAAGAAGATATTGCAGACTAACTGAGCCATGCCATACTAGTTCTTGCCAAAGCTTGACATTTTTAATACATTAATAATATGTCTGTAATGTAATGGAAAACTATTAATCAGAACTGGTTATATGCCAGAAATTTAAGCTATAATTGGCTGCTTCTTGTCAGGAGTGTCTGTTGTACACGGCTACAGCTGCCTAATGCTCAGATGTCGTGCACTCCTCTGCACTTTTTTCTTGTCAGTGCACTAAATTCAATCGATGTTATAGTCTATAATTCTGTGTAACGACCATCATTATGACTGGCTTACTTTAATGAGAATTTGTTGTATGGGAAGTATTTTAGCACAGTGTGTTAAGGTAGTGGCTTGCTTCACACTATTCAGTCCTATCCAGTCCTGTTTATTAGAGGATCTGAGTCTCAGCACTTATAAAAGGTTATGGGTAACTGACGAGCTAGAAAGGAAGATATTAAAGAAAACAAACTCTTTTTGTCTGATTATACAAGCTTGCAGTCTAAAGATAATTAAACTCAATAACTTATTTCTACACAGAAAAATGATATTTATTTATATACTTACTGTTTATTCCAGCTATGACCAAGCCATCTCCAATGAAGGTTATTTGATTTGCCATAAATTTAAAATAATTTGGGGCCTCTTCTAGCAAGGAGTTGTTTCCCATTTTCATAGTGACATAGTTTCCCATAACTCTAAGATATGGAGTCTTGTGGATGCGGTTTTTTCCCCTTCAAAATAGTAAATACATTGGGAAGGAAATAGAGGGGAAGAAGTGTCTTTAGAATGACATGCAAAGTGTTCTCAGAATTACCAAATTCCAAAATAATATGCAAACACTCCCACTGAAAAAAAAAAAAAAAAATAAAAATGTAAGGTTTCTAGAAAACCAACAGTACTACCCAGCGTGCTTCTTAAAGAGATTTGAATTTAATTTCTGCTCAGATATTTCGGCTTTTGTGTCGAATTCAGATTTGAAGCTTAAATATGTTTGAATGAATTGAGAATCGTTAGTATAGGAAAATTCAGATATTCTCTGCGTATTCTGATAAAATACATGAGAGTTGTATGGTAACACTTGATAAAATGAATATAATGGAAAATTGCATTTACGTCCATACAGCAATTATTGTAAATTACTTTGCTATGGAAACACAATTCAACCATCTGTTGGCATTTCATGGTGTCTGTAGTTTAGCTCAGTTTAAGATGAAGCATTATTTAAATATAGGGAGGCTGTCTGGGAATAGCTTTGAAGATAAGTTTTGAAAATGTATATTCCCAACATGACACATTAAGGAGCTTACCAGGTCACACACCTCTTCCCATGGCTGTGGGGTGCAGGAGGGTTCACCACACTGGGTATAATTTAAAGCTGGGAAGCAAAGCAGCCTGCAGAAAGTGGTGACTTTCGGTCGTTTCTCAACATCTGTCCGACGGGGTTGCCTAGATTTTGGCATCCAGACAAAGGAAGTGTGGAAGTGCTGCGGCACCCTGCTGAAATCTCCTGCCGACAGCCCAGCGTCCCAGCTCTCCAACCTGGGATGGCACAGGCTGACACAAAGGCACTGCAATTCCTAGCTTGGGTTCTCCTTGCCCCTCTGTAGGGTACCTACCCTGTCTTTGCAGTTTTCCTCATGCATAGTTTGGATTTTCTTTCCTGTGTTATTTAGGAAATGTATGTTCAAAGTTGCTGTGATAACATTCTAGCATTTTATACCTTAATTACGGGATTCAGGTGCAACAAAGTGAGGGAATTTCTGGTTGTTTTCTGAAGAGGGGAAAGGGCATAGATCTGCTGTGAAATAAGTGCTGAGTACTCAGGTACAGCCACCCTCAAACCTAAGAAAGTAAGAAGCGGGGGAAAGCATCTTTATAGTAAGCTGCAAAATAAGCCGTTATCTTTTTCAGCAGTTTGTCATCAATGTGGTCAGTAAATCACAGTTCAAAGGAAAAAAAAAAAAGGGAGCAAAGCTCTTGCAATCCGAATGAGAAGTGCCAAGGAAATTGAACAGTACTTGCCATATCTTCGTTTTTCTCAAAATAATAATATAAAAGAAGGCATTTTTTAATGTAAGGCTTTTGGAGCTCCATGAGGTCCTCTTGCCAAGAAACTACCAGCACCTGCTAGCCCTGATGCCCACGTCTGTGTCACTTTAATAAAAACCTTGCTGCTGCTGCCCCGCAGTGCTGGTCTGCCTGCTCCCCGCCTGCCTGCACCATCTGGGCCATGGCTAAGTTCAGTAGTTTGCTCTCCAGTTTTGCTAGGGTAAAAACACAGTTTTGGAAGCAGGAACCTCTAACTCACCTGGAACATTATAAATCTGTCTTTGTTAGAGTACAGTTAAATCCTTCATGTCAAAACACTTTTCACTGTGAGTGATTTTGGTAGTTTCTCCATTCTAGCACAGAACCCACAGTAAAGGTTATCCATATTGTATCAATTTGCTTTATATTGCATCAAACCTCTGAAATGTCAAGATATCATATATTTTGTAATATATTGATTCTTGGACAATAACTCTAATTTTTATTGTTTCTAAAAGGGTGCTGGTGCCAGAAGAAAAGGATGATTGATGGGAAACAGACCAGCCTATAGACACTCACCCTCTTCCTTTGGATACTGATTTATCAGTGCGTCCAGGCATCCCCTGCAAGCCCTGAACACGGAGGATCACTCAGGGTTATCGACAGTGTAGCAGAAGATCTGCAAATTCACGAATTATTATCTGCTGTTGGACATCTTTTACAAGAAGCCCTGACAGACAAGTTATAAGATGAAGGACAAGTGCTTCATGGCTGTGAAAGGCTGTCATCAGGGCCTGGGTGGCTTCTACCAAAGTCTTTAAACATAGTGAAAAAAAAACCATCCTATCCTAATGCTTCACATTTGACTTGGAACCTATTTTATAAATATATACATCTGTATGTACGTATAATCTCTAGACTGCACATACGCCAGCGCCAAGCATCCTTACGAAGCTGACATCAAAGGATTTAGAAATGTATTTGTCAAGATTCCTGTCACTTCACGCCCTCTGGGTTACTGTATCTTCTGTGATGCAGCACTACCCTTCTGTGTGGGGACACTATGATGTGTGTAAGACTCAGATTTACACGGAAGAAGGAAAAGTATGGGATTACATGGCCTGCCAGCCAGAAGCCAGAGACATGATCAAATATGTAAAAGTGACTCTGGATCCCCCAGACATAACATGTGGAGATCCTCCTGAGACTTTCTGTGCAATGGTAAGGCAAGCTTTTCATTTTGCAGAATTAGTAGGGATATATTTGTGATAGATGGCTTCAAAATAGAAGCCCTAGAGTGCACATGAAATTATCCAAGAAAACCTGCATCATATTCCAAATGTGAAATGTCCTGTTGTACAAAACTGAGCAGTACATTTAGCTGAGCAATTAGATGTTCTGCTCATGAGGGTTTGACTTTATCTGAATTCAGTCTCTCTACAGCAACTTTTAATGTATCGAAAAAAACCAGCATAAAACTCATATTGCATTAACCCATAACTGGGGTGGCCTTTGCCTGATGAAGAAAGATTTGAATGAACTGATTCCACTAAAATCAGTTTAAGGCATCATAGCACAGCATAACTAAGCATAATTTCCAAAGAGGAGACCAATTGAACTCAAATTACTAAAGCTTAAAAATGTTAGTGGGAGTTGGACTGTTGAAATTTTCCCAGTTCCCCAAGGAGCTGCAGCAGGTGTGTATGGACAGTGCAGCTAAAAACATCTCCAAGCTTTAGCAACTACTCACAGTTCTCTTCCTAGCTGAAACTTTAGGCATTCAAGCAAACAGAGAGACCAAAGCTATTTTACATGATGCTAAAATAGGCTGGGTTTGGAAATGTTTGGCTTTTAAAGTAAATGCACAGATGTAAGAAACCTGGCAGACACTGTGTATATATATACACACACACATATATGTATGTATATCAATCTTTTACAGCTGTGCTGCTCCCAAGTGTTTGAGAGATCGCACTGTACAAAGTTATTTCAGTTAAAGGAGATCTTTAACTTGTAAATAACTTCTTTGTCCTCACACCCACAAAGGACTTTTTTTCTTTGCCATTGAATATATCTGTTAAATAGTGAGCGGAAGATATTGACTAGAAAATATGGGTTTGGGGTACAAAACATGCATACTTACATCTGGTAATATAGCACTGGAAATATGCACCACATTACCCTAAATTATTTAGGTTTGAAAAACCAATGAGTTTTGGTAAGTGAGGTTATCACAACTGAGAAAAGTCTGCAAGACATTTGTTTGCCTGTGTACAAATCATCATTGCTGGGTGACAGCATCCCCGCAGGAAAGAAATTTGCTTTTAAATGCCTTGCGGCATCATTTTCCACCACTGCTGTTCTGTAAGGAGTTCAGATCCAACCACACATACATTTAAGGCATTATTTGCACGCATGCAGCTGCTTCCCACGTACATTATGATAATAGCCACGTGATAAATTGCGGAGCTACATGAATAAATTACATTCACCATGAACCTTTGACTGCGCCACTTGCTCTCTGCCCACTAATCCATCTCTGCTGACATGTCTTTGACACTCTAAACCTCCAAGCAGCTTCAAGCAGCCACTGTTTAAAAACAAATTGAAGTCATGTGCCCCACGTAATATTGCCTTGCTGGCTTTTGTCCTTCATCTTGAAATACATTTCTTCCCTCTGAATAGTAATAGCTGTGATTTAGCACTCAATAATATTTAGTAACTCATCATGTAATGCAGAAAGTTGTTCTTACAATAAAACAAAACTAAACAAACAAACCTGCCCATTAAAACCTGTTTCTTCCTTTTAGTGCAGATAAACATTGCTGCAGCTCCTATCTTAAGTAATTATGTACGTTTCTGGAGGTGTTTGTTATCAGCATGCACTCTAGTTAGTAAAACAACTTTAAACAAAAAACAGCCAGGAAAATAAAAGACATTTTGATTAAATCTAAGTGTTAAAAATGGTGCCAGAACTTCCTTGGAAAACATTTGACTGCACCAGGTCAGCACCAGTGCTGTGATGTGGGAATAAAGTTTGCTTGTCTGTGACCTGAGGTTACAGCTGTAGCTCACTTGCAGCTCAAGCCTGTGAGATGCAGAAGGCCACCAGAAGCCTCACATGAGAAGCAGAGAAAGGGGAGCAACTGGGGAAGAGGGAGATAGAGCACACAGAATGAGAGTACAGTAATTTCACACTTATAAGCCGCACAAC
>VRYO01001717.1:9959960-10150502 GCA_009812075.1 Sialia sialis | reverse complement strand
GATTCTTCAATGAAAAAGGTGCGGCTTATAATCGTGAAATTACTGTATGTATTTAGCTACACAGGTATAGAGAGACTGACTCTGACATGATAAACTGTGGGATTTGTTTCCAGGATAGATGTAGATTGTACATATACACTATATTTCGATATGCATTGCTAATGGCTTGACTTGGCTTGAAACATAAAGAAAATCACAGAAATATTTAATGTTCCTAAGGAGCTGCCATGGCTCACAGCAGAGCATTCTCATCCCTAAAAATGCTTAATGGCTATCTGTAATATTGCTACCTGAGGGAATTAGATACCTCCTTCAAAATGGGGTTTTATATATTTTGTAGGGCTGAGCCTTTGGCATTTTAGAGATCTCTTATTTTTGTGTTCACTTTTACTTTTAGAAAGCGAGTTAAGAAGATAGCACTGACATAATTGGAGAAAGTGGGCAGTGGAAAAAAGAGTTCTTTCGTGTTAGGCATGTTCTTGTGCTAAAAAATCCCAAGTTTGAAGTGACAAAGATGCAAAGGTTTCTTTTCAGCATGGTGAAGTGCCAAACTGGCTTAGACAAATGCTTGGTTTTCTTGTAAGTACTGGCTATGTGCCTGCTAAACTGTACCACTGTTTTGTTATTGAAATCAGGTTAACACTGACTTGGAGAAGAACAGGATCTTTTCAGCTATTCTAATAATAAGCAAGGGTACTAAGCAGCCAAGTCTGCTTCTGCAGGATGACAAGGAGGTTGAAGCAGCCTCTTGCTTTATTTGCATGTCAGTTCCCTCATCAGGCTTACTAATTTTCTGTTCACCAAATGTACTAAGGTACTGGCTGTTGAGTCTCTGTCAGCCTTCAATGTAATATAGATTAGATCCTTGAAACAAACCAGACTGAGAATTTCATTCAAGTCCTGCTGGGAGATTATGGTAGAATCTAAGGCAGTCTGTGAGAGTAGCTGATAATAATCTGCAATAACATACAAAGCAGCCGAGAATTGCAATGTGTGCAAGCATACAATACAGAGAAGATGGGTGGTTAAATTGGCCCCCTACTTATTTCTGCATATTCCCCATGGTATTAAATGTTCTTATGAGCCCATGATGAATTTGTACTTAGTGAGCTTGTTTAGTTGACAGACTGAATAACAGGAGTCTTTGCATATGTAAATTTGTTGCAAAATATAACAGCCCTAGTTGGCAGCTAAAGCCAGCATTTGGCAGCTCACCACTTGCAGGTATCTTTGTGGTGTCCCCCCAGAGCAGCATTTGTAGGTATTATGGGGAGCATGCAACAGAAAAATTATCCCACAGTTGCTTTTAGGCATCTATTCCAAGAATAACACTATAGATTCTGGTGACATTCAATATTGACAGCTCATGAGATTATCCTGAAACCTCAAACCCCTGGAGTCCTACAATTATGATTATGTGAGATTCTCAGCTTTCATTTAAAACATCATCTATATTTCCTCAGTCTTTCTGGTTGCAGGGAAAAGTTTGAAAATGAAACCAAGGAGCTCAAAAAGCAGAAGCCAAATAAATAGCCTTCCAAATTATTATTTGTTTAAAATCTCATCAGATTTAAAGTCTTTCAGGATTTGTAGAGCTTGGAAAGGATTTTTGCTCAAAAGGAGAGATCCATAAAAACAGCTTATAAACAAGTGGCTAAGAGCAGTGAACACTTACAGTTCCTAGATGTGGAGTTGCATGTATCTGTAAGGAGGATGTGACAGCATCCTTCCAGAATAATCAGCACTCCTCCTGCCTGCGGGATATCCAGCAGTGTGGCGAAGGTTCACTGGTCACCTCTGGCTTCCCTGTCCATTTTAAAACAATCTCTGGTGTCTCAGAATGAGGTACAAACACTGGCCGACGGTGCATGACTGCTTTCTGTGGTATTCCTTCGAGGAAATTTGGACATCTTTTTGTCAGTCGCAGACTTGGACTGAACAGCCGCAGTGTTTGAGCCAGCGTGACCCCTTCCTGCAGGTCTGTAATTTATGAACTTGGAGCATTTGGCATTGCTGAGTGTGTCTGGCACCATGTGCCTGTACATAGTTGGCCTGGGAAGAGAGAGGAGAGGAGAAAGAAGCTATTCACATTTTCAGGTTTGAACTGCAGGTTTCATTGTGCAGAGACACTAAGCAAGTTTTGAAGTACCTGGGGGTGCTAGTTCTTGTGGCCTGCAGCATTTCAGTGTGAAACAAATCTGCTTGAAATCCCTGGGAGTAACTAACAGTCAGTGAAATCTGCTTTCCTCTTTGTAACAACAATTCCACAATACTCTGTCCAGTCATAAAGAGAAACAAATCTGACTTCTCACAACCATCACCATCTTTTGCTCTACCAGAACAGTGTGTAGGTGGCTTCTGGCTTCCCTTCTAAAACATGTGCCAACTATATCCTGGCACAAGTGTCAGGAGCCTGATGATGCTGCTCACAGCTCAGGACCCTGTCACCTCAGTCCCACCTGCCCTGCACACGGACTGGCTCCTCTGCTGAAATCCAGCCTTTAGCATCAGGCTTGCATTCAAACCTGAGCCACAATTACTGAGCAAATTCATCATCAGTTTGACCAGGAGACTCCTAGTGGCTGTTGCTGTAATTTGCAAACTAGAGATGGGTTTACCTCACCGACGTGTATTTGCAGCTCAAATGGCAACGTGAAAATATAATTTTCTGTTTGTGTTTAGACCTAGACATCATAACACCATCCCAACACCAAAAATTTGATGAAATTATCATCAATTATAGTTGCCTAGAGATAATTTCCTTCATAGGTTAAACAGAAGCTTGAAAAGGAGCCTGCGGATGGGAGTCCTGTGCATTTGTACAATTTATAGAGAAGAAATGCTGAAGACTGTACAAATTTGAGCCCTTGAGTGCTACTCTGTATTTCATAACCAAAACTAAATTAAGGAACAGATTATTAAAAATATTCTGCACATGTAATTCTGGCATAATATTATGAGGTGGACATTACATTTTTTCCTCTGAGACTTTCAGCATAATTCATAAAGCATTTCTTTAATTACAAGTAGTCTCATATTCCTTAAAAAGGGGGGAAATACTGTGTAGCATAGATAGTGATACCAGTATTATGTTTACTGAAATAATTAAATGAACAGATACTTTTCTGAGCAATGGATAAATCACAATATGAAACAAAAATTATTTTTGAAAGCATTTTGGCATTCATACATATGTTCTCAAGTGAGGAATCTTAAAACAGTGTTGTGCAATATCATTAAGAGATGCTGTTAAGAAAAAAGCTTTTTTATGGCCTAAATTTGAATAAAAATAAAAGATTCTAAATTCTATCTCTATAATCTTACTAGATAGCATGGGGTAGAATGGGAACAGGAAGTTAAAGATGAAGCTATTGCTACTGTCTTGTTTAAAGTGGATTTTCATAGTTGTACGTTTTTAAGTACGTTTAAAGTATGTACAACTCAAAGTTACTGCAGACTTTATTTCAACATCTGCACTCCTTGAACTCTTTGGGCACATGCAATTATTACAGCTGTCACTTTGTCATTGTAGGAGAGCACCTTACCCTTCAGGGAGCAGGGTGTTTATTTTGGTGCTTCCTCCCAAGTTACTAAATATTTCGTTTCATTTCTAACACTCTGAGACCTGTGAGCTTCAGCCCCTGCCTGCTGGCCTGTCCCCAATAGGGCAGGACAGCTCAGGCCTCACATCTGAAGCTGTCCCCCAGGGACACAGACTGTCCCTTCTGTCCCCCAGCTCCCTCCTGTTGGGCACCGCCACACACCAGCCTACCTGTGCCTCTGGCAGCACCTGCTGCACACTCTGCAAAGGCTCCTTGGTCCTTGTGGGAAAGGATTCCTTGGTTTCCTACAAGATTTTTAAAAATGGATATACTTAATGACAGCAGGAATAAAAAATAGCTTGGTAAAATCTGTTTTCTTCCAATTGGAAGCTATCTAAAAATTAATAATTGCTCATAAATCAAAACTGAGGATTGGCAGTAAAACAGATTTGCTTTTTACTCATTATCACACATCAAGATGCTCTAGTAAATCATTAACAACACTCTGTCCAGTTGCTTTTTTTTTTTCCCTCCTCAGTTACACTCTGGGTATTGGAATGTTTTCAAGCCTGAAACAAAACAAAAGCACGCCCACAAAGTACTTCAGTTGTTAAAAATATATGAGGGTAAAATAGGGTTCCTAAACTAAATTAACAGTTTCTACATATTTTCAGTTGCAGTTTTAAGGCACATGTCACTGGTACGTGTAGAAGAGCATCCTTTTCAGGAGATTTATATTGTATAAATACACTTTGTAAGAGCAGCTGTTAAGTATTTTGTAGCTTTGCCTTTATTCCATTTGCTCACGTAGTTTGTTTTGTTTTTCCCTTAAAGTTAGCTGAGAATAGTAGACATTTTTAGACAGTTATTTTAATAACAATTGATCTGAAAAAGCAAGGAACCATGCCGGGGGAGACTGTGGCTCTATGGATGAGGTTCTTAGAAACACCTGAACTTTTCCCTCTCCCTTCTGCTCCCTCCTCCCTGGCCCCACAAAGCGCCAAGGTGGGTGCGTGGGGGGAGATACCCAAGTACTCTGTGGGAACTTGGAGTTTTGGCCTTGCTCAGGTATGGAACCAGCAACACCAATTTTATAAAGAAGTATTTTCCACTATAAAATAAATACCCAGACATCCATGGTGAATGTGAATGGCTTGCTGTCAATTGGACCAAAAATATCCCCTCAGCAGCACCTTTAGGGAAGTAAAATAATACTACTTTATAAATAAAATATTTACTAGACCTAGCGTTGTTTGAGCTGCCGCTGGTGAGGCAGAGGTGCTCTGGAGCCCGTGGCTCACTGCAGGGAGACTCCTGCCCAGATGTGCTGGGGTGCAGGGGACAGTGCAGCACAGCAGCACATTCCAGCTGGCACTCCTCAGCCAGGGCAGGACAGCACATCCCTCCTGGGCTGATAGCAAGCTTCTCTGCTAGAAAGCCTGAACTGAGAATTTTTTCCAGGTTGGTAAATCCTCCTTTCAGCAGGGTGACCTTTGCTTGCCAGCCTGCCGGTGTCAGGCAGGCAGCCGGGAGGAGCAGCGCTGCAGCATCACCCCCTCAGTTTGCTTTCACACATTTTGGTCAGGGGCACGATGCCCTGCGGTCCCAAGGGAACCGTGCAGTATCAGCCTTTCCAGGCTGAAGACACTGTACAAGGAGCATGATATTATATTTCTTCCCACTGTGGTAGGCAAGTCTCAGAAAGTGAATTTTGGATTTACTTGGCAGAACTGATAGTTTTATGCTGCTCAAGTTTGTCCAAATGATCTGGATAAACATATTTTTTCCATCTTCATTTAGTACCTGTATGTCTCTGAACCCCAGAGTTTCATGTCTTTTTCTTGCAGAGCTTGTACTTTGTAAAAGCTAAGAATCTCTGGGAACCAAATGCAAGTTCCTGAGGCACTTCCATATATTAAAATTTCCATTTGTAAGCATCTTGTTGAAACAAAGCCAAGTGAACTCAGCTGAGAGTTCTACAAACTAGTGTACCTCAGGACAACCATTCTGGTTAGTGGGCTCCCCAGAGTCCTTTGAGAAGGAAGAAATCAGTAAGTTGACTCTCAAGTAATGATTTTAACATTTAGACATTTATGTTACTTATAAAGCATCCAGTCCTAATACAACCCAAATCGCCTTCATTCATTCAAGAAAAAATTCAAGAAAAATGTACAAACTGAGACAATCTGCACTTCCATCCCTTCTGCTTTACACTGGGAAGCAGAGGGGGAGAAATACAGACAGGCATTAGCAATCCCTCTTGACAAAGTATGGAAATTACCCATCTCATTATGTGAGAAAGAAAACCTGTCATTTATTTTTACCCACAGAGTTTAGAAAGGGCTGAATCTGTGGGAGCTGGTCAATTTTAGTGTGAGTACCACTGCCACTCTTCTTGTTTTAAGACTGATACTGTTTTGCCAAAACTGCCATTTCCAATACATAAAATAACATACCTACTTCAGAATAGCTAAAACCAGGTGAGAAATCTGTTAATCCAAATATTTCTTAACCTGTTTCAATACCTGTAAGTACTGTCTGAATATGAAAATAAAAAATAATCCCAGATACTATTAAGGCTGTTGAGTGATGAGATGCAGTACACTGGAATGCTAATCCCCTTAGCTAAAAAATAGGGGTAGCTCTGTAGCCAGTTTACTTGCAGAAACAATGGCTGTTGCACACATTTTAGGTATGGAAATTTGTGTTTTCACAGGTCACTTGTGGTAATATCATCTTGGTCTACAAGTACAAATATAGCTAAGGACAAAAATTCTTGGCATTGAGCTGACTTGGCAACGTGCATAAGTGATTTCATGTAGCTTTGATGTTTGCTGTGTTGTATTTTCTGGAAAATGGTTTTATTTCTTATCTTCTAGTTTTTAGGCAGATTGTTTATATGGAATTTAGGAATTTAAAAAGGGGAGGAAAGAAAAGGGTGCAAATGAATTTTAATTATATTTACTACAAGCACGAACTTGTACTATGTCATGGATATTTTATGTCAGGCTTCAGTCCAGAGAGAATTTTTATAGATAAGTAGCAGTAAAACCTCTAAAAGAAGACACCATTATGATGAAAGGAGCACTTTCTTACATGTACGTGTGCCGTGTCTTTCCAGCATCTTGGTGCATTTTATATTTTTATCTGTAAAACTGTCATGAGCCACATTTTAACTCAATTTGATTTTTACCAGCTATACCTGCTCATAAGATGCTTTCCTCCAGTGTAAACTAGAAACAGAGCTACTTGTGGGTGACATTTACAAGTGATTGGGGATAGGGGGATGGTAGAAAACAAATAAAAAGGAATAGCAAACAACTACACAAAAGCCCTCATTCTCTAAAAACTGCAACATGCATAGATGCAGGGGAAAAAAGTACAGAATGCAATTTTCTAACTGCTAAAACAACTTTTTTTACATGTGCTATTTTCCTCCTCTGTTTTTAACACAGGCTTGCAGACTGACATGCCTCTTGGCTTCCTTGACCATATGGATCTGCCAAGTAGTATGAATACTGTAGGGATAGCTTGCAGAAATATCCTAGCAAGGTGTCTCACTTCACAAGGCTTGATTCAGACTTCCAGACACATTAAGTAACGGGTTTAAGGGGTTCAAGCATTGCAGCTTCCCTCACTAATTTCTGGGGTAAATTTTTGCCAACCGTTTGCAGCTGAAAACGCTGTTTTCCTGAAAAAGAAGTGGGATAAGCCTTTTGAAAATAAAATCTTAAGAACACAGAAGCTTTTTGTCATCTGAAGCAGTGGCTTTGATTTTTTAAAAAAGATATGCTTCAATAACTAAAAGGAAATTAGAAGTGACTCATCGTGTATATTTCATGCCCAAGAGCTAGTGTTTGACTTTACATCAACAGGACTTAAAATATGATCTTCCATTGAAATTAATGTGTCCTGTGTTAGGCAACAGAAGGACTCCTTTTGACAGCAATGGATAGCGACAAAATACAGCTTCCTTAGTAGTGAGCACTATCCTCTGCACTGTGCCAGTTTGAAACTCTCAACTGGAAACCATAAAGCCATCTTAAGTAAAGTTAACTGTATGCCTTTATATTCTAATATTTTCCTCGTCAGAAGCAATTTCACTGAAGTTCACTTATTTCCAGCATTTTCAGTTTTAAAATCTTCTTTACTCGTTTTACTGGTGCTGGGTTTTGGATTAATTCAGCTGTAGTGAGCTTCAGTGCAAGGCTCTTTGTCCCAGGTGAAAAAACAGGTTTTCTTGGGTGCAGTTTGGGGCATACAAGAATGCACTGAAAGCATCTAGCTGGAAAGTGCCAGCTAGGATACATATATAGAATACATAAGAGGGTTTGCATATTAAAATATACTATTTTAGATTTATGCATCTCATGGATTATTTGTAAATAATTGAAAAGGACAGAGACTATTATTGACTCATCTTTGCATAGTTCTCCATAACTGCACCATCATTGCTTGCAGCACTCAAACATTAGCCAGGCATCATCAATCATGAACTTCAAGTTTTATAAGTTTAAAAACAGGTCTCGGAAAACACTACAATAATTATCCTTCCTTTGTTAATCAGAAAAGGTAGGGGTTCCAGCAGAACATTTTGTCAAATTTTAAGCCTTGACAGAAAATTTGCCATTTTTTTCAGTGTTTAACAGTGGACTGATGTATGAAATGCCACATGGGGTTTGTTGGAGTTTTTTGAAGCCGTGCAGACAATTGTTTTCCCTCTTCTACAATCTACAAGTCCTCAGCTAGTGTAAAGTGTGTGTACATTCAATAGGATGGTGTGGCAGGCAGCTCTCACACATTTGCCCCTTGTGCAGTCTGTGTGGCCCTCCAGAGAGCCAGCCCCTCTCTCCCTCTCTTGAAAATGGTGGAGAAAACAAAGACTGAAGAGAAACATTTGGAGTTGTTCCAAAGAACAGAAGAGCCTGCCTGCATCCCTGCCTTGCACCTTTCTCTGAAGGTGTAGCTGTCTGCACCTTGAGAAGCCATTAGGGCTGATGGGTTTGTTCTTATATAGAATTCTGATACCCTATTTGCATAATATTGTTTTTGGAAGTGGTACAAGCCACACATACCTCATCTGTGGACTTGAGATGGGTACAGGTGAAGTGTTTTCTAAGTTGAAAGAGTTCAGCAGTAGGATGGGAGAAGATTGTGCAGGAATGCTGATCCTTTGATGAGGACCTGCTCACCCATGCTGCTTTTCCCAGGTGCTTGCTCTCTAGGACAGCAAATACATGACAGGGGTTCAGAGAAAGTAGGGACAGCATAGCCCTTTTACAAGGCAGTGTTTGACTCTCCCAATCAATAACAATCTGGCTAAGAATTTGAAGTAAATCTTGTTCTGGTGATTGTATCTTGTCAGGGACCTCATACGACTAAGTAATGGGTTTGGAATAATAAAACAATAATAAAATTGTGCATTAGATCAGAAACAAAAATCAGAAAGCAGCAGGGCACCGCTGAATTTTACCTCAGTATCAGGGGCTTTTTTCACTTCCCATCCTCAAGATCATTACACCTCTACTAATGCAATCATCAACATCCTCCTCCTGTCAGGCCAGTTCTCATAACCTCAAAAGAAGATTTACAGGAGCAGACCAAGGAAAAATAATGCTCTTCACAAATTAGTACAGAGATGAATGGCACTTGTGCCTGTGATGACCCGTTTAACACTTTCTTGATAACACCAGTGTACATGAGCTTCTCTCAACTCCTGTCATGCAAGCCACAGTTGATTTTCTTGTCTTTCAGCCTAGCCACCCACCAAGACTGCAGAAAGCAGATGTAAGGGCAATGCTGAGCAAACCTTTGCTGTCACTGCCTTTACCCAGAGCTAGTAATTGTTTTGTTGATAAGGATCAGCTGTATAAAGCATCACAAGAAAAGCAGAACTTTATTTTTACAGTGATGAAATAAATCAAAAATCGGAAGCACCTGTAATTCAAAATTACCCCTCCTGCCCAAGGATCAGGCACACAGCATTTTGCTGAAACACCTGTGACACTGGCAGTGCAGCTATAGCAAAGGGCAGCTGTTGAAGAAGAGGGCAATAAACCTCATCAATAAACCAAGCATTCAGCAATGGTGCATAGCAAAGATGGTAACAGAGATCCCTCCTCTTTCTGAGCTTGAAGAGTTCTTGGATAATTTGTTTCCAGTAGAAATCAGCTTTCTGCCACTTAAGAAATGCATGTGAGATGCTAAGAGTATTGTCCTCGAGACTTTGTTAGACGACATTATCTGGCCCATGGACACCTGAGACAGAGGAACTTGTAACTGAGCCTGCAATACCCCTGACAACACAGAAACTTGCTTCAAGCCTGCACATTGGAGATCTTCACATGCCAGGTGAATGGGTTCAGGTATTATTAGCTTTAATTACTTACAGTTTTCTGACTTAGGTTTCTTAATACTTTATATAGAAAAGCAGTACAGATAGTAAGCACAACAAATTACAGGCACATTTTACAGGTAATTTACGGAAAGGAGAGTCCATTTCTACAATATCTTTGTCTCAGTGTTTTATTCTGCAATCAGTGAAATTCACAGGCATTGAACAGCCATAGAAAAGAGCTATTTTTTAATTTGTTTTGGGTTTTTGGTGGAATGCTTTTAGCTTTTCCAAATTTGATGAGTCAGGTTTCAGCTATTTTTTTAATATAATTTTCTTTGCTAATTGTATTTGCAAGGGTCACAAGAACTAAGATTGAAAAAAAAAAAAAAATCTAATTTTAACCTGCAGTTGATTTATGAAATGATACTGAGTTCCTTGAGTTTGGGAAAATAACATATACCACTAATAATCTCTGGGAACTGATTTAACACCGTATTCTATTGCAGTGCTAGGAAGAAGCCAAGGACTTGTAACAATCTGTCATTTGCAGTGACATTTTTATTACTCTTTCAGAAAGGCTGTGCTTTAATTGTCTCCTTGCTTCAAATCAACGGCTTAGTTTGTTTTAACAGTATTTTTTTCACTATAGTTACCATTGCCCTTGCTATAAGAAACCTAAGCTCTCTGTATATTTCTGGCATGGTAACTGCCAACAGGAACAGGAGCAGAGAACCTACCCGTGTCCTTCTAATTTAAGAGAGTGAAAATCCTACTGATTGCAAGTCACATTTTTGTGGAGCTCACGCCAAATTCCTTGTAGACCTGCATCCCAGGCAATTCCCCCTTGATTCACTAGGATTGACCCGAGAAAAAATCCATCAAAATAATATACTATTTTTTTTCCAGTACTGTGGAGTTTGCAACAAGCTGCCCACTGGAGAAATAGCTTTGCTTTCAACTATTATAAAGAAACTGCAAGCTCTTAATTTAGTAGCAATGTCGCTAGTGCTTTAGCATCTTCTGCAGTGTGCCTCCAACTGATGAACTGAAGCACAACTATAAATAACGATGATGTCTTTGTCAGCTTGTGAGAAAAAAGGGTTGGATCTTGGTTTTGTTTTTTGGTTTGGTGTTTTTTCCCCACATTTCCTGGATGTAGTAAGATATCGCTAATCTCTTCTTTCGCTTAATACGTAGATTTATGTCTTTGATGGGTTACTGAATTAAACCACCAGTTTTTTGCATGCTGGTTCACAACAAAGCTCAGTGACCCACAGGAGCACACACTAATGTTGTATTGCATACAGTGGGCACCCCAAAATTTAGTGATTGTGTGAAGTTCTCAGCTTTACAGTTCAGAAATTTGAGGGGCACTTCCCTTTCCACATGAGAGGTGATTTCCCTCCACCCCAAAGTGGACTGAACCTGGCTAAACTGCCTTTTCAGACCTCTGGTTACTGTGCATTCCCTATGCATCTCAGCGGTGGGAGATCCTCTCCCAGCATCCAAAATCCATGGGATCCCAAATCCTTTCATGGATGGGCAACTCCTTCTACACTCTGTATTTAATAACTAATAAGATGTCCAGAGAGTAAATGGCTTTGTTCATTGGAATGTACTAGCTCTGTATTTTAAGAGAGTACCAGTCAGAAAAGCATAAAGTTTCACAAATTCCTGTACTGGAGACTCAATGCAATGTTGAAGAGGAACGATTTGATGCTAGCTGGGGGAGCATAGCAAGTCTGTATCCTAAGAGGTTTCAACGGGGCAAATGAAATCTATCTTTGATTCTGAATCACATGTGCATTCAGGCAAAATATGACTGGGGGGGAAAGAAGTTAATTTTCAGGGCTTGCATGCCTTCAGATTCATTTGCTTGGAGGGTGATGTTAGATGCTAAGGGAAAGTTACAGCAAGGCTTGTGACTAATGGATAAGATGCCGTATGCTGTGTGATGCTATGAGAAAAATGCTGATGCAGTTAACGGATAGCAGAGAGATAAAATAGCACCAGCATTAAAAAAAAAAAAAAGCCAAACTGGAAGATTTTGTCAAGTTTCTGAGACCCCACCTTGGTATCCCACATTTTAGATGATGTTTCTAATTAGTAGCCACACAAATAATAGCTGATTAAATTGCCATACAAATCAATTAACGAGGGGAAGGAAAAATAGCAACATTTTCATTTTAATGAGATGTCTACTCTCTCCTCCTCTCTACTATGCATCTTAATGTACCTTGCTGTCTGCACTGACTTGGGGCTCCAAGGCTTTGTCATTTCTTGGCAATTCTGTTCTCTAATTTCTTCTGACACATGGTGCTTAAATCCACACGAAATGTGAGGTGAGGCAGAGAGGATTCCTGCAGACTGCCATGCCTTAAGAGGAGCACTCATTTGCATTATTCATTAGATAAATGCACTGATTTGCATCTCATTTTGGTCTCCTCCATTTCCAGGCAGGGAATGGAAACAACTCAAGGAATTGTTGAATTTTTGAATGATATTAATAGTGTTCATTTGGTATTAAGTCTCCATTATCCGCTGCCCTGTATTTCGTCCCACACTTACCTTAAATACCTACAGAAACTGCACCCTTTTGTTCTTTTAATAGTGGACTGTGCCTATTTACTGCATAGTGAAAGGTTGCTAATTTGTTTATCATTGCAACTTTGAAAGCATTTATCAAAGCCATAATTCAATGCTTGATCATTATGTGTGATTATTGCAATCTTTTGCCCTGTTTTTCTGAGGTTGTGGTTCAAAAGCAAAAGCTTGTAAATCAACTGCAGTGATCTGACAGCATCTATAATTTTTTTGCCGTTCAGTATTCTTGAACAGTAAGCTTTTAAGAACTACATGCCCTCTGTTAGCTAGCATGTTAATGCAGTAAAGTTGAGAAATAGTATAGCCCTAGATAACCATCAACATTGTCTCTCTCTCTTCTAAGCTTTACAAACCCATTTACATTATGCTTAGCATTAATATTTGATTCAGAAATCTATATTGTAAGAAGGAGGGGATATCACTGTTCTGTCCTCTGGGTATTGGGGGAGGAAGGTTAATTTTGCAGGATGGGGCTTTGTACTACTGAGATCTTTCATCCTGTTAATAAACATAGGATACTGCTTGGGGAAATTGGGAATTTTAAAGGACTTAAATGAGTATCATTATTGCATCAACACTTTTTGAGAAAAGCTACATGATAAACACCTTCAAGTGCTGCTGCAACCCAGAGCCATTCTCTGAACCATTATTTACCTCCAAGGACAGCAAATTGCAAAAACAAATAGTGGGTTAGAACATGGTGCGAACAGCACCAAGGTTGTGGGTTTAATCCTGTATTCAGCTAATGGATGAATAGATCCCCCATTCATCTAATAGATGATCATGGTGGGTCTCTTCCAACTCCAAATATTCTGTGATTCTGTGACTTTCAAAGCCCTTCTTTACACCTGGTGCTGCCCTGGGCTGTATATTGCCCAAAACTAAGGAAAGAACTGCCACCATTTTAAATAGCTTAGAGCATAATCGAAACACAGATGTCAAAAGCAATTAAAAATTTGCACTCTGAAGGCTGACTTAGGCATGTGTTACAGCTAACGGTTGTGCATTATTTTAGTTGAAGTTGTGGCATAGCTCTCTGGCTGATGCTGTAGCTCTCTGGGTTGCCATGCTAGACAAATTCACTTCTTGAATTAGAAGGTGGGAAAGGCAATGGCCCTGAGAAACAGTTACTCAGGACACTTCATCTCTAAGCAGGGTTATGGCAGAAAACACAATAGAAATGGCATATTAAAATGAAACCAGTTTATGTTAGGCGTCTGCCTAATACACAACTTAATTATAATTGAGTTTGCCACAAGTTAGTGACAGCTGAATCTAAACAAATCTCCTAGGTAATGTGCTGATTGCACTAGCAGCAGTTGTTGTCAGGGGTGGAGGATGCCATATGGCTCTTCTTTTCTACCCAGGTCAAAATATCATTAGGAAGAAGCTTAACTGCATTGACACAAATGAGGAATTAGCCAGTCTGGCTTTCCTCCAGCCTGTGGGGTGTGTGCATATCCCAGGGTCTGGCCATTCCCAGGCACAGTGAGGGGCTACCCAGATTTTTCCAGAATGTACTGAGTGGAGGAGTACGATGGTACTTGAGGACAAACAAAAGCAGCTGGTGCTCAGTTGCATTGCTCAGGCACAGCTTAGCTCGCCAAGACATCCTCAGGTTGTTTGGTGAAAGGAAAATGGAGTCTAAGTGCCACCAAACGCAAACCAGGGCAGGAGAAAAAAAGGGGTTGAGTGGGCACCAGCCAGTCCTGCACCAGGCAAGGTCAGGCTCAGCCACAGGCAGGGCTTTCTGTGCCAGTGAGGATACAAGTCAAAATCCCAGGCAGCGTCTTTGGTACAAGTCTGCTAAAGTTTGTATACAGCCTTTTGATTTTGCAAACAGACAAAACTAGAGTATCAGTCTTGCAGTGCCATGACCAAGGTGTTACCCCTCACATTCCCTCTTGATTTCAGAATCTTGTCCATTTATAAGTATCAAACGATAAGACCAGTCACTAACAATAATGCAGAAGCTACTGGTCCCGAAGAGCCTCAGAGCCTGCTTGCACCACCACTTCGAAATTAACTTTTAGCACTTCTGTTCTAAACTGTGTGATGCTTTTCTCGGTTGCACCAGAAGTACAGTTTATGCTATATTAAATTGTTATTAACTACAAAATGTCATCCAAAGTATAATGTTCTGCCAGTTTGAATTATATATTTTTGTTACGCTTCTTGCTTTGAAAAATACACATTTGAAATTTTTAAGTGTGCCAAGTAGGCCAGATGCTGCCCTTCAGAAATAAAAATTGCCTTAACTGATTCTATGACGATTTGGGTTGCACATAAGCCGTAAAATTTCTAGCAGACTTAAAATATCTTTCCTTGAACACTGGTCCCACTGTGCTGATCTTGCTGTCAGCAAGAGTTTGCAGATCCTCAGTTATGAAACACCTTGTCACCACTCACCCTGCTCCTACTTTGCTGTGAAGTTTGTTAAAGCACTTTGTCCAGATTTTGAACTATAGACTGTATTTTCTAATGATTTTTTAGGAAAAAGGTTGTGGACAGTCCTGTAATAAAACTCGGGGTAGCTGTTCTGAAGGGTGTTGCAGAAAAGGTGCATAATTCATTATGCATAAGCTTTTAGATTATTCTAAACAATATCTACCCTTAAAAATGTCCTTGTCTAGTGCAAAGTGAGGACAGCAGCTGTTCAAAATTTATTTTTATCATCACTCTTCAATGGATATTAGACCTCTTTCTCTTTTGGGGCTTGCCACAGTGTCCCTGACGAATTTAGTGCACTGCCTCATTCATTACAAAGCACCTATTTTATGCGCCATGGGCTCCTCTGCACTGCCAGCAGCATCTCTGAGTCTGGAGCAAACCTGCTGAAGTCACTGTGGAAGCATCTAGACCCTGGTCTAGTTTCTCCATACTGCCTTCACCATGTTAAGTAGACCAAAAAAGCCCAACCAGGCTTTAGGATGGAGCAGAGGATTTTTACTGGCACAGGAAAAATACCTCCAGTGGCAGAGGATTGGTGAAATCAGCTCAATACCATCTGCTCTTTGATCCTCCCTCTATTTCAGAGCTTATTTAGGAGATGGACCATGGAGCATGCGTGAGAAAAATTCTTCCAGAAAGTCAGAATCCTGGGACTTGTGTTACCAATACAAACTAGAGTAGTCTACAGGATGGTCTAAATAATGCTTAGAGTTGTTCCAAGTATTAGTCAGGATGAAATGCTCTTTAGGACTACTTTTCTCCCTTTTCATTTCTGATGAGCATGAACTGGAAACCAAAACACATGAATTTGCTCCACACTGTAGGTAACAATTTCTGCAGTATGTTCATAAATTTGAAAAGTGAAGCTGTTTCAAATAAGCTTCAAGAATGACAACTGAAATAAAAATTTCAAAACTTTCCAGATAGAACAGAAAAGTAGGATCACTAAGTTTGGAAAAGACCTCTGAGGCCAACCTACTACCAAACACCACCTTGTCAACTAAACCATGGCCCTAAGTGCCACATCCAGCTGTTTCTTGAATACCTCCAGGAATGGTGACTCCAGCATCTTCCTAGGTAGCTCCTTCCAATGCTTAACTACCCTTTCAAAGAAGAAATTCTTCCTGATGTCCAACCTGAACTTCCCCTTGCACAGCTTGAAGCCACTTCCTCTTGTCCTGTTGCTGATTGCCAGAGAGAGGCCAACCCCCACCTGGCTACAGCCTCCTCTCAGGTCATCTTAGAGGGGAAAACATCTTCCCTGAGCCTCCTTTACTTCAGGCTGAACATCCCTAGCTCCTCCTCATAGTCTCTAGACCTTTCACCAGGGGCCCACAACTGGACACATCTTAAATGCTTCTTAGTACTACAAAAACAAGTCATTCACAGAGTCAAGCACAGAAAACTTTACAGGATGCCCCTCCTAATATACCTCACTAATTACTGAAAGCTGATCCTCATTTCTTCCCTCACATGTGAAATTCTGAAAGCTGCAAGTTCCAAGTATATTTTCAGTTTATGCTAAGAGATGCCACTATTTCAGCAAAAAGAGAAAAGGAATATTGCTTTCCTTCAAGCAATTCAAACTGTGCAAGGAGCTTACATCTGTTACAAGAGGGAAACGCTATCTTTGTGCATTTTTGTAAAGCAGCCAGTGGCTAATGGACAGGAAGTCTTTCTGAAACTTTTGCAAATTTACATCGTGTTCCTGAGGACTGCAGCGTGCATTCGAATCACAGATTTAACAGAGAGAAGAAAGGCGGGGGCATTTGTGCAGTCAGATAGCTCACTGTTGGCTGTGTATCTGAGAAGGATCAAAATCACAAGCCTTGCCAGCTCAGAATAGCATTATTTTAAGTTTAAAATACTCCCTTTATGATGTTTCCTTTCAGTTCATAGCACATAAATCAGTGCTGCTTCCTGCCCTTCACAGGAGACCTAAGCATTTGTAGGTGTTGTGCTGTGATAAATGTGGATATCTGTGAGTGCATGGAGTTGGTCCCTTCTCCAGAGAAATGACTCACTTGTAACCAGGGTGCCTGACAGAAATCCTATAGAGGCATGAACTAATCTAAATTGCAATGACCAGAAATAAATGTGTACAGTGGTAGCTGATTACACTTCAGTTTCTTGCCATGAGCTGAAGCACAGAGCTGTAAGAGTGATTCTGAGAAATGCAGTCTCTGATGGACTTTCATTGCACTTAATATTTGTGTTGTGGAGCAAATGCATCATGGGGTACTCTCTAAAACCTGAAGACATCTGACTCAAATAACATGATTTGTACAGGAAGATGTGATCTTCCTGTTCATCTGCAGTGCCTGTGACAATCCGTGTACTTGGAGTAATGTGCTGTGAACAGGAGCCAGCACCTGCACCTCAGCTCATACCACTTCTGTGGATGAGTAGGCAACTTCCCGCTGCTTCTAAATGCTTTAGTGTCCTACTGAATACTGTGATTAAGGATTCTCCCAGAGGACAACTAATATAAGAAAATTATAGAAAACCATACTTCATATTTCCTTGTCTATCTCACTGTTCACTCAAAATAATTAAGTATATTTTTGTAGTGCTTTAGAGGTGATACAGGAGATCATAGAGCATTAAAGTTTCTGCTTTCTTATAGAATTCTAAAAAGCCAGTCTCAGTGGTAGCTTTCAAGGAATAGCACTTATTTGCCATGCCAGCTAAATTTAGAAGATTACTGCTGTAACTCAGGCATTCCCATTAGTTGTTTTTTCTTAGGCTGATGTTGCTATTACAGCAACCTAATCTACTTGCATCTGTCATTTCTCAATCATCCCCTTCAACCAAGCAGTCCAGATTTTCTTTGTCTGAAAACCTTTTCATGCTTCTCATTCTTTGTCACAAGGTAATCAGAGTTCTCTGAACATCAAATAGTGTGAGAACAGCAGTAACAATGTCTGAAAAGTTGTGGGAGTCTGCAGGGGAAGTCAGGCAGAGAGTAGTATCACACTCTGCGTCAGCACTTAATGATGCATCATTTCCATAAACTTAGTGAAGATGGGGGTTTAACTGGTTGATTCCCAAGTGAGCATTTTCTATGCTGTCACTGTGAAAATATTTCTACAACTGTATTATTTAGGGTAACGTATTTATGAGCCCTTTTTGTGCTAACTGCATGCTGTCCAAGCATCTGGGTGATCCCCTACCCTAAATGCAAGCTCTTTTTTCATAGACAAGTTGTGAAGTACAGGGAAATAAGAAATCAACACTAGCCAGTGTGAAAGATACTAGTTGTAACAGAGCACACAATAAACATTTAGTACCATATTTCCACTTGCTGAAAATGAAGAGCCCCTTTAAGGAAATACATGATCTCATTTCACTGACTTTTACGGAGAACTCCTACCAAGTGTGAAAAACAGCACATAAGAAAGTACAAGGGTTCCTGTATAATAACAAAAAAAGCATAAGTTAAAAACAAACAGGTACAGAGTAAAGGCTCTCATCACCAAGCAGTGGTACGAAGGCAGCGCTGACTGACTGATATCAAACTGGAGATGAGTGTGGCAGGAACAGACAGTGAAGGGTTTTGAAAGTGAGGGAGAACAGCTGATGAGATGGAGAAGGAGGTGCTGGAGTGCAACAAGAGCCTGCAATGAGCTAGAAAAACAATCTTAGCAGAAGCATTCTGGATGGTTATCAACAGGCCTAGATTGCATTTGTCAAGGCCAGAAAAAAGGTTGTTGCTGTAATCAAAACATGGTATGGGAAGAGCCTCCATGAGAGTTTAACTAGGAAGATGGATAGAAAAGACTGTATCACAGTGATATGATAGTGATGTAGCATGGAAGCCATAAATCATCTGGCAGAGCCAGTCCACTGTCAGCAAGGCCAATTAGCCCATGATGAGCACTGTGCTGCCAAAGCGAGGTGTCTGCTACCCAAGCTATTGGGTTTTTAGCTATCACAAGAACATCTAAACAACAGATTTACAGCTAGCTCAGTTCTCTGCTCTGTGCAACTAAATACAGTGGAAACATATTTAGCCTAAGTGTGACTTTCCAAATTAATCCACCTGACAGGCGGGAGGTACAGCAGATCCTACTCGCTTTAAGTCATTCTATGCAGAATGTTTCCTGCAGTCACTGTTTCCCTTCTCTGCAGTCCTGCTTTTGACTCACAATTCTCAACTTCAGTCACTTACAGCCACTTACAGCCTTGCTGACCAATTTCCCTACAGCAACCCCATTTCCTCCCCCAGTACAAGGATCCAGTCCTGCTTTGTCTTCCATGTCATTGCCAACAGTGTTTGTAAAGACAGATACTCAGCACTGCTAGGAGTGATGCACTCACAGGAATAGATGTCTTCTGGATCTCTCTTTTTGCTGTGCTTCTCCTAAGCAGCATATTGTCATTTCTCTTGCCTCAGCATGTCAGGTTTGCCGTGGCTTTATCGAGGGCAATTAAGCATATGGAGATTTCAGATGTCTGCTTCTCAAAGGATACACTGGTCATTCCAAGACACATCCATCTTGGAATCGTTTGGCAGTTCCAGGCAGCACTGGCACAGGATGCACACATTCCATCATTTACAGTTAAGAATTTTGTATACCTGATAATATTTGGGAGCCTTCTAATAATGCTAAATGATAAACACAGGCATTCTGGATAGAGGAAAACATGGAATCAAAATGCTGCTAAAAATGGTGTCAAGAAATCTTGAAAATTCATGCTGTGGTATTTCAAGTCTGATTACCATCAGTATACTGGTTTTTTTTTTCCCAAATGACCAAGATTCAAAATTATCTTTAAAAGTATTTCATATGCTTGGGATGACATTTTCATAGCTATTAATTTGGTACTTTCCAGATGTTAAGCCTTTGAAGCAAAAAATTAAAACAAGTGTAATGTGCTTGACTGCATAAAATAAGACCTAGCTAAACACCTGTATGAACATGCTAAAACAGTATCAGTCAGTGAGTTTTTGAGAAACTAGAGCTATATTTACTATGAAGTACCTGTCCATGGAATGAGAAATTTAATGACTGAGACATAAGTAAAATTTAGAGGCTAGCTTCAAGCCATTCCTCAGCAGCTTAGAAGGTTTGTGATTTTGTGGCTGGGGCCCATGGAAAATGCTCTGGTCAGCATTAGCCAAGCCAAAGGCCATCATTGTATTCATCAGCAGTGCTGTGGAACACTGCAAACCCCGGCTGCTGCCCAAGCACTGGTCCTACACCAACCCAAACTCTCAGGCTATGGAGCTTGAGGTTTGATAGAAATGTCAATACTACATTGCTGTGACTGCACTATTCTTGCACATTTTGGATTCTGCCTCCCCCACTATTTACCTGCATCCTTAATTTGTCCTGATTTTATCCGCTAAAACCATTTCAACCTCTAAAGCACTTGCTTTCTTTACAAATTCACAGACTGATATAGGAAAGGACTGGAAACATTTCAGCTGTAGAAGGGTTACCTGTTGTGACTGAGTAATTGTGAGTGCTAGAGAACATTTGATTTCTATCTAGAATTTGTAGTTAGGGTTTTATCTCAATTTTATCTGCTTTTGACCAGCATAAGCATGACTTCCCTGGAGTGACAGGAAAGAAGAAATATGCAAGGCATCTTTGCTTAAGCTTTGGCACAAACTCAGGCTGCGCTTGATAAGTCAGTGGCTCCTACCTTGTGTCCCCAAAGAATGGAAGAAAAACCTGCTCCTGCCTCAAAAAATAATAATAAAAAAATTAAAGGAGCAGAGGTCTTCCTCATCCCCTCTTACTTTTCTGCAGAGCTTGCACTTCAGGATGCTGAACAATTAGTGGTATTTTATAAAAGTAATTACAAAAAGTGTTGTTTTCAGCAAAATAAATTCAAGGGTCTCACTCATCAATTTTAAATGAGAGTAGCAGGACTGCAAGGTCAAAATTATGAGCTTATGCTGTTGCTGCTTTGGAAATTCCAAGAGGGATTTTTACCATAACACTGCTTTACTCCAGAGAAAAGCCTCCTCCATTATCTTTTTAAATTGAAATTAACACCAAAAAGCTAAGTTATATTAATATAAGAGAAGGGACTTTGCACTGTAGCTTGATTTGGAATAATTATAATTGTTGGGAGGTATTTTTCCAAGTACACTTTCTGTCTCTAATTAAATCCATGGAAATGCCTCATTTTTTGGTTATTGCCAAAGTTGTTTCAAAATCACACAGAAATGCGCAATTGCAATTTCATTAGAATTCCATTTCTCCAGGCTATACAGGTGCAATGAAAGAAGAGGTAAAATTAATTAAAACTGTGGACATGTTTATACCCGCCAGGTGTCATAAAAGGTAGTGGCTCAGACATTTTTCAAGTAATTAAGCAGACAGTTCTGCTTTTTCTGATGAGTTATTGCCCTTCCCTCTTTAATCTGTGTAAGAGATTTCATCACAGGGCCATTGTCAGGTGATGGGATTGCTCTTTGCAGTCAGCACCCCCCTCGCACTGCCTCTGGTTGATGGAAATCACATCACTGCTGCAGAGAGATGCGATCCGATCGGCACGTTTCCAAAGGCAGCCTTCCTGTGCCAAGCTCTGCCCACCAGGCAGCCCAAAAAGGGGATAGCACAATTTTCACTTGAACCATATCTGGATTAAATAGCTTGAGTGTTCATTCAGGGCATAGCACATCTTCTGAACACAAAGCACAGTTCTCCTCAGTGAGGGCAGCATTTAATCAGATTCAGATGTGTTGGTGGTGTTTGTGTTATCGAGTTTTTTCTATTTTGTCAGGAGTTTTTCTTCTGGCCATGTTGAGATAATCACTAGTTTTCCTGAGGATGTGCAAATTACCATGGTCACATCCTCAGGCAATACTGTATACATAAGACTGCAATGATGGCATTTCCTAAGATTTTAGTGTAAGTTAGGACCAGAATTTTGTACACTTTCTGTCTCTGCTTTGGCAGTGGATATAAATACACCTCTTGGCTCCTCTCTTTGGGCTTCCAGTGCATAAACACAGCCTCCACATCCTGCAGTGTATCCTGTGTACACAGCTCTGCCTAGAGGAGGAGCAGGTGCTCAGAGCAGCCGTGGGCACCCCTGGGCACGGGCACAACCCCACATCTGCAGTTCCCAGAGCAGGGCCAGCCTGGGTCAGTCAGCCTGGACTGAGAAGGTGACTCCGGGACAAGCCAGCACTGCCACTGCCCCTCCTGCAAGAGCCCTGGGACCTGCACTCCAGTGGCTCTGCTCAGCATCATGAACAGCCCCAGCAGCTCTGCACCTCCAGTGCCATCCCCTGCACCTAAAGCTGTTTTCCATCCCACAGCCAAGGCAACGGGCTAGAGCCTACATCCTGTAGCAAGCTGTGCATTATCTCTCCCCGTCCTGCAGCATGGTGCAAACAGACAACAGCCTACCGTGCTTTCTCAGGAGAAGTGGTCATTTCTTATTTTTGTTTCCTTTTTCACTTGGTTTGTATTCTGCAATTGCTATTAAGTATTTTCTAATGGGCAATTTTTATTTTTTTTTAATATTGCAAGAAAAGGAGTCTAAAAGAGATTGCCCTGTATTTGACAAAGTGGAACGTGCTAACTGCATTCAGTTGCAAATATCCATAACAGTGGACATGCTTATAGCAAAAATAATTCAGAATGACAATATTCACTGCCTACTTCCATTTAGAGTTGGTGCCTTCCCTGAGCTGCCTTTTTTTTATTTAATGCTCTGTCTTTATTAACTTTTATCATTTTAATTAAATTATCTTTCATAATATTTTAATATTCTCCTGCTTTCAACATTATCCCTTACAAGGTCATCTCTGATACATGACTAACGCAGTTGCCTAAAATGCACAAATGAAATATGATAGTCACATTAAAGCCTATGGGACTGTGCTGAGAATAACAACTCAGTCCAAGCTTTTAACAAAAATTAAAAAAAAATACAGTAAAACCTTGGAGATGAAGGAGAAAGTCATACACTTTTAGCACCAAATTCAGCTTGTGTGTACTTTGTACCTGCTGTTCTCAGGCTGAATTTGACCTTTCGATGGCTGAGGATGGAGTTTGAAACAGTTGGTTGTTGGGGTTTTTTTTCTTTTTGAGTTTTAAATAGCTATTTTATTCTATTTCAGTACTGCTTCTGCTACCCCCAGCATAAGTCCAGAATCTACCTTGACCTGAATGGTGATTTGTTGTATTTCTGCTTCACATTTGTTACCTTTTTTTGCAATGCCCAAACATTCAGTTAATCATAGGATTAAGCCAACAGTTATTAATTTAAAATATATTGCCTGTTCCACTGATTTACCTCATTTCATTAGATGCAATAACAAATAGAGCCCTTCATTTACTACTTTTGTGCAAGTCACTCTATTCTCCCTACACATGCTCTCATTTTTCCTGCTGTAGCCGTCAGTCCAGACACCTAATAATTTCTATCACATGATCTTGAATTTTTTCTATTTCTGCAATGTCCTATGTCAGGTAAGGAAAACAAAAGTATATTTTAAGAGCGTGTACAGCAATGATTTATGGAGTGACATTTCAGTCTTTCCAATGTTTTTATCCTATTCTTTTTGCATCTTAACGTTATGAATTTTTTTCCCATGGAAGTTTCTGCTTCATATACATTGTGCTGTCTTAGATTCTTTTACAGACTTGAAAGAGCTTTGGTTTACCACAAAAAATTTTTTAAAAATGTTCAGTAGGCACCAAACTCCTCAAAGCTTAAAATAAGATACTTTGAAATCAACTTTAAGCAAAATACAATATGGAGATTCTAAAATTTATCAAGGAAGAAGCTTTTCTGATAAAGTTTTGGCTATTTATATTTTCCATCACTTACTGGAGGAGTCACATGCTTTTAATGTTTTGGAAAACTTGTGTGGCAGCCAGGTGCTTTCACAGCATCTGACATCAAGTCCAGTCTCTTGCTGTCCTTTTGTGGAGTAGGGCAACCTTGGATGGATTAGAGTCCTTTATAACTTAAACTTACTTAAAGTGCCTCACTAGGAAGGTATTAAACACATATTGTTTGAAGGATTTTTTTCTTTCACAGTACACATCAAATTTTAAATTTGAAAAAAAAAGAGCTGGTGGTGGATACTCCAGCACTTTGCACCAGTGCAGCTGCCCCAGGCTTGCCTTTTAGTTCAGTGTCTCCTGACTTGCTGCAGCCTTCCCTGGTAAGCCAAGGAAGCTGTGCACACAGCCTCTCAAGCCTTCAGCTTTGAGAACTTGAGAACCAACATTACTGCACAGTTGAGACACAACACTGCCACTGAGGACATCTAGAATATATCCATGGCCATAGCACCAGCTCCAGCACTGACTCAACATCAAACAATCCATTTCTGTCCTGCCAGCATTGTCCTCTGACCATCACCACTTGCTGAGAGCCCTTCCAGCAAGAGCAGACATAGTAGCACACAGCAAAGCTTAGCACATAACACTTTAAACAGGCAACCACAGCATAAAAAGTAACTGTACTGGCTACCCATAAAACACCATCCACGGAAAAAAATAGCTGCAAATTCTAGGAGAATAAAAACCATAAGTACTATTCAAGTAATTTGAAACTCACCTCGCTCAGGACAGACTAGAAGCCATCACAGACTTCCAAATACTTAGCAGCATCTACAGACTACCCTTGACATGCTTGCTTAAGCTCTTAGTTAACAACCACCATTATCAACCTTAACTGGGTAAATCTGTGGAGGCTTTCAAACAGAAGAATCACCCATGTCTAATTATCACCTCACTTCTGAAAGCTGAGCCCATGGTGAGGCAAAGTTCACCACGGCTCTCAGAAGCAGCCAACCTAAAAAATGGAAAAATGGAATTGAAATAAATAAATGTACGTTACAATGCTCACGCTTTAATTAATTGGGAATGGAGCAGTCCATCAGTACTGTGTTTTTATATGATGAAAATATATTTGTGCACTGCATTTTTAGACTTATATTTTTGGAAATAACAGTCTAGTGTGGAGATTACATAGAATTTGAAGAATGTTTCTTTTTAGAAGGATAATACCCCTTTTAAAATATGAAACTGGAAGCAGAATGGTAGCACCTTTAAAGGATGTAAGTGGATAAAACTTCAATAAATATACCAAGCAGAGCAAATCCACTGTCATCGTAGGATATCTGGAGTGTGTTCTGATGCTTTCTCAGTAGAGGATACTTTAATTTTACAAAAAAGTATTAATTTTATTAAAAAGTTGTATGATCAAAAATCTAAACCTATAAATAAATAGGTATCTTGGAATAACACACTGAAGCTTAACATTCAGTCAAGCTAACTAAATCATGCTGTTTGTACCTGTCCTCATCCCACTCTTTCCCTAGCCCACATACATGTGTTTTTCTAGGTATGGGATCACTGAATTTTTATATAGCATGTAGGCAGTTATGTATGCCATTACCAGTGTGGCAGAAACGAGTTAGTTCTGATAACTAAACTTTCCCAGTGCAATTTGCTAAGTGAGAATAAGAAGAAAACAGAAAATAATTGTAACGTGTTTGTGGCTAAAAGGGACCAAGCTGAGCTGTGCCATCAGGGACTGGAAAGCTGCAAAATGCTTCTCTGTACACGTCTTCTCTTGTCTTAGGACCACAGTCCTCTTTTGTGGCTGATCAAAGTAAGATTGACTCCATCACTTCCAGGAATGGAGGCTGAAGCTAGACACACATTTCCATAAAGCAGATGCTAATCTGGTGAAGCATCTGGAAGAGAGGTGGTAATCTTATTTGTCACTACTGTCCTCTCTACGAGCCACCACCTCTGGAGGTTTTCTAGTTTCACAGAATCTGATGTTTCAAATGTCTTCTAAGCCTCATCCAGCAAGTGCACTGCATGGCAGAAAACAGGTTGCCCTTTGCTGCAGTGTCCTCCTTTGCTTGCTGGGGTTATTGCCCATTTCCCCTCAGCAGAGGCCACACAGCTCCCCCACTGCTTCAGCCCTGGGCTCTCCAGGTTTAGCTCCAAGCCACAGCCAGCAGGGCAGTCAGCAGGGCTGATGAATTCTGCACTGGCTGAGCAGCCAGTGTCATCTGCCAACTGCAGTGGATCTGTGACCTCCAGGGAGGGGCCATGGATTCATCCCTCCAGTCCAGTCACTGGGGAGCAGATGTCAGAGCCCTTCGTGAGCTGGAAGTGTCATCGTGTCTGAGCCCAGCAGTGCTTCATGTCTCTTGGTTTTGGACGGGTGCATTTACCTATACAGAGCTCCTTCTCTGCTTTGTTTTTTGTTTGTTTGTTTGCTTGCTTGATTTTTGGATTGGCATTTACAGAGAGAGGGATCCAATTCCTTCAGTAACAGTTCTCTGTATCCAGTACTAGCTACAAGCAGAGTACGTAACCAAGGAATAGTAAACTTGTGCTTTCTCATACCAAGTTCTCATCCTCACTTGTTCTATGTTGGCCTTGTGGGAACATGCCAGCTAGTCCTCTGAGATATGGCCACATGGAGTCATAAGGTCTTTTAGTTTCCTTTTCCTGATTCCTTCAGCAGCTGTGTTGATGTAAATCCATACACAGCCTCAAACTGCTGCAAGCAGTCCTGCCTGTTTCACCCATGGTAGAACATAGTGTCTCACTGCAGAAGCTCCCCAGCTTTCTTCTGGACATCTTGAAAATCACTGTCAAAATTGTTTTGTGCCCCAGTCTCCTGACAAGTTTCTTTCACATTCAGGCCATGACTTAATGCTTATTCTTCAAGAGGACCAAAGGCTATCCATGAGCCCTTGTTTTCTGGAGCACTTTAAGTTTCCTAATGCAGCTTGGGAAGTTGTTGAAGATGCCTTGGCCATGTACCACAGCCACCCTTCATCACATGTCCTCTCAGGTGTCTGCCAGAAACATTCAAAGGAGCATTTTTCTTATGATCCAGGAATCCCAACAAGTGCATAATTTCCCATTGTACAGCCAGATAGTTTTATGCTTTAAATAAATCATAAAATTGCATTTTCAAGGATAACAGTTATAAGCCTTTTCATTTAAAGAGAAAATTATCGCATTTCTCCTCTAGCAGATTGGTATTTTCCCATTTTTCTCCTAAAATGGACGTTTCTAAGGGAGGTGGCAGAGCCTTGTGCTCACAGGGAGGCCCAGGCTCAGTTCCCTAGGGAGGCTGAGCTGTGATTACACATGACCTCACTGTGCCATTAGTTACTTGAGACTGGCAATACAAGGAAATGCTTCCTTCCTCATTTTCTACTCATTTTCTCACTACTTCTACTTAAATCATATTCTTGCACTAAAGGATTCATGACTGGGATTGTGGGTATACTGTATACTCACTCAGCTATTTTAGGGTTGTGTTCTTAGATATTTCAGAAATTGTGCTTTAGTCTGGCAGCTTCTGTTGAACTTCATCAGTGAACAAGCTAGAAGTCTGACCTAAGGGGTTTGTGAATTCATTTGTATTAAAGCCATCAGTATTTAGGCAACTCAGGATGACTGTGATTGGAAGTTCAAAAATACAATGATATTTTGTCTAGTGCATGTTATGCAGAAGAATATTTACATCCATGATAATGCTATCAGAGCTGGAAATGAAATGCAAAATAATTCCCTGGGCTTGCCAGGTATAATGACATTTGCTCTTTTGATGAATTGCTAATGTATTCTTGGACAGAAGAACTGGCAGCCCAGCCAGCTTCACGATATAAATGGCAGGATGGAGAGAGCAGGATTGTAGTTACTACTATTTACTGCTAACAAACCACGCATCTTTCAACGTGTCTCTCTGCTATGAATTATTCCTGTTCTGAAAAGGAAACATCTAAACAAACTTTAAGACTAGTCTTATAAGAAATTACTATTTTCTTCAAGGAAAAGTTAGTTTGCTTTGTTTGCTTTGAAGTGACACTACCAAACTGAAAGATTACCTTTTTTAAAAGGCAGAAATTATTTCAGCTATGATACCTGCCTAACACTCCCAGCATTACTCTTATTGTAGAGCATTTTTTCCCTCTATGTTGATCTCTCTTGTGTTTGTTTCTGACACCCTGCACAAGAGAAGCAGCCTCACCTAACCTGCAGCAAACCAGCACTGGCCACAGGCAATGAACTAAATCCAGAGTGCTGTCCAATGAAAAGATGATGAAGGGATGGCAAAGCAGAGGAAAATAACCTCTGTTATTTTCATTTTACACTGGTTGTAATTTGGGAGTTTCATCTTTCAGAGTCATTGGCTAAAACTCACTCAGATGATGAAGCAAAGATAAATCTGAGAGTTGTTTTGCTTCTCTGTTTAATAATGTCACCGTAAGGTTAAAAAGGCAATTATTTTGAGTTTTATTACCCTGAATTATTAATTTTGTGAGCATTTTAAAAGAATAGCAGTTTGGAGTCTTTTTTCTTGACATACTGCTTTGCATGACTCCTTTTCATAGTGAATTTATAAATATTTTCAATGCTTGAAGTATTTCTGATTCCCAAAGGACTCTGTCTGGAAGATGACAGCTATAAGTCTGTACGGAAAACTTTATATTGGTATGGGCTCTAGTAATTTTTAGCAGATGCATCTTTTTATCTTGAGATTGGTTGATGCTCTGTACCTGTAATATTTAGGTATTTTACAAGCTTAGCTCTCAAGGTGTTGGTGCAATTGTACAGTTTGTATTTGCAGTCCAAGACAATCTTCATTAATCCTGCTCTGGTTACCTTTGCCACCGAGTTCCAGAGACCATCTTAAAAATCCTCAACTCTCATATAAAGTTCCCAAAACATCTCACAAAAGGTGTGAGACTTTCACAGAAGAGCAAGTGAAAGTTTTCATCTTCACAACCGTCAGGGTCCTTTAGTTGTCCAGCAAGCAGAATGGCCAAGTGCAGCATCCCAGCCAGCCCCCATGGCAGCCACATTATCTTCATTTCTTTTGGACACCATGGTCATGGGAATGCATGGAAGTTAGCTGATCCCTTCTTTTGCTTCCCTGCTTTCCCCATTGCTCCAGAGTCCTGCATGCACAGGATCAGGCTCTTTGCTTATGTAAATTACTCAGCTCAAAATATCCCCAGTTGTATGTCCTCGTTACAGACTGCAGCATGCACCATGCTGCTCTCCTGGCACAGAACAGTTTATAGCCAGTTTATTCCCTAACAGAGCAAGTTTTATCAGGGTGATGGATTACGCAAGAAAATACATTTCCTCCATTGATTCATTGTTTCAAAGGACCCATTATCTCTCCCATTTTCTGTAGCATTCCCCTAAAGGGAATATCACTGTTTCTGGAACTTTTGGAGGAAAAAATAAAACTGTGATTTTTTTTTTTTTTTCAGATCTGAAAAAAGAATAATTTCACAGCTGTTGGCAAGAGGTTAAGAGTGTGGCAATAGCTCCAATGATTATCACAGGCTGCTTCTGTAGCCTTGATTATTTGTGTCTTGCATATTTCTCCAGTTCCCATTGCAGGGACTGGAGAATCCAGGAAAACTCTCTGTGAGAAAAGCAGCTTGATGTCAAAGCAGTTTGGCTGATAAGATTCAGTGTGGTGTGGCTCACCACACTGGCACTTATAAAGCTTTAGGGGGATAGTAAATAATAGATCTATTTGTGCTGTATATGTTAGCTGCTGCTACCCTTATAAGGAACACAATCTTGCTGGCTTCTGGCTTTTTGTAATGAAGTGTGTCTTAAAAACATCTTCTCTTGCAGAAAAACTTCACTGGTCTACATTTCAAGTGTTTAAATGTTATGAAGGCTATTCATTTAAAAGGATGTCTAAATACCTGAGGGTTTAGATTATCAACAGGTCTGTGATACACACGGGTATTCACACATTCAGAGCATTGAGCCCCCTTAGAAATAACTTAATCTCTGAACAGAGGAGCTTTAGAAAGTGGGGATGGAGAGCATCCCTGCTCACTGTGCTCTTGTGCTGGGGCTAGGTTGTGGGGACAGGCTCCTGCCTGTGCAAGTGAGCACACAGGCCCCCAAGCCTCACGGAATCCACAGTGACCGTGCCACAGGAGGTTTAACCTATTTCTGAGCAGTCGCTTGAACTGCACAGACAACATTTCTCTCTTACTGCGCCTGACATGGGTGCCTTTGCTGACTGTCTCTTCGCTGATCATCAGTGTCATTCTCCATGGCAGGTTTAAACATGAAACCAAGCCCTGGTGTAAAGCAGGCACTCTCCTGAGAGGCAGATGAAGAAGCTGCCAACTGTTTGGTGCCAACTGCTGTGGGCATCAAGCCGCTCACTGTATCTTCCCCAGAAATGCAGGCATGCATTTAAAATACCCAGCCACTCTCACTGGAGACTCTATCAGTCAAACATTAGATATTCATCTTTCATTCCTGTCTATTACTAATTGATAGCCAAAGTCTTTAGCATGCATCATATCTCATTGCACATCATAGCAGTAACTAAGTTAAAAATACAAAAACCCCTTGGAACTAAGAGACATTGCAGATCTTAAGTTTATGCAATGCTGCCTTTTGTACAGTAATTCCTATTCTCCAGCTGGTCCATGCTGTGCACTGATTTGCATGAGTTAAATCCAGACTAACATCAGTAGCTTTAGCAGAATTAGTACGAGTTTGCTCTCATTTTCTCTATCAACATTAGTATTTTTCAAGTCCCACCATAGCAAGAGTTATATCAAAGCACATAGACAAAATCTGAGCATCAGGAAAGATGGAGAGATGTGAGAGCAGGGGATGAGATGGGGTGAGCATTGTGCTTCCTCTCCTTCCTCCTGCACCTTGCCCCTAGCCCAGGATTGGCACTGTAGCTCTCCCTTGATGCCATGTCTACAGAAAGCAACCCATTTTTCAGAGCTGAGGATTACTACTTAGTGGGGTTTCTCACTGATTTCCATTAATTAATAAACTATTTCTAGTTGAGAAATTTGCAGAAAGAAAAAAAAATTAGACTATTTGAATATCTCTTCCATTATGCAGAACTGCAGAGAGGACTGCATGGCCAAAGTAAGCTTGAAAGATTATTTCCACTTTTATTACCTTCTTTCTTACGTTTCTCTTTAAAAACCCTGCAGAAAATTCACTTGAAATGCTGATCCATCTGAACTTTAAGTTGACATCTGCATGAACTTGTCACCTGTGGTTTTGGGTTAGCTTCTTGGCTGCTGAATATAATTTAACATTTTTAATCTTTTATTTTTCTTGCCTTTTTGCACTTGCCAGATTTCAACATTTTTGCAATAGCATATAGAGGCACCGAGTTTTTTTCTGTTATCAATCATGAGAATGCAGAGAAGAATAGGAAATGAGAAGAAAAGAGGAAAAAAATGGGAAAAGAAACTTGAGCAAAAGAGCAAGCACCATTATTTTTTGAACAGGCAGCTGCTTCTGACAGTTCACCTAAGGTAGTTTTCTTTTTCTCTGTAGGACTTGAATGCATTCCTCTCAAGACTTTGGTATTGATCCTCTTTCTTTTCAGAGTTCCTGACCTTCCTCCTTTGCTGTCCCAGCCCTGCTGGTATGCTTTCATATAGCTTGGTTAGCTCCTCGGCACTTGCATTCTACATTTCAGCAGGGATACCCTTAACCTATTTCATCTACCCAGAGCAACTGAACTGGTGAGAGATAGTCTGTAGATCTGGCTGGGTTTATTTGGTTTTCAATAGCCGATGTTATCTGCTGAAATTAAAACTCAGGTTGATTTTGTCTCTACTATGAAAATTTCACCAAAAAATCACGATCTGTCCAGAGCTGCCATTTCTTGCTTCTCTCTATCCCACTTTTTTCTTTCCCCCTCCAGAAACCTGAAACAATTTGAAGTGTTTTGTGTCAGCATTATTTTAAAGTTGTATTTGCTAGATATAGAAATCATTGTTGGTGGGAATTTTCTTTCAAGTGAAATTTTCAATTTGATGTTCAGCTCAGAGCCCGGACTTTGAAATCTCAGTCTTTCACAAGCTACAAGTTGTGCCCTCCTCAAAGCACAGCTGGAAGGTTCCTGAGCCCCGCTCCAGAGTGTGTTCCCATTCACTCAGCCTGTGCCTCGCTGTCCCTGTCCCATCTGGAGCCCATCTGGCTGCCTTGTGGCTTGGAGCAGCAGATCCATGCCCACGGGACTCGGGGGACACAAGGAGCTCTTGCTGCTGCTCTCTGGGAAAAGGGGCCACAGAGGAAGCCACAGCAAATGGTCAAGCATTGTGAGAGAGGGAGGACAAAGGGAAGGAGGAGGTTTTCTTTCCGCAATTTACATCTTCTGTGGAATGGAAGGAAGAAAAATTGACTTTGGATTTGCTGTTTTCTTCTGTGGTGAAGGACAGTGTAGGGCGCAGTGGAAATGGCAACAGGCACTCTTTCAATGGCTGAGAAATTAGAAGAATAATTCTTTTACTTTCATGCTACATGGAGAAGGAAAACATATGTTTAACCACGACAGAGGAAGCGGAAACAAAAGCTGTCTGTGGTGACGCCACAAAGAAGAGCAGAAAATGATTATCGAAGAGAAAAAAATCTTCAATAAAACATATTTTACATATTATTAGTTGTGCTGGGATGTTTCTTGAACCATCGTTAGTATGTTCTTGTATTCCACTCTTCTCTGATTTTTCCCTTCTTTTCCATTGCTCCTCATGCTTTTTCTTTGTGAGTAAGCAAGGTTATTATTAACAATTAATTTTCTTCTTGACATGTAACTGCTCAACAGTTACCTGTCAGACTTTTCCATCCTTTGGCCAGTCCTATCTTTTCATGGACCTGGTATAATATGATTAATGCATAGTTAAATTTAGGTGATGGATTTAATGATAATTTCCGTGCCATTTGAGAAAAATGCCCTGATGAGCATCTCTCACCAGTCCCTAGAGAGCATCCACCCAATCTCAGCTAGTGTGAGCTACCACCAGAAAAAGTACAAGGAATTCCTTTTTATTTTCCCTGCATCATTTTGAAATGACAGCCAAACTAAATAAATAAACAGTAAATAAATACATGTAGGAGAAAAGATTGGGGGACATAGGGAATAGGGTGCAGCTGTATAAGACAGGTGAACAGCATTGAAGGAAAAGCATGGAATGCTGATGTGTATTGACCAACCACAAAAGAGTAAAAGGGCATGCAGGTATCATGCATGTGATGGAAAAGGGTGTAAAAGGTTGTGCTGGAGAATAATAAAGTGCTGATGCTTGAAGCCATTCTTGGTGTCAGTCGTGTTCATTGTCAATTGGTGCTCTGATTAGGAACCACTGACAACAAATAAACCCCATCTTTACATGTCAGTGTAAGTGATAGTGAAAGTCAGTAAGGGTTACCTGTATTTGTCCAAGGAGGAGTTTATTTTTGATGGCATTTCTTTAGGCATTTCCTAGGTTAATTTTCGTCGATGGATTTTAAAAAAGAAAATCTGTGTAAAAGAAAAAATTGTTAGAGGTGTGTCTGTTAGAAGATGCATTATTTTAATCCTTAGGGAAATGCTTTTGCTCTTATTTAAAAACACTTCCACAATGCTGCCCTGGAAACATTACTCTGCCCAGCACCCTGCTCACTGGGGACTGAAACCCGCCCACCTGCTTCTAATGCCCAATGCTGATGCCAAGTGAAGAAGAAACACATTTTGTAAAACCTTGAAGTTTTATATACTAATTCAGATTTAAAAATGTATTGTCTCAAAAAAATTGCATTACTGTCTTCAACTGGACTAAGATGGCACTAGGTCGATCCACTGGCTGAAGATCAGCCTGCAGTTTTCCAGTGGCATGTCCTCCTAATTAATAAAGGAGAGCTTACACTGCCCAATTTGAACCTGTGCCAAACACATCTCTTTCTCCACCACTTATTGCTCACAGCCCTCAGTCACTTGTCTGAGGCTTTGTGGTTAAAGCACTGGGTTTGCTGTGTGGTTTGTGCCAGGTTTGTTGGCTTGGGGTTTTTCAGTTTCTGAGTGTATCATATCCTTCCTGTTCTGCTTTGACACTGACATTGTGTTTTGCCTTAGTCTGATCATGTAAGAACAGACAGCCTGATCTGCATGCACCACTTTTGTCACATTGCCCTTCAGAAATTAGTATTCTTCAAAACAACCCAATAGGTTTGCATTGCATATAGCAGACTATCTGTGACAACCAAAAAAATGAGTACAGTATACACACTATTTCTAGCTGATTGTATTCATTACCATTCAGGTCATAGCTTAGATTAATTATTGCATTGGTGTAGGATGCTTGTTAGGAGGTTTCCTGATTGTTGTTCTGAAGATTGATTACTTGTTACATTTATTTACCTTGTGGTTTCTGTGGAGAAAACATCTTTAAGGCTTCAGTGTTTAACAAACACACTGAGGCCAGGCAGGCCCCTGAGAAGTGAGGATACCTACACCTGCCGTGTCAAGCGGCCGTGACACACATCTGCTCTGATACCAGGTGAGAAAGCAGATGTATAAAGCTGTGCCTCAGTCTAGGGGTAGTAACATAGCCCCAGGTACTGATATACCTCTCATAATTAAAACAAGGGAAATTTAGAAAATTACAGAAAATGGCAGTTGGCAGATTTGTATAGGTGAGACAAACGGTTTACGAAAGAGCCCACCTGAATCCTAGTTGTAGCTGGCACACAATTTGCAAAAATCCAAGTTTGTTGGCCTTGAATTTCATCATTTGACAGCAGAGTGACCCAGGCTTTGCAGGCCAAATGCATTGTGTTGCTTGGTGTTTCCTCTTAGAAATTGGCTGGTTTGAGGCAGAAGTAGGAATCTGAAGCTTCCTGTGGAAAAAAACACAATGTTCCAATTAGTATCTAAATGATTTTACAGGTATTTTTAGGAACACTGGCTTTAATGGAATTCAAAAATATGTTCAATTCAAATTAGGAAACATCCTTAAGCCTGGCAAAGGATAAAGGCAGGAACCAGTAGATTTTTGTTTATCTCCTGTACCTCTCCTGAAATAAGTTAATTAACCAGACAGACTCAGAGGTCATATTTCCTGCTGTTCATCTTTTTTGTCCAAACACACAATTATATACAGCTGTTTGCAGCAATGAAAGTATGAGGTACTAAAAAGAAGAGAAAAAGTAAAAAAATTCAGCAATCATACATGCTCTAAATAGGTTTTTTTTAATTGCCTTGCAATGCAGTGCTTAAAAAATAGGAATAAGTATAAAGTTGTGCATAACTTTGCAGCAGATGTGAGGATTGTCTTTTTTTTTGTTCATCCATATAATTCACTTTAATTGTGGACTAATAAAGCAGGAAAAAAAATTATTTAAACTTAAAAATAATCACTAGAGCCTGATAAAAGATTTTAGTAAGCATTTAAGGTGGTTGTACTGCCAACAGTAGCTTTGTTTCCTAATTGTTTTCCTGGTGGAGCCAGCAGCAGCCCCAGTCAGAAAGGGTTCAGAGGACCCTTTTCCTTTCAGTTGCTCTAATGAGATAAGCTGTCAAGTAGAGGGTACCAGATGTGGTGATGATGGATGTGACACAGTAACAGCAAACAGATAGTTAACAAGTTTTTGACTTGCTGCTAAATCCCTGCATCCAGCAAACAAAATGCTATGCTGCAAGACCTCTCAGTGCAGTGGTCAGTGTGAACTCTCACACTGGTCCATCCAGTAAGTCAATTAATGTTAAACTGTGACATCTTTCCCTCATCTGAAAAAAAAATATTTTAGAAGCACCTTAAGAAGTAGTCTAATTTTTCAAACACTGTAGGAGGCTTACCTGCAAGAGTTGCTAATGCTGGAGGAATGGGGTGTCAGTGAACCAGACCAGTAGTTTATTGTTCAGTGGAAATGTATAAATTTTCCTTAATTCATTTGCTGTGGCTCATACTTTTCCTTCTGTCATGCATTTAATTTCAAAAACGGCAGTAAAGTGATAAGTAAAATTACTTACCATTGCAAGCCATAAAAATAAATTATGGTTCAGTTCTATTAAAAGCCCACTTCTGTTCACAAGCATATACTCTTTGTAAGAGCATCTTTAGACTATTGGGGGGAAAGGGAGAAAAATAGAGCTTACAAAGTTGCACTTCTGGCTGTTCTACACGAGAAGTTCTTGTCCTGGTCTTCACCATTTTTTTGTCATTTAACATAATGTCCTCTAAGCTAGAGGAGTAAAAGGAAATCGGGCAGTAGGGAAAATTACTTAATGGTAACTCACTTTTTTGTAATCTAGCTCTTTTACATCCCATTTTCTTTACCCATCTTAAGACAGCGAACTTTTATTTCCTTTTGCTTTTCTTCTTTTGTGCAAAATTCCTCCACTGCCTTCAGATGGACACTCAATTCTTTCTCTCACACCCAGCAAAATGAAGGTGTGATTTTATATGCATGAATGTAGTTCAGCAATTTGGACTGTATAGCACAGATTTAAAAAAAAAAAAACAAAAAACAAAAAGAAAGGCAGGCATGCTTTTCACAGCACTAAAGAATAATTGTACATTTTTCAGAGATTTTAGTTAGTCATCCTTGATATCAACCAGAAAGATAGAGATAATGTCCCCTCAAACTCTGGAGCAGTTCAGGAATGCAACAGAATCTCCTTTGTATATAACTTCTACTGTACTACGTCATGGAAGAGTGATAAAAAAATAAGTTTCTTCTAAAGCTGAAAAAGCAACTGTACTGCAAAAAGGGAAATATATTCTTCTTACAAGTACTTGCTTGTGTTGAATCATTGAAAAAATTAATAAGCCTTCCCCAACCCTTCTTACTCACCTGCTCTACTACAGATTCAAAACTCAAATAAATTCTTCCTGCAGCCTTCTCACCATTGAGTTGGCTTATACTGCAATGGTCCTTTAAAGAATAATGTTCAAAATACAAAACATGAAATCACTTGGGACACTGCAGTCTGGAGTATTGCCTTTACAGGTGATCAGTATCTTTTCTCACAAGATCACTCTCCCAGGTAATTATTATTCTTGGTATTTCAGCAGTTCAGAAAAGTTTTGTTTCCAAGGTCTAGCGCACACATGCATCATGAGCGCCTGTTTGGCGAATGCCATGCAGGCAGCATGCTGCAGCCTGCCCTCAGAGCAGCAGCTCTATTTGCAGAACAGTCTATTTGTAACTTAATTAAACTCACTTGCTGAATTATTTTAAATGTCATCATTCATAATTGGTGTTTGGCACTTCTAAAATGCAGATATATTAAGGAATAATTAATTTTACATCAAGTTAAGTCCAGTAAGAAAATAACGCCAAACAATGAAACACAGTGGGAGATCAGTCCTCATCTGAGGTGACTAGAAGGGCACAGTGTTTGCTGCAATGTCATTATTTTAACCTTTACAACTATTCATCATTAAAAGACTGATTTTATTCAGTGTCCCACATTGAATACAGTGTGTCCCTTCATTATTTTTTTTCTCCTATTGTGAGAAAATTTTGTCTCATAAGCCCTTGCTGCTGTTTCCATAATTGGAGCATCTAGGAGCAAGTCTGCTTCAATTTAAATCAGTGAAAATATTCCCAGTCTTCAGTGGGAGTTAAGAATGACACATGAAGGACTTGTCCATCACAAATGCCAGAGTAACAGCACCAAATACATATATGTATTTTCTACTTATACTTCTGCTGTTTCCTGAAGTTTTGCTACTTGGATTTACTCAGGATCATTAGGATGGGGCTGTTTCCCCTTCTCCAAGGCACAGCAACAAGCAAACACCTGAGCTTTGCTAAGACCAGCACATGCTTGACAGCTTGTCATTGTAATAGTGACAAAAGAGCTGCTGGCCATCAACCAAATAATAAAACTGACAATGAGAGATATTAAAATGCTGTCAGGATGGGCAGTGCCTCCGGGCAGAGGTTGTCTTCACCCCTGTTTGGACAATGGCTCTCAGCAAGCTGAGGGCTTGCATCTCTCCATGACACCTCACTGCAATACCAACATGTAAACAAACAGTAATAATTAGAACATTCAGCAGAAAGACAGCCAGCAGAAAGCTTTTTTCTCTACTTAGCTACAACCACAGTATAACCCTTGTTCATGTAACTGAACTACAAAGATTTCACACAGATCTATGGTATTCAACAGTTATGCCCCTTAGACCATGGCATAAGCTGCCAATTGGCTCCTCTGCTGCAAGTAAAGCAGGATGACAAACACTGAGTTTAGACTATTTGACAGCTACAATTTTTAATGGAAAATGTGAACTATCCAGTACATAATTCACATTTTAACATCATTACTATATAACTTATATTAAACTCTCTTGCAGGGTGATAAAATTTATTATTGTATGAAAGCTAGTTAAAACCTCAACAAATCTGCCTTCTCAGTCTAATGTCTTGTAGTTACATCATCCCACCCCTACTCCACTCTGCTAGCCTAGACTCAACCAATAAAGCCAGGCATTTGTAGGTGTAGGTATTAAAAAAACCAAAATAAAATCCCATTTGTGATGGGCACTGACAAACACAGAGCATCTTAAATGAAGGTGTCCTGAAGGACTTAGAGCCTGCAGTGTAATTTAATTAAGATATCAAAGTGATTGCATTATATCATCTATGACAGCTATCCTATTATGAAGCATTTCTTTAATTAACAAAGGCAGCACCTGAGAAGGGAAGCCCTGGTATGAGACACTTGCCTTACATTCAGAGAAACACAATTACTCTTCAGACTTTGTTGAGGCACACTTGTTTTACTGCCTTTTTATTTGCCTTTCATGGACTCCCCACAGCCTCAGGATGCTGCAGGGATTTTGTCCTAAGCCTTGCCACACCTACAAGCTCCAGGAGCAGAGCAGTGACTTTTAGTTTTTCCTCAGTCAAAAACTGCCTCTGCATTTTCCTCCGCTGCCATGGGGGAAAGCAGCTGATTGCAAAGCAGAGAGGCTCAATATGTGTGGAGTTAAAAGCTGCTGGGAAATGACAGGATGATCTGGGACTGCATAAGCACTGGGATACCTCCTGGAGCTTTTATTCAACTGCTGTTCAGGTTTTATTCAGTAAGAACATCTGTTGGTTTCAGCAAATTCATGTCTAGGAATTAAATTAATTGAATCTCAGTATAGGATTTGCCTCACTGAAAGGAACTCCAGAGAATTTAAATAAAGTATAAAGTCCTAATAAAATATTTTCTATGGCATAGGGTTGTTTTATAACTACTTAAATATCCCTTCATATATTCAATGCACAGTTTTTAATGGTTTTCTTATGTGCTTGCAAATTTTAAGGTCAAGTTTCTATTTTTGAGCATCGTATCCAAACTTTTGGCATCAGCCAAGTTCAGACACCTGCAGGTATTCAAGCAGTTTCTCCAGGTTTCTCCTACAAGAAAATGTTACATTAAAAATAATTTTAAAAAAATATAGATATATAGTTGCACCTCTAAGTTTCTCCTATATCTGCAAAATAACGATTACAAAATGAAATCTAGAAAAGCAGTCTAAGAAATATGAAGGAACTTGGAAAGAAACATGAGTAGGTATAATATCAGATGGAGGAATTGATTTTATGATTAAAAGCTAGTCAGTGCTGTGTTGCAGAATATATACAGATAAGTAAAAAGATACAGAGTCACAAACGTTTGCAAGGAGATGAGAGGTAAACAGCAGATTTTTTTTCTTTAATAGTTCCTATGACACAGACAAGTATCTCTCTGACTTCTTGAATAAATCACAACACATAATTTCCATTACCTTACTGTATCACGAGTTATTAAAATCAAAGATACTTTAAGAGGTTTGCATATTTTCTTATATATATTTTAATTATTGACCAGCTTTTTGAATTTGCATGTGCCCACAAAGTATTATTAACTGGTGCATTAAAGTGCTATATAACAGAATTCACAAAAATAATCTCAAATCCATTTAAAATTATTTACAGCCTTATGTTCGTTTCCATTATAAGCTAAAACTTGGAGTTACTTTCCATTGATCTCACTGCAGCACTTTAACTAAATGCCCAGTGAAAAATTAGGAGAAATGAAAATTTGAAAAATCCAAGGGCATATCTTTTGAAGTTGCTTTTTCCTTTTTAACGTTTGCATTAACATATCACAGATGGCCATGTGGAACAGGGTAATTTTGTATGCTGTCTAAAGACATTGTTATAAGCACAGCTATGCCACTTCTTATCCATAAAACACTTTATTGGGGCCTGAAAATACTGAGATGGTATATGCAAAGGTTTTTTTATATGAAAAAACATAAATGTTGCATACCTTTAAAGAAAGGGGCATATGACTGTGATTTGTAGCATAGCACGGCCTTAAATTCTGTGTCAGATGAGAGAATACCTCACCTTCCCTGAGGTCTTTTATTTTTGCACCCTTGCAACTACTGACTCATTTTATAAACAGATAATTCTCATTCTAGTAAGTGCACTTCACACAGCTCCTTTCATACTAAGTGGAACCCAAAATTCCATTTAAAGATAAATGCTGAGCAGCACTAGCCTGTAAATTAGAGTCCCTGTAGGAGCACATGGAGTCACATCTCTCATATTCATCCCTTTCTTGCCCAGCTGCCATCTGACATCAGAAGCACATCCAGGTGTTGTGTTGGGGCTGTCCCCTGCTCTGCCCCTCAGAGGCAGCTAAGGTGGAACTGTGCTGTCCTGGTGCTCTCCTCTTCCTGAGCACCCTCTGGGCTGCATAGCCAGGACTGCAGGCTGGTGCAAGGTTTTGACCTTTCTTGCACCTACTGCAAGAAACAGAAAAAGGAAAGTCTGTTGGAAGGCAATCATATAGTCAACCATCAAGTCATTAAACAGCGTTTTTGCTCAAAATTAGCTGAGCAGCTAGGCAGGCTAGGATAAGAGAATGTAATTTTTCACATTTCAAATGTCAGCAGTTAATTGCATTACTCTGTCCAAGGTGTTTCTCTTTATCACATCTTCTGTAAGATGGGTAGGACTGATAGGGAACATAATATGCTGTAATTTATTACTTCCCAGGGTGGTACAGTGGAAAAAAGCATATTTAGAGCTTCTTTATCAACTTGCCCTGTAATAGATTGAAATGTATTAGGATAAAAGGAAACCCTGTCCTTAAGTTTTACCTTCAGGCATCCCAGACTGTAGAAAGTCTATTTTTACCACTACAGAAAAATTACATTCAGTCTCTTCTTGTGAGAAACTCCTCCACCTAACACTTCCCAAAAGTCAAATACTTTATGGGTAATATTAATTTGACAATGTTCATGAGTTAGAGTTGTCTTGTCCTAGCACACACACACGGATTTAATCTCTGTAGGGGGTTAATAGCACAGAAAAAGAATTGGCAGCACAACATCCCCATAGACAAACAGCAGTGAAATGCCCAGCACCACTGCGTGGCCCAGGCTTCCCTGGTCTTACTAACAAGGTTACCTGAGTTAGCTCAATTGATGTGCCAACAATTCCTGACTATTCCTGCTTACACTGGAGGCATGCAGAGGTTCAGAGGGAAACCCCAGCTTGCAGAAGTCTTGCCACAGGTCTGTGGGGAAGAAGCCTCTTCAGATTTTAATTACTTTATAATCAACCCAGGAAGCAAGTTTGCCACAGTTCAAGGGAGTTGCTTGCATGCTACACATCTAATAAATTAATTGAAAGTATTACATACCTTATCATAAGCCTTTCATTCACCTGGAGATGCTCCTGCTTTACTTTGGGTAGAATACCCACATTCAGTCTTGGGAAGTACTCTATGTCACTTGGAACAGTAGCTGAGGCTAGGAAATCTTGTTGGGGACTGGTTTTTATCCCCATTGCTCTGAGGCAGGAGCAGGGACCATGCAGACACTACACCTCTGCCCTCTGCAAGGCCAGGAGCAGCTGCTTTCCTTCCCCTTCTAGCAGCACTGCCACACAACCAGCTGGGCTTCTCCAGTGTGCTATGATGAAATAAGGTTTTTAATGACAGGTTGTTAGGAGGCAATGCAAGCACACATACCGCACCTGAAGTATAAATTTGCAGGTGATAGTATTAACAATTTTAGGAAGTCATTGTACCTTTTTTCAGAGCTGTGTGGTTATTTATTGTGGACATATGTAATAAAGGAAATTAAGTGACATTTACCAGCACAGAACTGAACAAATTACCAGTTTATCAAAGTTTGCAACCCTTCCTCAAAAGATAATATGTGGGGATTTTTTTGATTGAATTACTTATACTAGTGCTGTATTCTAATGTGGATTTGCTGTATTCTAATGTGGATTTGATGAGCGACTTTATTCTTTTTCAAAGCACTATGTGCTGTAATTTGAATGTGGAGAGACATCACACAATTCATTGTGAATACTAATAAGACATCCCTTCACCATGTAATGAAATTTAACATTCTAATTTGTTTCTATAACAATTCCACATTATGTAGGTATACACTGTGACTCATTAAAAATATTTATTTTATCATCCTGACAAACACAAATTAAGGGAAAACAATGTGGCTCACCTTTTAAGAGAAATGAGGTGAAATTGGATTTCATTTACAAGTGCCATTATTGTTTATGTTCTTTTTCATTCTTCCTTTAAGTGGTTCACATACATGCAAAGGTCCTCTAAGCCTGGGAATCCTCTAACAAAAACTTACCAAATTTAACAGAAATGAGTGCAATAATAAGATGAGGGAGGGATATATATATATATATTAAGAACAGTGTTTCTGCATAACCTCAGCAATTCTAATTGTGGTGTTTGACATTCAGTGTTAATCCATCAGCTCTAAAACTTATTAAAAATGGCAGTAGATGTATTAGTAGATCTCAAATTGTCGAAAATAATACTGACATTAAGAATCAGAAATAAAATTACAGATATTGTAGAAATACAATTTTTCATGAGATCCACAAGCACAGAATCAGTAACACTCTGGAGTAGGATGAACAATGCCTACAGATGCAGACAGTCCCAAAAGCACAGCTGAGCCATCCCTAACAAGAAAAGAATTTGTCTCTTTAGTCCTTTTTATTTATTGTCTGGCTTTGCACTTTCTTTTCTCTATGGCATTAGCCACAGAAGTAATAAAAAGATTTCTCTTTGAAAAAAAAAAATTAATAAAAAAAAATTCTTTGAAAAAAAAAAAAAAAGGCCTGTGAGGCAAAGGAAAAGAGTCTGGCTCAGCCACCACTTGTCTGAGCACTAATTGCTTCACCTCTTTATCTGATCTCCCCCACCTGGAGCTTTGTGGGCAGCTGAATATGGGTTTAAGTCATTAGGAGATTTAGAGCTAAAAAGCAGTATGCAAAACATCACATAAACATGCAATGTGGATTGAAAGTTTCTTTGCAGCTGTAAGTGACCTGGTTTTGCTACCCTTATTCAAGCTACTACAGTACATCCTATGCAAACTGGTGGGATAGCTTACAAAATAAAGGACTGTCAGAGCTGGGGAAGGCAGCCTGCCTTGGCTTGGAAAAGATGTCTAATTTCAAGCATAACAAAGTAAAACTTAGTCCAGGTTTGGGAAATTAACTGTTTATTGAATAGCACTCAGCATTTCTCTTGTTGGGGTGATTACTAAAACATCAGCTCACTGTTTTGGTGAATATACACATGCCTTAGTGTAGGTCTTGGATTAGACCACTGTTCCAAGAAGCTTACTTCTTTGGAAAGAAATACAATGAAATTGAAGATAAATTTTTTCTACCTATGTTTTGCATTCCATTTGATGAAAGTTATTTAACTATTGCTACTACTTAGGAATCCTCTTCAGCAATCTCAAAAGTCTCCTACTGAGGAAGCAGGAATCACCCCAGGAAAATTATTAAAGCTGACAGTGGTTTGTCACAGGCAACTATTAATGAATACCATGGAGGATTAGGTTTTCTTCTGCTCATTGTCTTGCCATAATTCATAGTCAATATCCCACAGATTTTGCAGAATGACTGTGTAGCTGCACATCTAGGCAAGCAAATAGCATCTTTTAAGTTAGTGAAAATTACAAGAGAGAAATAAGTAAGATCTTGTTTCTGAGGGTAAATACTTAAACAAGGATGTAGTCTTCACAAAGCTGGATAAGATTTGGGATTTGGTTTTGTTAGTTTCTCTTCTAAGTAGTTCCTAGTACAGGAGTTGTGCATTTCTGTGAATGAAAATAGTTTTGTATAAACATCTTGTCAATAAGAATAGCTTGGGTACAATGCCTTTGGCTATCTCCACTAACACAGTATTCAGAGTAAAACATAAAACCTACAATCTCAATGACATGACATGGTACACCTTCCATTACACTGCTGTGCGTCCCAGGTGTGGCAAATTCTACAGTTCCACTTTCAAGAGAGAATAAAATTATCAGGTGAAGCAAATTAAAAATATTAAGCATGTTCACACAGATGTGTAAATACAAGGAAATAAAATACTGCCAGTAGAAAAAACAGAATTCTCCATACCTGAATTTCGATTGTAACAGCAATACCTGCAGTCCAGACCAGGGTAAGCATTTGCAGGTGCTATGTTTGCATCTGTCAGAAAGGAAATAATCTGAATTTGTTGTCCTAAATCCTGCTGCTCTTTGTAAGAATAAAATTGTAGTGATGCCTTGGGGGGACATATGTAGTGAAATTCATTTTGTTGGGACAGAAAGTGTTGTGTTAAATCCAACAGACACGTAGACCCCCTGAGTAGTCTTCTACAACATAAATAAAACTCACACATGCACATAGCTATTTTTGAATATAAGTGGCCTTTTAACAGATAAGAATGCATAGGCATAATTTAGCTCTTTGTTCACTATTTAGGGTGCATTTTCATGTTGCCCTTAAGCCGGTCGATCTATCTGCACTGCTTCACTTCACTCCCAGCTGTTGCATCCCTTCTGGTAGTAGCAGTACTCATCTGGGCAAGCAGTGCTATCAGAACAGAGACTGACTCAGTGAAAAACTTTAGACAGGGGAAAAAAGTATAGTGATTTCATGTCTATAAGGAGCACTTCCGGGTTGTCGGCAATTTTCCGAAATTTGTCCACATATGAGGCGCACCGGCCTATAAGACACACTTTTTTTTTGCAGTGAGGATCTGTGCGCAACAAAGTAACCAGTTAGTAATGGAATCACGATCTCGAGGCTGCCGCAGGCTCTGCTTGGGCTCGCACTTCCTGGTCGGCAAATTTCCAGACTTCATCCATATATAAGGTGCACCGGCCTATAAGGTGCATTTCCAGGTTTTGATCAAAATTTCAGTCTAAAGGGTGCGCCTTATATGCGTGAAATTACTGTACTTGTTTTTCAGATACCTCCATCTCACCAACACTGCAGCATAATTCCTAGGCACAATCTTCTCAAATTTGTAGGAAATTTATGACAGAGAGAATCAGCGAGCTCAGAGCCCATCAGCTCCCCAGCTGGGGCAGGTTAACAGGGAGAGGGCTGAGCAAGCAGCACACTGCTGTATGGGAGGCTAATGCTCACTTGAGGCAGAACTGAGACCATGGCAAAGGTGCATTCCTATGGGAAAGAGATCCACTGGAAATTGCTGGACCAGAAGTAGCACAAAAGCATATTTTAATATTGTTTTCCAATTTTTTCAAGTCCCCCTCTTTCAAACCCAGAAGAATGACATCTGTGCCATTTTAAAGAGTAGCCTTATTTTAATTAGTGCAAAATTACTTGCAGTGACTGGAAGCCCTTGGTCTGTTTTGCTGTGATGAGGGAGAGAGCAGCAGGTGAATGACTGGGAGCCCTCTGGGGCTGTCTGCACACACGTGCACCCACCCTTAGCACTGAGGTCTCAAAACCACCCCATTGAAACTACATAATACTGCTTTGTAACCATAATTGGAGCTTCACTGAATCTGAAAATTCCCAGTTTAATAAACACTAATTATAAAGCATATTACTTATCATGTTGATCAATCAGCCAAGCCTCACATGTAAATTGAGTTACACATAGAAGTGCTGAAGTTGTTTTTACATAATCCTGGAGGGACATTAGCATTTCAGACTTCTACTACCTAGTTTGAACTTGCACAGAAGCCAGCAGTAGAGGGGTTAAGTGGATACTATTTTTTTTTTTTTAAATCATATTATTTGCTTTATAGTAATAATGCAGACTTTTCTTTTTACTCTACACTTAAATACAGTAGAAATAGACAAAAAGGCTTTGCTTGTTTAGAATAGTTTGTTGTTTTGCACTTTACCTTTTTTTAATATGCTTATGTAAAACACTGCTCAAGTTTAAAATCAAATTCAACAATTCTTCCCTAAGTATTTGGACACACTGTAGAATAGCTGCGTGCTATAAAAAAAATCTATGGCAGTCTGCTTTGGTGGACAGTCAGATAGTTAATAAAGTGATGTTAATGAGCCACATAGCATTTTAGAATGCTTTTAGAAGCTTCTGGATTGAAAAATATCACAGCCAAGACAAAGGAGAATAAGGAGCTTTGTATGTCTTTCACAATAAGTAAATAATGCATTCAGCTTTATCATTAAGCTACTTAAGTGGCGATTCAACAATGGAGAGTTTTCATCCAGATCTGTTATGGACAGAAGATTTTTAAACTGCAGTATAAATCCATCCTGTTATAATCCAACATCTTACCATAATAAAGTATAACTAAGCAGTAACAGCTTAATGAAAAAATCTCACTGTAATTCCTTTTAAACTACAGTAATTTCGCACTGATAAGCTGCACCTATTTCACTGAAGAATCGAGCCGATACCAGAAGTGTGGCTAATCACCGGGTACGGCTTATTTATGAACAAATTCCGGCGAAATGCCAACCCGGAAGTGCGAACTGGCCGGGGAGGGAGCTGCCATGGAGCCGCTGCCGGGTGGGCAGCGAGCCGGAGCCACTGGCGAGCAGGCAGTGAGCCGCCACCGGCTCCGTGTGCCGAGCCACTTCCTGGGTTTGCACACCGAGCCCACCAAGCCGCTTGCCTGCTTCGCACAGCCAGCCCGCCAAGCCCACTGAGCCGTGGCAGCCAGCGCTGGGGGCGGGAGTGCTGGGGCCCACAGCACGGGGAAGGCACCTGGGGCTGCATTTAAAGGCTTTGCCAGTCTGTGAAAACTGTTTGCAACTTGAGCACCTGACAGCAAACCCTGTAATCACGCGATTCTGTTACTAACTTGTTACTTTGTTGCACATGGATCCTTGCTTTTTTAAAAAAAGTGCGCCTTATCACCTGGCACGGCTTATTTATGGACAGATTCCGTGGTCTTCCTGGCTACCCTGAAGTGTGGCTTATAAGCAGGTGCAGCTTATGAGTATGAGATTACTGTACATACACAAAAAATCATGGGTTTTTTTTTTTCATTTAATGAAGAGATCCTGAGCCATGTAGTTTTCATTCAAGTCATTACAACACTGTGCATTTATATCCCATTAACTTCAGGATTTTTGTATTTTTATACTGCTCACTTACAATCTGACATGGCATTTCATTCATAGATGACTTTTGGGCTGTAATGAATGCTTTACATAAAGAGCTGTCCAAGTAAAATGCATTTACTGAAATTAGCTCAGGACAGGATTGCACTGAACACTGTTGCAGCTCCTTAGTTAAACAGTCAGTGCTCTGTTCTGCTCACTTCATTTGATATACACAAAAATCAGGTAGAAATTTGCATCCTGGACAGGACTTGTGGCATCAATACTTTGCACAAGCCCCTATGGTTATTACTGCAGAGTTGTCCACCTGGAGGACAGGGAAACCCTGACCACAGGAGACCCCACCCCACGCAGCCAGAGCGCAGCTGGGAGACACTGATATCCCAGGTACAACAATGGGGTCATCCCCTCAGGAGGAGGGCAGGATCCAGGGCTACAACACAAGCCCAAGGTGAAGAAAGAACCAGATAAAGAGCTCAGCCTGAGATTAAATAGGGTCTGGCCTGGGGCCCAGGTGGGACTAGTCAGGGACTTTAAGGTCTGCAGGAGTCTTCTATGCTATCAAAACCTATTTCTCAGACTTTTTGGTATACACAGTTTAATTATTTATAACTACAAAGGAACAAAAGAAACCAACAAAATAAATTTTTAATATTTCCAGCACCCTGATTTCTCCCATTCCCACCAGGATTATTCAGTTTCTCAGATTTTGATGCTCACATTGCCTCTTTGATCACTGTGATCACTAATAACATCTGCTCATGATAATGGACAAACTTCCCTCTGCACTGGCTTTTTTTTTTTTGCTCAGGAATAGCATCTTTCAGCTCTAGTGTTCTAGTCATTTTTCCACCTTCTCAATGGCTCCCATTCTAATCCATGTCTAGTCCAAAATAATCAGAAAGTGAGTAAGATGAGAGCTGTATCAGAACACAAAACCTAATGCAGAGACACCCCAAGCTGCTGTTACTGGCAGTATAAGCTATTTCCAGTTGAGGACACCCCCCTGTATCTCCTGCACAACTTCCTACAGGGCAGCAGGATGGCTGGACAACTGGCTTAGACAAAAATGCACTGATGTGAGCTGAGGAGGATGCTGGAGATGGATCCCTCTGCTGCCTTGTCACAGAAATGCTCTCATGGAAGGGCTGCTTTAGCCAGGACAAGTGCCACTATTCTGACAGAAGGGGATATTACACCCCCTGGCATTTCAGTTTCTTAAATCCAGGTATGCATCTGGTATAAAAGAAACTCAGTCTTTCTTGGAGCATTTGCTGTATTGCTCAGCAGAGCTCAGCACAGTGGGGTACCAGCATCAGGCATGTCATGACACTGCAAAAGTTATAAATAGGAAAGTGATTATGTTGCCAGATACCTGCTGATGCAAGAGGAAAACACCAGTATTGAGCTTCTGAAATAACAAAATCCCACTGGGGTCAGTGCCAGTAAGATCTGCCATAAGGTTATGCCAGAATGATCAAGTGGTCAAAGTTACATCAGCAAGGCTGCCAAGTCAGAGACAGTTTCAACAGCAGAAAGCTACCAGTGAGGAAAAGGAGGATTTTTCATGTTCAAGAAATGAATAGAAATATTTCAGAGGAAACAAAACTCCATTTGCCTCATACAGTAAATTGAAAATAATTTTCAAAAAGTACAGTAATTTCACTCGTATAAGGCGCACCTTTTTGACTGAAGTTTTGATCCAAACCTGGAAGTGCACCTTATACGCCGGTGTGCCTCTTATATGGACAAAGTTCGGGAAATTGCCAGCCCAGAAGTCCGAGCCCGCAGCAGCCCTGACCCGAGCTGAGTGGGGCCACCCCCTGCGGCAGCCCTGGGTGGGCCCGGGAGGCGGACAGGACTGGGAGCCCCCCTGGCCTGGGTGCAGGCGAGCCCGGGAAGCACCCAGGGCTGGGAGTCGCCCAGGCCTGGTTGCTGGGCGGGGCCAGGAGGGAGTGCCAGGGCCCATGGTAAGGAGAGGGGGCCTGGGGCTGCGTTTAAAGGCTACGCGGATATGTGAAAACTATTTGCAAATTGAGCACCTGACAGTATTCTGTTACTAATGCTTACTTTATTGGGCACAGATCTCCTCTGGGAAATAAAAAAAATTAAAAAATAAAAAGATGCGCCTTATAGGCCGGTGCGCCTTATATATGGGCAGATTCCATGGACTTCCCAACCTCCCGGAAAGTGCACCTTATAACCCGGTGCGCCTTATGAGTGTGAAATTACGGTAACTAAAATTACTAAAAATAGAGACTGTTCTGCTAGGAAGTAAATGCCTTTGGCAAATGCACCAATGCATTTGATGCTGCAAATATTAAAATGCTTTTCTATGCAACATTTTCATAGTATTGAAAAGAGGCAGTAATCTGAGAACTACTCTATATGCCAGGAATACCTTCACATGATCTACCAAAAGGCTTTGCAAGAAACAGTACAGTATAGTCAGGGATTACCGAGTTCATCATGCAAAAGCATTTCTCTCTAATTCTGCATCTATATGTAAATTTGGTATAGGATTCCATACCTCATGGAGGTGTTGTCATGAAGAATAATTAGCTAGGTTCCTGTGCCACGTGGCAAAGTACCACATTTTTAGAGGCTTAAATATCTTTTTAAAATCTCAATTACAAGGGTTTTCTTGCACCAAGTTTGTTGCAGGATCAGGACCATAATGTACAATGTACTTTCAAGCTTAAAAGTGCATGAAGTTGTTAAGCATTATTGTCTATTTTTGGCCAGTCACATCCTCCCTGATTTAATCTCTTTAAGTCTCCCCAGAAGGTATTGATTTAAACATGCTTTTATTTTCTTTTTTGTTCATTTTGAAGAATGTACATTGTTCAGCCTGCAGCTCAGAGTTCAAAGTGCCAGTCTGGTCATCCAGATGCCCTCGCTTGGGAGCTCTTGAAAAAGCATCAAATCTTCCACTCAGATTTTAGCACTTTTTCTTTCTTAACTTAAATCACTTTAACTTAAAATGCTGTCGCTGCAGTGATGAAAGGCTGTTGATGGTAAAATGTTCTTGTCTACAGCCATTCCTGTCATCATCACAGCAATAATTCTGCAGACATTGACCAAGATGCTCTCAAAGCAGCTAATGGATGTAGTGGCTTTGATAACATCAATTATCATGCACCAGATCCTGGGCCTTGCCAAACCTCCACCTCACTGACTGTTTGCCCTTAGCAGAACACCACCTCATAAGTAGTATTTCACAATTAATGGCTCCATAATCTGGCTCTGCCATGGTAAACAAGTTCCTGGTTAGAAACCACATGCAAAATGTAAGCATTAGGGCAATTGCTGCTGTTAGCTATTACTGTGTAATTAATCACCTACAATGTACAGCATGCACCAAGTGAATTAATTGTAATGATCTCTTGAAAACAAAAGTACTCTATTATTTCCAAAAGTGTGACTTGAATGTAGTAATTTACCACACAGCCGCATTCTAGACATAAGTGAGGCTGTATTTTTTTCTTGTCTTGTGCATCTGATCTAATTACCTTGTGGCAGAGGTATAAAAATCATTTGCAGTGACTCACTTCTTGAAAATTTATTTTGGTTCTTCTTAAAATCTTGGCCAGCTTGACCTCAGCAGCCTTCACCAGTTTCAAAATGCAAGTTATAATCCTCTGTAGGGATTTAGCCAGGTGCCCATTACAGCATGTAATCTGTGATACATCTTCCAGTATTCACACTACAGAAGAGTTAAGCCCTTCTGTCTTTGTTCCTGAGTGAGAAAGTCCATGAGGTCTTTATGTGGACAGGGAACACACCGAATGAAGCAACATGTTCAGTCAAGCCCTGAGCCTGTGTGGGTGCCACTGAGGAGCTGTACAGGTGGGAGACCTGAGGCTTCACCTGAGCAGCAGCACTCAAACTTCAACCCTTCCACAGCAGCTGCAGCACTGCTGCTGCTCCCCTGCTGACATTCAGAGGTCACACTAGTGCTGGACCTCTGGTTTTGACCTCAACCTTCACCCTAGGGTCACTGTGCTGCTCCTAAAGAGGCTTTTGGTAGGAAAAAATTGCTGCCCAGGGGAAGCAGGGCACCATCCCTGGCACCATCCCAGCCAAGGACACTTGCAGAGCACCTCCAGCACCACTGTAAAAGTGCACACTGGCTGGCACAAAGAGACATTGCTGTGTGCTAAAACAAACTAAATCCAGCTGCTGGGACCGGTCAGTCCTGCTCAGGTAACTCTGCTTTTTCCAGCCAGGGCTGAATGGGATCATGTGGTACAGCCACATGTCCTCACTGTGCCTGCAAATCAGGTAACTCTTCCTAAAGCCAACACTTACTCTATGTCAGTACTTTCAGTAATATTTTCAATGCCATGAGTAGCCAAAAGCAAAATAAATAGCAGCTTAATTTGCCTGCCTGCAAGGAGCTATCTAATATCAATCTCCCATTACTGCTGGAAAACAGCAGGTTTCTCTTATGTGGCCATGGTTGTGGTGTTGGAAAAGACTCAGCTACCTTTTATGCTAATTGGCAGTAAAGCGTTTAGAAGTATTTATCAGTATTTAATTATTTAGAACTCTCCTAATAGCTTAAATATCATTTTGAAAAGTTATAAATATTTCTCACCTTGTCCTACTGAAGAGCTGCTTCTTGGAAGGCTTAAATGAAGATCTATTTACAGCTGCCTGCTAGGCACAAAATTACTTAGAGAGCTAATGCTCTGGTCCTTCAGATGGCACCAACGCAGACTGAGCTTAGTTTTCACAAATTGGGCAAAGTTTGTCTTTGTTGTATTCATTTTACTGAGACAAAAGTCTTAAAGAGGATTATTGTAGAGATCAAGGCATTAAAATATGTAACTAATCCCAGTTAAATTAATTGCATTCATAATAACATGTACTGAGGGACATTTGTGTAGAGTAAGACCCTTTTAGACTGTTTTGGTAATGTAAGTATGACTTACCATGCAAATTACATTTAAGATTAATTAGAAGCAGTTGAAAGCCAAGTTGCTAGTAGAGAAAATGGGAACCTGATTCCAAGCTTCTGAAGCAATAATTATGTTAAATATTTCAAAATTACATCAGCGATTGCCATGTCAGTGTACAGAGGGGAATTTATATAAACTCATAATTTCTCTCCTCCTGTTAGAATTCAGGACATTTATTTTATTGGCTTATAATCAGCTTAGATTTTTTTTCTCCTAATTTTCTTTTTCAAGCGCTTGAACTCCACACAGATTATTTTGTGTCATCAAATCATTCACCTCTTAAAAAAGCATTCTGTGCCATAAAATTAAAAGAATAATTCAGTTTATTGGTGAGGATATGCCTGAAGCTTTTGTTAGTATTCTCATTTGCAGTGATGTCCTCACCCCATTTTCAGTGGCAGGTTGTGGCACCACTGGTAAGAGTTTCAGGTGCAGGACAGGACAGCACTGTGATTCTGACCTATTTCTCACAATACTCTGCCATTAATTGGAATAGTCTCATCTTTCCCTAAAAAGCTCTGTGCACAGAGCTGTAGACTGCATTTCAGTAGCAAGCTAGGGCTACCAGCTCTCAGTGTCATACTGTATTCACATTAACTTGTGGGATGTTTTTGGAGCCCCTCTCCCAGTTATTCTCTGATTCCATTGGCACCTCAGCTTTTGCTAAAAAGCAAAAGATAAAAGGCAAAGGGAGTAAAATAAATCAACTAATATAGAGAAAGAAACACTACATCCTGTACACACTGGGTTAGCTGCTGGAAGTCATAAAACATGCTTCCTCCAGCATCCAGGGACTAAGGGATCAGAGTGGCTTTAGTTTTCAGCACAAAGAGTCACAGCAGACCCAGCAGTTGCTTGTGGAGCAGGAAACTGAAGCCATCCCTCTGCAGTGCTTAAAGCACTGTCTGGCTGCACTGGAGCATTTATTTGTTGGGTTTTGGTACCTGGGACTGCCCAGTGTGGTTGTTCTTGCCGAAGAAAAAGCAGAAGCATAAAGCCTATAGGTTAGAGGTACCCAGATAAAAGTGACCAGGTTTTTCTGGGCAGCCTCAGACAGGTGTGATTTATGCAATCTGAGCATCTTCTGATAAACTGATATTTACATATAGCCAAAGGGTCTGGAACCTTACAGATTTCACAATATGTATATTTCCCCCAGGGAAAATAGGCCTGTGTAAGTTAGCAAATTCTGGCTTTTGTATTTGATATATTAAATGGAGCTTAAATATTTAAGAATTCTGTGTTTTCTTTCTTCTGCTTGAAACTTACTTTTAATTTTCACTGTTTTATTCAAAAGGAAGGCATAGAACCATGAGCTTGAAATCAGAGCTATAACAGATTATAGAAAATATTTTGCAGAGCATTTTCAGTTACATCTGCATGCTTTGAAGCTGTCAATGTAACAAGCAGCATGCTGGTTTTCAAATAACCCTTTTTGTTGTCTTGTAGTTTTTTTTCCCCCTAATTTTCAGTCCCAGTGAATCATTGTCAGTTTTAGCATTCAGCTGTATTAACAAGAAATACAGAGAAATAAAATAGTGTTTTCCAGCCCAGGTAAGAGGAGGTTGCCAGTGGGGAGGTCAAAGTGAGTGCAGAAGTTCTTTTTCTTGTGTTTCATGGGAGTATATCGAGGAGCAGAGCAGGGGCCAAGGTGGAAACTCATGTTTGAAACCTGTTTTCCACATTGGATAGCATTGAGTCGCTTCATTGCCCTCAGGCTTTGAGATGGAGAGAAGTATAACTGCAATTATAAGAAAAGAAAAGGTTGATCATCATGCCAGGGCTTGTTCTCTTTTCAGGGCAGGTGCAGGAGCTCTGATTAATGACAATAACAGGTACATTAATGACCTCATTGAGCTCAGCTAGGTATAGGCATGTGCATATTTTTCCCCAGCAGTGCTGACTGTCAGTGAATAGAGGCTTCTTCCACAGCCTGAGTGTCAGGCAGAAGGAAGGATACAGAGCAGCAGTTCCTCTCTGGAACAAATACAGAATGAACAAGTAGCAAAATACTAATGTCCTGTTGAAAGCTGAAATTAGATATACGTGATTCAGTGCAGCCTACAGGGTCTGATATCTTGGCAACTGCTGCAAGATATCCCCAATCTGCAGACAAAATAGCCTTTGTGAAGAAGAAAAAGATTGTAGTGTGGAAGTTAATGCATCAAAGGGCCAGAAAGAGAATAACTCACTTTCACCTTGCTTCAGAGGACAAGCAGCAGTAAAAGCTGTACACTGTAGTCAAGCTTTTTTTTTTGTTGCTGTTTTTAATTCGACCCTCAGTTCAGAGCTCCAGCCACCTCGGCAGTGTTCCAGCTGGAGCCACTGACATCTCCCACCTAATCAAGTGCTGGATTATCTTGTCCTGATAAATTGAACCTGGTGCCTCATGAAAAGTCTTTTCTGAAGCACTTTGGTACCCTGTAATAAGATGGCAGATACCTGAATCAAGCCCCAGAGCTGCCAGAGCACTGCTTTTGTAATGGCTTTTGGTGGCAAGTGTAAATGTTTTAAAGGCAAGGCAGTGTTGAGCTGGGAGCACGAGTTAAGCATGATAAATTTCCCACCTGGGTAAAAAGAAACTTGAAAGTGTACAGAATACTGGCTCATACTGAGTACACACAGGCTGCCCTGCTAACGAAATACACTTGCCCTGCAAATTAGTTCTTTTTTGGGCAGAGCTCTGAGGAACATGCTTGTTTCAAAAAGATGTTCTCTTTGACTGCTGCATCTTTCTAAGAGGAGTTGGAGTTATTGAGTTATTATAGCTATTGCATACTGTTCTTAGTCTTCTGTAAGTCAGTCCCTGGTCCAGGTTGTCCAGGGTAAATAAGCTTTTTGTTTCTTTAACATATACTAAGAAAAATGTTTCTAGTACAGAAGCAAGGGTGCTCTCTGTGTTGTGTTTGTACATTTACTTTAACAGGTAAAAGAGCCAGGATGGATCTCCTTCAGATAAAGTTATTACCTGCATATTAAATTTTATATTAAAATGTGTTTTTTCTTTCTTGGCTTCCCTCCTGGAGAAAAGCAGTCCTCAGTCAAGAAACATCTTTTGTGTCACACTCACCTCTGTGGTGCCCCTTGTAACACTGCTTTGCTCTTTTCCAGGGGAATCCCTACATGTGCAATAATGAATGTGATGCGAGTACCCAAGAACTGGCTCATCCTCCAGAGCTGATGTTTGATCTGGAAGGAAGACATCCCTCCACATTTTGGCAGTCCACAACTTGGAAGGACTATCCGAAGCCTCTCCATGTTAATATTACACTCTCCTGGAACAAAACCATTGAGCTTACAGATAACATAGTTATCACCTTTGAATCTGGCCGTCCCGACCAAATGATCCTGGAGAAATCACTTGACTATGGACGAACGTGGCAGCCCTACCAGTACTATGCCACGGACTGCTTAGATGCTTTTCACATGGATCCAAAATCAGTGAGGGATTTATCACAGCACACAGTCCTAGAAATCATTTGCACAGAGGAATACTCTACTGGGTACATGACAAATAGTAAAATAATCCACTTCGAAATCAAAGATAGATTTGCTTTTTTTGCTGGACCTCGGCTTCATAACATGGCTTCTCTTTATGGCCAGCTTGACACCACCAAGAAGTTAAGAGATTTCTTTACCATCACAGACCTGAGAATAAGACTGCTTAGACCAGCAACTGGTGAAATATATGTAGATGAGCAACATCTGGCACGCTACTTTTATGCAATTTCAGACATAAGGGTATATGGAAGGTAAGAGAATATATAATTTTAGTAACAGGCTATGTGTTTGATTTGAGAAGGTACTCAAAAATGCTTATTTCCCCAAACAAGATGGTATTTTCTGCCAGTGTTCACTGGAAATCTGGAAAGCTGAAGGCTATTGCTGTCATACCAGAAGTTTTCAACTCAGTGGCACAAGGTCTGTGCCTTGGATCTTGAGCCCTGGGTCTCACAGGCAGAATGGCTTTGGTTCATGTGTTGGCTCAGGAATTCACCCTAGCCATGGGACACTTTGTTCTCTTATGTAGCTGGAGTCTGATCCAGTGGCAGTTAACTGAAAACAGAGATTCTGTTTTATGATTTGACCTTTCCAGGCCTCTGTGATGTGAGCTGTGATTGATATAGCAGCCTTTGCACAAACCCTTCGCACTAGGTCTGCCTGTGAACAAGAAAAGCAGTGGAGATTAGAGTCCATTCCTTGTATTTTAATTAGCTCTGAAATGCAGAGAAGCTGAATTAAAGTGGAAAAACCCCAGCAGTGTTTTAGATAGACTGATTTGAATATAACAAAGATGATTATTCAGCTGGGTTCAAGACAAATGCTTCCCTCTAGGGCAAGCAGTAGCTGGTATCAAGTGCTGTAGTCCCAAAAATAATAACTGCAGTGACATTCCTATCAGGAAATTTTATTCCCAACTCAAACTTGCAATTGATGGATGCCCTCAAGCAGGAGGGTGATCCCTTTGTATGGGTCTTGGGTGCCAAGTTGTTCAGAAAAAATAAGTGGGATCCCCTCTATTAGCAATTCACCTGCCAGTCTGATATACCTTTTCTTCCTCCTCTGTTTCTCCTACACAGGATTTAAGACTTCCTTTTTAAAAACACTCTTCTTTAAGAGGATCGAAGTATCAAAACAAACACAAAAGCTAATCTATCTTGGAAGGCTAGGGACTTCCTTTGCAGACTCAGAACTGAGTGAAAAAAATAGCAACAGTGATTATATAAAACAGTGCTGGCTGTATTTTTATTGTTCCTGTAGTGAAAATCAAAATCACCAAAATACATTTCTCAAGACCAGAGATTTAATATTCAGTTACAGTCTTCTGTGTCCACACCAATTGTGTATATCCATACATACAGAATTATTAGTCCAACATTTGAAATTCTAAAGTAAATGCTGCTGTTTCAAGAATTCTTCTTTAAATGCTCATTAATTGCATTGTAAATTATTTTTCAGAAGTCTCTTGGGAGGGCTAAGTGGATCATGAACAGCTTAAGATATTGTTTGAAATAGTTTGGTACAATTAGCCTCAGTATAAAAAAATAACACCTGTTTAACATGTATATTTTCTCCATTGGGCTCCACATAGGTTAGCTCCACTGAGGCATCATATCAAAGCTCAGGATTTGTAGGTCCTTAGGCTTTAAGGAAAGCCTGTTCCCCCATCTGAAAACCCATTTGGAGCTTAGTCTGACTTCAATTACATTATCATTACTTTATCAAAGAAAGCATCTGAGGGATTAAAAAGGAGTGCATTGCATGCAAATTAGAAACAGAAACCTTCTGAGCACATCTGGGGCTCACCAGTCTTGTGAAAAATTATCTACAGAAATGCAGCGTGACTGTACAGAGAACTTATCTGATGCTGATGCTTGTTGTCTAAATGCTGCAGTAATTGGACACGTGCTTTAAAAGAAGTATCTGATGTGTAATGGTACCTCACTTGATGAGATTCATGTGAATTCTTATCACTTTTCTGCTAATGAGAAGAACAGCTCTTTTGGGATTTGGTGCTATTTCCTTCAATATCTAGTGAGCTTTCCTTGTTAAAGTCCTTAGGGCTTGCTTGCTGCTGCGTAGCAGCAAGCAGTACACAGCCCCTGGTTGTTTGATTGCACCAGCTGTAACTTGCAATAAGCCCACTGTTACCTGGTTTTAGGTATTTTTTGTCTCTTCCAGAAACTTTATGGCCTCTCCCCATCAGAGTCTCCCAATCAACATTCTCAGCATGTGCCCTGGCATGCCCTGAGCATGGGAACCAGTGAAGGGAAGCAAGGGTAACCAGGGTAGTTGTGCCACTGCTTCCAGCTCAGCTGAGCTTTCCAGTTCTCGCTCCTTAATTTAGAATGTTAACTGGAAATTGTTATGAAATTGTTTTGTTTTGCTACCAAGATTCATATTCGGGGCTTTGAGACCCAGCTATTTATATAAATTTGGTAAAACTAGACTAGATTATTCGATGAAGACAGGGTACAAAGGGAGGTTACCAAGGAGCTTGACACATAGTGGATGAGGGATGCTGACAGATACACTTTAAAGCTAGTCCTTTATCTGAAAAACATAACCTGTAGGTCAAGTATAGTTGAAATCACCAAAGCTCACAATAGCATATTTCTAAAGGCAGCATAAAATGTAATTTGTTTCACACTGTGTTCTAAGCATCAATGACAGTGAAAAGCATCTATCTTAAAGCCACTGTGTTAAATATACAGGATGCTGTGGTGGCTAACATTTCACAATGAATTATAGGTAGGAGATTTGCCCACTTAATATAGGTTTGTTTTGTCATTGCTTTGCATTTTGGTGTGAAATAAGCCTGATGTATGTTGCATTAGCGATGAAAACCTGTGTACTCTCAATGAATGCCTTTCCTCCTCTATTACCACCTGTTTATTCTTCTTCAATTTACCACTTCCATTTTGTATTTATTAAGGTGATGAAAAAAAGGAAACGTGGCTGTTAGCAATTTCAGCCACCCCATTGTGCTCACATTATTCAAGAAACCTAATAATCCACATGAACTAATTCTGACTTACTGATGGTCTGCTTCACTAAATCAGGGCGATTTTTTCTAGTGAATAATGGGTGATGCAGTGTGCCAGTACCTTAATTAAAGAGAGCCTCTCTTATTCTTGATCTTATTTTAATTTACAGTGTAATACTACAATAATATCACTAATGGAAGGTACATTAAAGGGCATAAAGTAGCATTAACTGTATTAAATTATGGCACTTGTGTTAATTAACTGCTAAAGCAAGATGGTCCTAACAGCTAGAAAGGTCGACTAATGCATAAATAAAGTCTTCTGGGATGGGAAGCTAAGAAAGAGCAGACATTTTCCCCTCATCTGGCCTTGCTGCAGAGGATCAGAGGGTGTCCTGTGCTGCAATCCCAGGAAGGTTTCTTTCACTGGGCTGCCTGCAGAGATGGCCTGCCCTGTCTGCAAGCTCTGCCTGTCTTCAATTCCACATGAAGGACAGTCTTGGCAGCAAGCAGTGAGGTACAGCTCCCAGTTTTAAACTCACTTTTGTAGGAGAAGTTCACTAAAATGCTGATAATAATTCCTTTGAAGTCAAGCCAAAGGTTCCTAGCAGATTTTGGATCAGACTGCTGAAGGTTTAACCATGTTAATTTTAAAGTACCTTTTGCTCTAGCTGTTATATTGTCAGTGACATGTACATTTATACACTGCAAATTAACTGCAATTCGGGATGCTTGTAAAAACCATGGTCCCAGTGGGTAGCAGAATGACTGACTGGGTAAAACAAAGGCTCTTATTGCTTTTGAATGATTAGGTTTTGATCTAAGAGCCACCAGTTTCTTTCTGACACCAGAATATCCAGTCTCTGCACAATGCTATTAAGCCCTTTGGAATTTATTTTTATACTCTTCTCGCCTTGAAGCTTCTGTATTTAAGCCCCAGGGTTTTCTGACCGTGTCTCATCTGCAGTTGCAGTTCCAGCTGCAATAGAAACCTCTAACTCTCAGTTACGCAAATGAAAAGTAACCTCAGTTTTAAAGTTCCTTGCTCTCACATTATCTCTTCTAAATTTAAATCCATCTCCGCATCTGAATGAATTACAGTAATTTCACGATTATAAGCTGCACCTTTTTCATTGAAGAATCCAGCCTACCCCAGTAGTGTGGCTTATATTCAGGTGCGGCTTATCTATGGACAAATCCCAGTGAAATGGCGAGCTGGACAGGGAGGGCGCCTGGGGCTGCCTTAAAAGACTTCGCTGTTCTATGAAAATAGTTACAACTTGAGCACCTGACACCAAACCCAGCTGGCAGCGATTCTGTTACTAATTTGTTACTTTGTTACACATGGATCCTTGCTTTTAAAAAAAAAAAAGAAGTGCGGCTTATATTCCAGTGCGGCTTATATATGGACAAATCCCATGGTCTGCCCGGCTACCGGGAGGTGTGGCTTATAATCAGGTGTGGCTTATAATCGTGAAATTACTATCATCTGAAGGAAAATATATTTGCTGCTTAGGGAGTTCGGTATTTTTTGTCTTCTTGGTCAGCCTGCCTGTCCTGCCAGCTGTGAGCCTGAGCTACTCCTGAGCCTGTGGTGGATTTGGAGTGGGTGACTCCACTTGCTCCAAGTGGGAGCTCACCCTGCAGCTTCAGGCTGGAGGTTCCACCAGGCAGGCTGGCCTCTACTGAGTCTCATTCTTTGGCTTATTCTGCAGATGCAGTCTGTGGATGGATTAATTGGAGTAAATCTTTTATGTTACCCTGTCATACACTTGGCAGCACTATATGATAATGTCCCTCTGTAATTTACCCAAAAGCAGAATTTTGCCCTAGGGAAGTGATAATATATAGAAATCCTGTAGTTTTATTTATAAGAGAAAATGTTTTCATTGATGTTCAGCTCAGAACCAGACCATCAATATTAAGATATGTAGGCTTCAAGCTTCTAAGGAGACAACTAAATACCATTCTTGACTCTAGTATTTATTTACCATACTCTTTGTTCTACAGGAACACTTGCATAAGCAGCTTTTTTCTTTTGAGATTTTCACTAGTATTTTGAGGGAATCTAGCAGTTTCCCTGTTTATATTATAAACTCATTAGAGAACAGGAAAGAAAAAGAAACATTTGTATTTAAGAGCGTGTCAATTGCTCTTAAGTCCCAAGTGCAATTTTTTCTTTTTTAATATATCTGCTGTAATGTGTCACTAAGGAAAATGGCCCTTCATTTTCTGTAAGCAAACCTAGGATCATCAGGAACTGGAATAATTAAATAGTCATGGCGTTTATTCACACATGGGCAGTCTCCAGGGGTTTACTCAGTCCTGGGTGGGTTTTACTCCCGCCTGTGTTTGGATAATACTGATGGCAGTGACATAAGACCTGTCCGTCAGCTCAGAGCAGCCTCAGTCTCAGTGCCTGGAAGGGCAGCAGAGCAGTGGAGTCTGGATTCTGTCTAGGACTCTCATTCTGTTATATGCTTGTGAAATCAGTGTTTTTAAACCACCAGGCATCACTCACCATGTTTGCTTATTAGTATCTGGTCATCTTTTCTTTTTTGCAAGACATCAAGTATTTCCATACTGATCTCCCCCAGCTGTCTTTCAAGGAACTCAGTATGCACAATCAGGGTTTTTGAGGGGAGGCACCAAGGCTTTTTGTAGTATAATTCATTTTGTCATTGAATATTAAAGGAGTAGAGATAAAAATCCTGATGAAAGAAATGAGGATTTTTCTTTCTGTATTGCTTTGTATGCTGAAAAGCAATCCAAAGAGCCTTTCTGAATAAATTCAGGGACTCCAATAGCTTGCAGAAACTTTCTTTCCTTTAAGCGTTTCATTTGAATAGAGTGCAATTTAATGCAAACACTAAAAGAAGCTTAAGAATCTCCTGTATCACAAATACAAATGATTCCTGGCACAAGGATGTCCTTCTGGTTGAGGTTAAAGCTGGAATGCTACAACATATCACATTGAAAGTTTAAAATTTTCCAACTATTTCACAAGTAATAGAAACTACCATTTTTTAAGTGTAGGTTTGTCTGGGGGGAGGAGGTTTATGTTCTGATCCTTTCCATGGGTAACCGGTGTGGTGCTATTGCTGGCCATTAGTTTTGTTCATGTCTGTATCTGATTGCATCTGCTCAGGATCTGATTTTTCCTGACTCTTCTCAGTGTGTGAAGTGCCTCAGAAAGTAGTAGCTGAACCCAAAATATCCACATACTTTTTGTTGACACAAGTGATGTTTCTCTCTCTCTCTCTCTCTCTCTCTGTTAATTTTTTTCTTTTTTTTTTTTTTTTTTTTTTGGGGGGGGGCGGCGGGGAGTAGCTGTAATAAATAACCCGTCATTCAGCTGTGATCTAAGGAAATATCTGAAACTAAGAGAATTAACTCCACTGCCTTTCCTCTCATTTCCCTTTAGAACAGTGCCATAGTATGCTCTGTATCAGTCCCTATATGTTTAAAGTTAGGCATTAAAACAAGAGACCAGTCCTGATACCAGTTTCAGATGCCATCCTGTAAATCAGGAGTAATTTGAGTGAAGTTACCCTTATTAAAACATTGAGTTTCAAATGCATATAGGAGGAATGAGGGAAAACAAGTGGTGAAAAGGAAGGCAGGACAGAAGGAACAAAAGGGAGAAAAAGGAGGGAGGGAGGACAGAAGACAGAAGGCTATCCTAGCTTCTGTTTTTAAAAAACAAAAAGAAACCCTTACCTGTCAGTCTGTTCATCCTGTCTCATGTCTGTGTGATAGAGCTGATGTAAAGCAGCCAATTTGTTCAGTCCAGGGATACAGTCACACCTATTCAGAAACTAGAAAGTGAATTAGTAAAGGCTGAGGTCTAATAGTATCATTATGTGGGGTCTGCAAGACCCTTCCTACCATTCCTCTGGAGTCCACCTCTGGGATTTTCGTGCCTCAGCAGTACTAGTGACCCACGCACAAAGGGAATCATCACAGTCCCTATCTGATCACAGCAGGCTGTCATGAAAAATCCTCAGGAAAACATAGGTGAAGCGTATTGTTAACTGGGCTGAACTACAGGGTAAGTTTTCAACACTGCTGTAATTCTGTTCCTCAGATTATCATCTTGTTCATGGAAAAGTAAGGAAAGAGCTACAGAAACAACTGGCAATGCTGCAATTTTAGCAGGCAGCAGTAGAGTCAGGGAAAAGGAGAAGAGGAGTTACACTGCAGGTCATATTCCCAAGAGAAAGTCTGGCTGCTGACACATTCAGGAAAGCATAATGCTGGCTGCAGCCCTTTGCAGGAGCATGGGCTGTGTCCCAGGAGGTTTGCAGGACATGGTGGAAATGAAAGGATGCTGAGTAGCAAGAGGTGTCCTAATGACATTAGGAGGGAGCAGGAACTGCTGAACTTCTTGACATACTGCCACTCCTGAATGAGACCACCAGTAATTTTTGCAGCATACTGATTCCTTGGAGCCTTAGAGTCAATCTGTCAACAGCACCTGGTTGCTCACACAACAGTTCATCCAGAATTTTATGCTGGACATGCTGCTATACTCTGAAGTAATCCAGCTGTACTTCACTAACATTTATTTTTACATATCTGGGGTGATGGCAACCATTTTGAAATGAGCTAAAAAGTGAACAAAAGCCATTTCAGGATAAGGCAGATAATCCACAGCTTCATACCATAGGTTACATCTGATCAGGCCTTGGGACATACCATGGACAGTGTGATACATGGCACATACACCTGCCCATATTCTAGTTGTGCAGGGCAAGTATCTAAAGTTATGCTCTTCCTCTGAGCCCTTGAGTCTATCTTCTGACTTTGAGGTTCACATAAATGTCAACAGTTGTCTGCTTCTTCATTGCAAACTCCCTTGAAGACCTTGTGATTATTTCAATTTTCTCCCTTAAATCCATTTCTGTCTCTGTGGTAGCTCTGAGTGCCTTTCCTCTCTACCAAGCAGCATTCCCACTTCCACCCTCTCCAGATGTGTGTTGTCCTGTAATATGGGCCAATATCTGATATACTAAGATTTATAAAGTACTTTGAAATACACTTAAGAAGGATTGGTAGAGAAGCACAATGGATTGTTATAATCTGTCCTCTGTGCACCATCATTCATAAAATAGGCATGCAAGGGAGTGCTGGTGGAAATGTTAATGATACCAATGCTGTCCCAATGGTGAAGTGACATGATGGTTCACATTTAACTGCCATCAGTATTTCTGTTACACCACTGTTAATTAAACCTATTAACAACCAAGAAGATGAAATTTTATTACAATAAGGATATATACATTGAGATATGCATCTTCACACTCAACTAATTAGTTACCGTCGACTGTTTTTACTTTGCTCGGAGACATGTGGTATATAAATCATTACAATATGTTAAATGCAAATGGTTGGTAATAGGGTAACCATCTGCTCACTGTTGGAAAGTTAGCAGAGGAATATAGTAAGCTGTCCTTCTAGTAACGATGCTAAACTCACATCCCTGAAATACCAAATAACTAAAAACAGCTGCCTCCACTAATGCCAACACTGCTAATACGTCTCTTACCCTTTTCATTTTCAGAAGTAAACCACATATTGTAAGAGGTAATTTTGTTCTTCAGCTTGAACTTGATTTCAAGGCTAGAGTCTGTAACAGCAATGTGAACCACCGTATTGGAGAGCCTGATGTTTTCCTTATATTGTGTTGAGTGCTTCTGAACAGGCAATAAATAATCAGGCTGCACACTTTTCTCAGGACATCTTTTCATCCACAAATATAATTAAACCCCCTTCCTCCCCTAGCCCCGACTGCCAGGCCCTTTTTCAGGGATGACAGTACTTTGTAAGTGATAGATAAGTGGCACATTGCTGTCTGGTAACATATTATGCTGGAGACCATCCAAGGGTGCCTGCCTTCTAATAACCTCCCATGCCCCATGAGCATTAAAGATCACCACTGCAAAGAGGGATCAATTATTTTGCCACAGACATGTATTATCAGGGGCTGTCACATACCTTCATGATGAGGTTTCCTGGATACCCAAGTGATAAACTAATGCGTTGGGAAATCATCCATGGGACAAGAGTGAAGGACTGCCTGCCAAAGTTGAGGCTGTGCCTTCAAGCCAGAGCAGCTCCTTCACTCCTTACCCATTCAGTCATCTGCTGGTCAGGGTCACTATCACAGTGCTGACGTGCTGGGTCCCCCATCAGTAATATATTGCACTATCACCTATCAGAGAGATTAATATGTTCCTGTATTGAATTCCCAAGATGTGGCTCTCAGCATTAAAGAAGCTGAGGAATTAATTTGGCTTCCACTGTCCGAATGGAAAAGAAGTTTGTGATTTCATCAAAGTCAGATGCTTGTGCTGCCGTGGCTTGCTCAGACCACATTGGAAGCAAGGACTGGTGCTTGTTCATGACATTACATCTGGCATGGCAGTGCCTGATTTAAGATTGTGCTTCCAGGGAAGCACTTGCAGGGGAAGAGGCTGCAGGAGAGCTCATTAGCCTGGCAGTTTCTCAGTTCCAGAATGAATTACAGGAAAAGATGTGCGGTCTACGGCGTCTCAAAAAGCTGTAGCATTGTCTAGGTGCACTGTCCTGCAAAGCTTTCCAAGTTTAAAGTGTTGTAAGGAGGCTTTTTGTGCTAACACATTTTCCTTTGTTACCTTGCAAGAAAAGAAGCACCAGCTGCAGGCTGCACATGTTTGCTGACTCCATTTTGGTTCACAGTGAACACTTGCCTGTTTTGAAATGGGGTGTCTGCACTTTAAAGTTATTGGGAGCATTTATAGACAGGGATGTTGTGATGAGCTGCACTTCATAATACCTCAAAGGCATGGTGCCAGAGCTGGGAATTTGATAAGCTGAGCTCCTGAATTGGATTCCAGCAATGGTCACAAGTTTTAGGAAGCTCTCATTTGAAATTGCAAGCAGAGGAAAAACAGGATTCTTTCTCTTTAATTACATTAGTTTTATTGAACTGAAGCATTGCTTCAGTTCCCAGAACACTTAATATATATTTTAATGCAAGATACAGTATTTTACCAGATACAGAATGGTTGCAAGACTGTTTATTGTTTCTGACTTTTATATGTGGCAAAACAGATTTTCCTTATTTTCCCCTTTAACTCTCGTGTGCATTAAGGATCTTTAGATGTTGGGATGGTGTTTACTGAAATTGTTAGAACCGTAGTAATTTAACTTCTTTGATTTGATAATGGTTCTATAGTGCTTTGGTTTAGGCCTGTTCAGAAAAGCAAATCCAAGCACATGAACATGCACTGGAGTCCAGGAAGCTCCATCAATCTTTTGTGCAGGAGAGGAAACATGAAATTCTTTCCCTTAGCAGCTGATCTTTTTCACTGGCCTGAGATTTTTCTCATGGTTACTGAACTTGGACTTTTTCTTCCCTTAGACAGAGCTGGAGCTGTTGACTTTGCCATGTAAGTGTGACCATGAATTGGCTTGGAAAAGTTGGGTTTTTTTCCAAAAATTACCATTTCTGCCCTGCAGTTAGAGCACAGCAGGTCCCACAACCTTCTGCTCCCTTGGAGGAGTGCAGACAGCAGGAACAGGGAGCGGTGGGGCCAGGGGACAGAGCTGCATGTGACAAGGCATCTGTTTTGTCAGTGACCCAGTTGGGGAAATCCTCCCTCCCTCATCCCACACCCTGCATACCTCCAGCTGCTTCTTTCTCACTGCCTTTGCTTCTCTTTTCCATGATGTGATCATCACTCTTTTTGTGTGGCTCAAAGAAGGAATGCAAGCCTTCAGGAGGAACGTCTCCCTTTACAATAAAAAAGTAAAGCTATTATATACTTTGTCAATGCAGAAAATGGCTTATCATTTAACAAGCTTCATTAAAGATCCTGTGTTTATGGACCCATGCCTTCCTTCCTTTGAATGCCCCTGAAATAATTCTTCCAGCAGGACAGCAAAACAGCAAGGAGCCAGTTACATTTTTAATCACTTGCGTCCCGTAGGAATTGCAGCCTGCCAGCAAGGGCAGCTCCTTCCCTCTGCAACGCAGGAGAAGAATTAAAAGATGGAAAGCTGTGGTTTGAGAATGGTGGGTTACAGTCAGTAATGAGCTAAAGATCAAACAATCTGAGTGTCATTAACTGCTAATATTCTGCTACTGAAAATGTTTAACCTAATCCAGAAGTAGATGGTAGGAAGGTTGGGGCGGGGGTGAATAAAGGGCTTCATCCTCCTTTTCCATTTCTTTTATTCCTGAGTGGTGAAGGGGGAGTGTAGAAAGAATTGGATGAAGTTAAAATGAAAAATATTATTTCACTTCCTCTATAGTGTGCATGTCCTGAAAGAAAGTGTCAACAGTGTAGAACCCTTTCCCACCCAAAGCAGTTTGCATCATTGTACCTTCTCAGCAGGTAGGTCAGTTAGACTGCAGGAGTAGCCCTGTGCAGTGATTCTTTCCAACAGGAAACCTTCCAGGTGGATGACAGCAATGACCTCCATTCTGACATGTACAAATACCTCATGCTTTAGATTTGATGCCTTAAAATAAATACTTAAACTTTTGTTTTTAAAGATACTGAATCACTACACTGAGTGAGCATATTCTGAAATACCTCATCTTTCCAATGGCTACTTTTGGACACTTAATGCTGACTTTGTGGTCATTTGGTTTGTTTGTTTGTCTGTTAGTGCTTCATAAAATATAGATGCTTTGAATAGGAGAGATGTGAGACAGCGATACCACGGGAATGACCAAGGGTTCTGTGTTTTGATTCCAAAGGAATCAATTAGTGTTCCCTGGTTTCCTCACTGTACACTCATACCATGCTTTGACTAACAAATGCACAAGAAGTGTGTGGCTGACATTCAGCCTGCTTGTGAATTGTGGAGAGGAGATACATATGCTTTAAAGGCTTCATCCAAAGAGCATCACTCACAGATTTTTAGAGACATTTGGCATTTAAAATTAAATTTTGTAACAGTGGTTGCGTGCCGACTCTTGGAAAAAATGTGAAGATTTTGGAAATTTTGGAAATTTTGACTGTGTTTTATTATACCAGGGCTTTTGAAAAATCTCTTGCACATATAAGGACCACAAAGAAAGAGCTTACTGCCACTGAAAAAGATTCAGCAATTCAAAATGGGCTGGAGTATATGTCGTAACAGGAGAGAGACCTTTTGGACAGTTGTGCAAATATTGGTGCAATGCAAACACAGTTAAAACAGCATAAAGTCCAGTCTCAGTGTCGTGTATGCAGGAGCTTCCCCCTAATTCCTAACCATAAAATGTGTACTTTTATATCATCATAAACGTAGCACGTTTTTTTTAAATACTTTAAAAATTAAGCTGCTATTACTACATTAGTCAAGCAAGAAAAGAGAAAGAATTGCCCTGAGGTGTAGGGGAGAGCAAAGCTGGTAAGACTGAGAGGGGGCATCTGTTTTGTCAGGGGTGTTCTCAGAGTTCCCATTCTGCAGTGTTTGCATCTCAAGAGAAACCTGTAACAGACTAAGACTTCTTCCTTATTTTATGGAGTTCTTTACCTTCACAGGTAGGTCAGCATCTGAAAACCCAGAGAATAATATGAAGGGGTAAAACTGAGACAAAATACGGGCGTGATTTGCAAAGGGGGAAAAATTTTTTAAAAAGAAGAGTAATAAAAATATTGCGTTCTCAAAAAAAAAGAAAAAGAAAAAAATAATTTTAAAAAGCTACATTCAACTTCTGTTAAAAAAACAGATGCCAGAAGCTTTTCCCCTTTGCGATATGATTATATGGCCACTAAGTCATTTGGCTCAGTCAATCTGCTACGTGTCATGATAAATCTGTGTATACCAGAAAATCTACAAGTGCTGCCCTTTTTCTCTCCCAATGTTTTTTGCCCAGTTTGCAAGCAGAGAACTGCTTTAACAAGATTTGGGGACACTTCTGAGTCCTGGATAATGCTCCCCCTGCCTGGCTTGTGTAAGTCAGCAGCAGGAAATGCTGAGCAGGCATGAGAATAGATGAGGAACGACAAAGAACAGCAGCGGTGGGAAAGGAGGTCATGACTGCTGTGGGCACTATCCTAAATCCCAGTGAACTGTCTCCTTCTCCTCTGCAGCCTTCCTTGTCTGAGAGAGAACACAGCTATAAACACATCAGACACAAATAATAATTCCTTCATCCCCAGAAATATTACTTACAAAAAAATATTTTCTAATGAAGAGGCCATTATATTTTTCTTCTTGATTTTTTGTTTGCATAATTCAGGAAGTTTCTGATAATTATGCCCAAATTCATTAAAGATAAAGTTGTGTCATGCAAGCATTTTTGTAAGGATTCTCTCGGGGCACCATGTCTCTTCCTACTCATCAGGTATACAGGTATATATATATACACCTCTTCTTATTTTCAATGTATGGCAACTCTGTCCGTGTGCAAACAAAAATCAATTCATTTTGAACAGCACACTTATGCTCTGAAGAATGCTTTAGTGCAAGGAAGCTCTTGCTCACCATCTGACTGTCTGTGCCCCAAAATGGATCCTGTCCTATCTTGCTAGATCTATTCCTGGTAATAACCTGCTGCTTGAGAAATAGATACTGCTGGACCTCCCTATATTAAGGAATTTGGGTTTGTTTCTTGGTTTTTTTTCCAAATCTAAGGTCTTTCTTTTCCTGCATCTCTTAGTTCTCTATTATTTTTCATAGAGCTATTTATTTTAAATATGCATACATTTTACTTCCAGATTAGCTCAGTCTTTGAGAAACAGAAACAGCTTGTATATTTTCCAGTGGAGTTTAAGGCTGAGGAAGACTGCTTGACATTTCAGGAAAAACCGAAAAGTTTGTATAGGATTTTAAAAGCTGTATTATGCAAGAAGGAATTGCTAAGGTTTGTTCTTCAGTGTAAACATGTACTGATTGTTTCTGTCAGCAGTATTTCACTTTTGCTTTCCCCTATGACAGCCTTACATTATTCATAACTTAAAATCTATTCTTTAAATTTTCAGTTATAAGAGTTTCCTGGGGGGGGTCACAGAATATGAAGGGAAGTATTGATTTGAAACATTTAAAATATAAATGAAGTTGTTTAGTTCTTCTGGTACATGGAATATTATAGTCACTGGATCAAATTTGACCCCCCAGCATGTCTGTTTTCATAGACAACAGAAGCATGTTCTCAGCCTCTCAGTGGATACTGCAGCTTCTGTGTGAACATTCTTTGATTTACCCAGTAGTTCTAAAAAACAAACATGAATAATGAATGTTCCAGAGCACTTGAAGGCCAAAAGCGATCACTATTTTATTCTCATCTGACATTAGGTCAGAATTTTAAGACTTTCAAATACAGCGCTTTAAAACTACCAGCCCTTTGTCACTTAAACTTCTCAAAGCAGCGTCAGCAACCCCATTTCACAATGACATACACAAAATCTTGTCCCATCTCACATACGTTTGGTCAGGACCAGTACTAAACCCAACACCAGAGCAATTTTGGCCCTGGGGGAAAAACAGTGTTGGTGGTACCTTGATGGGCAGGCCGGGATGCATGTACACTTGTCACCTGCTCATGTCCACACCTGTCACCTGCTCATGTCCACGTCACCCACTGGCTGCTCCAAGGCCAGTGTCAGAAGCCAGGTCTCCTCTGCCTTTCCCCACCTGAGCTGTAAGAGCTCCTTTTCCTTTCCCTTTTCCTTTCCCTTTTCCTTTCCTTTCCCTTTCCCTTTCCCTTTCCCTTTCCTTTCCTTTCCTCTGCCAAGAACACCACATGAGCCATTGGGAGTCACAGCCACAGACCATCTAGGGACCACCTTGTGGCTCCCTTCCAACTCAGAATGTTCTATGGCTCTGCACTTAAATTATTCCCTTTAGATTTTTCTTTGGTAAAAAGCAAGTAAAAATGGGACCATTTATCATCTCAAGCATTCTAATACTAAAAAGTATTTTCAGTTTCCCATCTTTATGTAATTCTACTGACTTTAATACAACATAATAAAACATTTGCAGATTCTAGCCAGTTTATTGACTTCAAGAAAACAATAAGTAGTGTCTATAATTAAGAAGTACTGTCATATAATGTTATTGTAAAAGAAAATTAGCTTTCTCTACACAAAATCACCAATTGAAATACACTAGATGAAAGAAGAATTGCTTTCCCAAATGAAAGAGAAAAGGTACACTTAGAACCTTTTTCCTAAACTGTTCAAACTTACTCTCAACATACAGCATGTGTTTGTGATGTTATACCAATAGGGTTAGAGATAGGGTGACCCAGAATCTCTTTTTCAGTGTCTTAAGTTACCTATAGGATGCTAAGTTGCTTTTGGCATACTTCAGCAGCTTGCTTTTCTTCAAGTTTTCTTTCAGCAGGAGAAAGGATTACTCACAGAAGAAATTTCTGCCCAGGGTGGCTGAATTTAACCCACATTAGTAAATACTTTTGACTAATTTTTCTGAAAACTTAGAAGAGGTGCAATTTTTCCTTTGGAAATATTCTTCTTTTAAAAATCGTCAAAAAAACCTCAAAAATGGAATTTAAAATCTGAAAATAAAGCTACACATTTCATTTGACACAAATTATTTTTCCCACCAATTTTTTTTAATTTTAGTTTAATCAGTGGACTGAAAAATCAATTACTTGCAGTGGCACTACTGGCAAGTAATTCTTACCATAATCATTCCAGAGGGAATTATTCTGTGACAAGGAGCTTATATTGTGTGGAATTTAGAAGTTAAAAAATTGAGGTTAGCATGATCAACACTGAGAAATGTTGTTTTGTTTTTACACTTTTGTCTTTCAAGTTATGACTGTAATCAAGATAAAAAGGCAAAAAGAGGAACTGTAAAAGCTCCATGTATTTTAAAGTGGATTGGGAGTGTCTGCTTTGATAATAAGCAGCTACCAATTCCCAATTATTTTAGATTTAGCTGTGAGGCCTAAGCATTTTAAAAGTCAACCTTAATGAAGCACAAGAAAACACCAAGACAAAACTAGTTTTGAAATCTTTACTGAGCTTACTTGCTCTGAACAGGTGATCAAGCACTCTCAGCTTGGCTGGTTTGATCATGAATACCCTGGACTACAGTTCAGAAGAGAACAGAGCTGCCTTATAATTAGCCTGAGCTTTTCAAGGATTGTTAGGTCATATGTAACCATTAACAGAACTTAAATGGTATGTTTTTTGGAATGCTTTATTGCTGGTTGTGTGTACTGGTGGTTCACCTAAAGCAAAAGGTGGCCAACATAAGTAGCAAAAAGCCAAGGATATGTTCAGTGGACCTTTTATCTTTGGAGAAGAGTCTGATTTCTTTCTGGTTCTTTTCAATGAGAAGTAAGTGGGTCTCCTGATGAGCTGCCTGAAGCTCTTCTGCTGGCTCCTTTCCCTTGCACATGCTGCTCCATATCCTTGCACGTCCTGCATGGCTCCTGTCACTGGGGGTATCCATAGGAGCTGCCATGAGCTGGGTTGAAAACAAGCACCTCTGGCAGTGTTAGACAGCCTCCATAAATGATCCTGCTTTGTGTTTGCTTTTTTCTCAATGCAACTTGTCTTCTTCTTGGAAACAAATTTTTCCCTGGTCTTTGTGTTTATTTGGAAAGGAGGTGAAAAATCTTCTCAGGACTTTTGGATTTGTAAAATCCCCTCACCTACAGACATAAACAGAACAAGAGGGCTTTAAAGCAGAGCTGGTCACAACAGATGCCTGGCAGAGAATAAGCAGGGGAGAAGATTCCTCACTGAATCCTGATAGCAGCACCCACAGGAAAACTTTCCTGTGACTGACTGCAGTAGGAGCAGGACCTGGCTATTCATTGCATGTAAGCTCTCAGAGGTCTCACTTTTTCAGGTGATACATGGCGTCCAAAAGCCATTGTGAGTGGGGTGGGCAGTTCTGCATCCCTTCTGTGGCAGGGATCTTGTGCAGGGATGCTGCCCTGCTCTGCAGCTGCCTGGGGTGCAGAGGTTCTACTGGCGAGGACAGCAGTGAGCTGTGGACATCCTCTGCACCTCCAGGAGCACTGCTCAGAGCAGCACAAGGTGTTGCTGAAACCCTGAAGCCTGGGAGTTTTGAACTTTCTATGCGTTCTGACACTGACGCTCAAAAGAGTACTGCTTTTGATTTGAGGCCTTGGAGAAGACTTCCAGATTTGAGTGATGGAGTTAGAATCACTGGTGTGTAGTTTAAATAGTTGTGTGTAATATCCTATGGTGAAGGGTTTGGAATTTGGGGTTTTAGAATATAGTAATAGGTATGAGACAAGATGGAGGTTCTTGGGCAGTAGCTCTTCTTCCCTCTTGCTCCTTCTTAGATTTAGGTGGGGCTTTTTTAATTAGTTAGAAGGTACCGCAGTGCAGGTCACTAGTGTTTGGCTATTGGGTCAAAAGTATAAATAATACAGATGTTAGCTTTTAATTGGACAGTTAGCCTTTAAAAAACCTTGTATTTAGCTAAATGCACCTCAATTTTCTCTTTTAACTTGTTAGCTAGAGGTGCTGAAGAACTCTCTGTACTTTAGATAAAAATTAATAAACAACCAAGTCCAAACAAAAAAAATCCATCTCTCTAGTTTCAATCCTGACTGAGAGAAGGCAAAAGAAAAAAAGAAACCAGCCACTAATATGTGGTACCACTAATAAAGTGGTGCTGCTATCAGGTGTATTTCCTCAACCAGTTACAGCCCACGCCCCACTCTTCCATTTATACCACCTGCAGCAGTGACTGCTGGAGACACGTTGGAGCTTTTGAATGAGTCTTTGAGAGGTCTCTTAAACAGAAATGCTTTAAAACCTTTTAAGGAGAGCAGCAGATGTATGGCTTCACAGAGCTGGTTTCCCTGGTGTTGAATTCTGTGTGCACCATGGATATCTTTATGCTGCTTTTCTCGATTATAGTCCCCCAAAGGTTACCAAAATCAGTATGAAATTAGCCTTGCTTGTTTCTCATGTAGCAGAAACACTGCTCTCTTGACAATAAATACTTTATTCCCTATTGTGACACAATAGGTGCTATGGCCTGAGTCTTTTTCTAAGCTAGTAAAGATATTTCTGCTTCAGCCAGGTCTTTCCTGCATCAGTCATGGACACAAATTCCTAACGGCTCACTTGGGGTATTGCTACATGCGAGAATAAAATTTCTCCAATTGCAGAGAGTTAAATGACATTTTTGAATGGGATTTGTAAACCATGTCCACTTGGATGGTAATTTAATGGCCACAGTTTCAGACCTCCCACACAACAAATTGTTCCTTTTCAGTGTTGTGCTGGGAAAAAGAATTCAGGACCAGCTGGCAGCTGATGCTATGAAATACTACTTACAAATAAAGACAGGAAGCTTGGTGTAATCACTAGCATCTTAGAGCAGCTTTCTTGGGAGTGCTGCTGAGCAGATGTATGACCGGTACTTATTAATTAAATTAAACCCAGAAAAATTGATTTCTCAATAAACTTAAAAGTGTGGATGGACATTAGCACAATACTGGGAGTTTCAAATCGAGTGTTCAGATTTGTATCAGGAGAAGAGAAGAAAAAGTGCCTTCTAAAGATTTCTTCTCTTTTTAAATTTGTAAGCCATAAAACTTTGCAGTGATACATTGCTGCACCTTTCATGCAAGGTTTGTGGACCACATTCTTAAATCTAGCAGGTTGTTGTAGAGACTTTTACAATTCCTGCAATACAGTGGTTAAATTCTGGATGGTGATATTATTGTGATTAAAATAGAAGGTGTTTTTCAGGTATCTTTTCATGTGTATTGAATTGTTGATAATGACGAACTGCCCAATGATGATGGCAAACTAAGACTAGCTAAGAAGGACATTGGACAGCACAAAAAAAAATTAAAATACCAAAAGCTTTTCTTTCTTAATAGCCTGATAGCAATGAACAGTTGTCAAATATCAGATAACATGCTCCCTAACGTCTTTGGACTACCAGATAATGGCAGAGTGCTGCCAAGCAGACTGTGTTATTCCAACTGGTGGAGAGAAATGTATTCTTATTCTAGTGCTGCTTACCACTCTGATATGTAACACTATGGGGAGATGAGAATATTCAGGTTTTGCATCTCCTAGTTTTTCTTGATATTTAGAGCAAACCAATTAAAACAGGAGATACATCATGACAACTCATAACACCTGAGCTCTGTAGTACCTCTGCAACACCTACATCCCCCTCTGCCCTCTCATCCCATCCCTGTGTCAAGACATTGATCGCTGTGTGAAGTATTAAATGACCAGTTAAATGACCACTGGAAGAAACTGTTGTTCTTGATCTTGATCTTCATCATCATAAGAGGCTTTTCTTCCTCTCCTCCCAGAGAGGGACATGACTGCCTTTGTCCCCATTCAGCATCCTTCATGTAGGTAAGAAAAGCTTCCCATTTCTGAGGTTAAAGACTAGAGGAAAATTGATGCATGGAAACAATGTGAAATACTGGCATCCTGCCTTGTCAGCAGTCCTGTCCCTGAGCGTGTCACACCTGGGCTCCTTATCCTCCACTGACTCCCACTTTCCATCACAAGATTATTCAAGGCCTTAGACCTGCCACTGAAAATTATAAAAAGATTATCTGTCGTTACCTAAAAATACAGCCACCAAGCTTAGGATAATATGAATGAAAGCTGGAAACAAATTAGGCTTCATTTCAGGCAGTGTGAACTAACATAAATGCATTGAATTTACGGGAGCCAGATGGATTTACATCGGCTAAGAATCTGACAAAGTGTGTTCATGAGTGAAAGTATTTGCAGAACACGCTGCTGGCAAACTCTAGCAGATTTTATGATCGCTTTCTTTATTGACACATTTCCATAAAAACTAATACCTCTGAAGAAAAAAGCAGAAATGAATGTTGAGGAAGGGAATGGAAGTTACTTCTCTACAGCAGCTAACGGCAGCTATATATTCAGACATTTATTTCTGCTTTAACACTTAGAGAATCAAAGTTAGAAAAAGCATGTGTCCACTCCATTTGGCTAAGTTTATAAAGTTGTTTAATATCATGGATAGGTATTTTTTAATGTGGTACACTCAAATAACTTGGACTCAGAATTAGCTGTTCTGTTCTACTAGACATAAGCATCAGTGGACTACTTTTAGACTTTGGATCTAAGAAACTCAAGAAAGTCTCAATACTTTCTGGAGTCAGAATATCTGCTGGTCTGTGACATTTTTAAACACAAAATCGGAACAGTTATGAATGCTTAACTACTGGGGCGTTTGCTCAGGTTGCTGCCTTCTCCTTTCTGTGTTTGTGATGAGTGCTGTTGATCTAGGCTGTAACATTTTCAATTGCCTGTTTGTCAGGAAGGCTGTCATCTGGTAAACTACTGCATTTCCGAAACATTTACGGTTTATTTGGCAAGGTATGGTGGCTTGTGACCCGTTGTCTGAAAGGGGCAGGGGAAAAGGAGGAGCAAAGCCAGGACTTGCCTCAATGATATTTTACTTCAAAAGGAAGACAGTATGCATCTATCGGACAATAATCAATCTTAATCAAATACAGGTTGAGATATAAATTGATCAGTAGTGATGCTGTAGTTTGTATGGCCAGCATTTACTGGACAGCATCTAGAAATGCTTACTAGATATGAACACAATAAATCTTATAAACACATTAATATTTAAATTTAGCACTTGCATACTCTTATTACTGGATTGGCTTAGTGCGAACAGTGGGCAATTCCATGCCCTGCAAGCTTTCTGTGAGCCTTGGGACTGAGGGAAAGGGAATTATGCTGCCCTTTTGGACTTTGTTTTCTTTTTTAATTTCAAGCTCTACAAACTGCTTGGAAGTAGGCCGCTGAGAAAGCAAAGCAAACATGCTCTCTGTGCCTCAGCTTTGCTGTTCCCCACTAGATACATTATACTCAGCTGAGGGAGAATAAGAAGCTATTTTCCCCAATTTTCCATACTGCCAGTGGGAATCTAATTCAATTTCCTCCCAAATTTAGCAGTGAAAACGAAACACTAAAGAATAAAGTTGAAGAGGCTTCTGTAAATCTCTGGATTCTAAGGTACTAAGGTGCAGCAGGATTACCGAACACAGGTTAAACTTCTTTTTTAACCACAAAGCTACTTACAGATTTAAGAAGCTTAAAAACCTGATCCAACATTAGTCCTTGCTTTGCAAATGAAAGAATAATATATCTAGGTATACAAAGTTATATTTTTTATTATTGAATTTGTTTATCCCTTATTATTGATGTAGCCCTATTCCACAAAGGAATATTTTTTTTCAGTGAAAGATTATGATATATTAGATAAATTCAGGGAAAAGGACAGGGCAAAAAACTGGTGACCAAATGCATTTCCAGAAATAAACAAGTGAAAAAAGGAACTCATATTTCATTACTCTCACTACAGTGGCTACATTTAACCACCAGACCACAGGGGTCTTATTCCTAATGTCCAAAAAAAGATGCAGTGCCCTCTTTGCATTTAGATTCCATACAGCAATGTGGACCTGAGATATTCATATGACTCAAAAAATAAATACGAATAGAAAACAGAACTTACTTTTTTGCTTCATGTGAGCTGGAACATTTCTTCAGCAGACCTACTTGCAGCGAGCAATCCATGCCATTTTCTGATTGTCAACTGTCCTTATGTGATTTTGACCCTTTTAGGTCAGAACTTCAGACAGGTAATCCTTACAGTAAGCACTAGTAGCCAAGATTGTGTAATTATGCTGTTACCTCTTCAGTGAAAGTATGTCTGCTGCTTCCCCATGAAAATAAACTGGCCAGCAGTCATTTTATTTCTTCACAACACTATCCTTTATACCTGTTTTTATCTCCACAAAATCTATTAAGCTTGGAAAACTAGAATAAGGATCAGCACACTTTGGGGTTTTGACATAACATGGAATCTTAACAATGTAATGAATAATAATAGTCAGCAGACATGATGTTTCTGAAACTGTGAGCTTCAATGAAAACGTGCTCATTTGTCAGATAAAATTAAAGGATAACCAGACTTACCTAAGTAATGACACACTCAAGTCAACTAAAAAGTGCAAGAATTTTGTAACTTACCTGTACGTATAGTTTCTGAAATTATCATGAATTTGTCTCATAAAGAGTAAAAAAGAGAATTTTTAAACCTGATAAATATAGATTCAATTGCTAAGATTTCATGGTGTATTTTAAAGGTGCTTATATTTTACCTTTTGCTTTCCCAACTTATATCTCATCCTCCTTCCTGTCTGAGGTATCACTTCAAATGTATTTGTAGTGTGGAATTTTTCCTCTTTGTCTACATTGCATTAAAAAAAAATCTCACTAAATCTCACTGGGCAAGCTGCCTCAAGGTCATTAGTAAGCTTGAGAGGCATAATGTAGATGACAGCCTGAACACGTTGGATGTCATGATAAACACAGCCAAGTCCTTTAGGACACCTGTAACAAGGTGCTGGAAGTACTTGCTGGCACTGGGGAGCTGACTAAGGCTCCTAACATTGCCAACAGTGTTCAAAGTGCCTAATTAAAGCCGTGTGGGGATGGTATTTTACGTTGTGTGGGCTGTAATGTGAAGAGCAAACACGCCAACTCCTCTGCAAGCTTGGGCTTTGCTTACCTGGGAGCCGGGAGCCAAGAGCCTGCAAAAGCGAAGAGTCTGTGCAGAAGGCTTCCAAGTTGGTTTCAAGTTAATTTTCTAAACTTTGGCAATGACCTAGAATGATTCAAAGATGTATCTAAGTGAGGAACATATGGCTAGTCGTTAAAAATGTATCAAAGATCTCCTCTTGTCTTTGTTTCTCATGAATGATCTCTTGAACATCAAGGATCCCCTCACGTGCCCCCAGTCTGTTGGTTGGCACGCTATTAGCAATTACCTTAGTGATATTTCCAGCATTTTAATGTCACTTGCCTCTATGTAAATAGAGCCTGTGAGGAGCACAGCGCACCCAGAGCTCCCACCACAACAGCACTGCTCCATCAGTGCGCCAGAGCACTCCTGTGCCTTATGGAACTGCCAGAAATATCATTTCAATTGCTTTATGACAAAATAATGAGTCTGTCAGAGATGAGTGGTCAGAAAAACAAATTTGTTCTCCCACACAATTAGGGTTTATAGCATTGGACAGCAATATCAATCTCCAGTGATTCAAAATTGAATTTGCACGTTGAGGGAAATGTGTTCTTGCGTGTGCTATAACCAGGCTGCTTAGCAGGGGGAGTCTGTGCAGGTTGAACTGGCAAGATGGATATCCCCTGTGCTGCAGAAACATCATCGTGGAAGATTCCAAATGCAGACAAGTACTGTGGGGCTATGGCATTCACTTCCACAAGCACAGCACTGACAGAGCTGCCCCACCAGGAGCAATAATAAAAAAGTCTGCAAAAACTGTCACCAGATGTAAATGGCAGACAGCTTTTGCCTTCAGGTAGAAATCCGTTTCAAGGCCTACAACTCTCCATACGTGACCTAATTGTCCATGGAGTTGTTGATATTTATAATCATGGACTTCAGTCATTCTCTGTAAAGTCATACAAGCATTAGACCTCAGCAGTGCCATTTACAGTGAGCATGTACTGTATCTCAGAACTGCACTTTGCCCTTAACATTTGCTGTGTCCTTACATGAGATTTTGCCCTTAAGCTGTTTGTCAGTCCAGTGAAGAGGCTGCAGCACAGATCCTCTTCTGTTTGCCAGACCTTAACCTGTGCTCTCAAACCTGCTGTACTGATTATAGCTCCCTCTGTCATCCCTTCTCTGAGCAGGCAAACCCACTTGGTGTGCCAGCAGCTGCTACCCACCCACTGCTACCCAGTAATTGCCTTTCTGGGTGTGTGTACATCATACCCTGTACAGGACTTGGCCTTTTTCTTTGGATTTCAAGAAACAAGATAGGCATGGAATACTGTCATATGTAGCTCAGTACACCAGCGGTGAAATCAGTTTTTTAGGTTTTCAGACCTTCTCCATTCTTATACAAGCAGCCAAAGCAACCACATTCTGCCAATGGAAGCATCAACAGTCTATGGATTGTTGTGTTGAATGTGCTTTCTATGTAATTAAACCTTTTGTTAGTATTTCAGATTGACAGCAGTAACAGCTAGGAGCAGCCTTCAAAGCAAGTGTTTAATGAAATTACAAGTAATACCTAGGATTTTCAGTAATAATTTATCTCCACTGATATTCATATAAGATAACAAAGTATTTCCTTACCTCTGGAGTAGAAAAGAAAGGTAATCTTCCATAAGAAAGACGAATTTGGGTATCCTCCATAGGAAGCTGATTGCACATCTTCAGTGGTCTGCTGGAAGCTCAAGTCAGCTCCCAGATCAGTGGTGCTCAACTGACTGACAGCTGAAATTCCTAAGGTCGAGACTGCGCCGCTTTGTTTTCACACCACTGACAAACCCGTGTATCTCATTAGAAGAGTGGTTGTCTCATGGTCCATCTGGGTGCTACTTTTACTGAGATAGCCTTCTTTCTGTAACCCTAAATATTTCTGTTTCCTTACTGCCTATCCTGCAAATAGAAGCAGCTTTTTATTGTACTCTAGTAATCTCTCTGCTCTGCTATGCTTATTTACCTCTTTCAGTCAGCCAGAGAAGTCTGTTCCCCAAGCACAACACTTATTTCTCTTTACAGAAGTCTCTGAGACTGTGCATATGTACACTCTGATGAGGTCCCTAAAAGATTGCCCAATTCCTAGTGCAGCCTTTGTATAAAAACAAAAACATATGAAATATTATTTCCCTGTTCCTCTCTCCACATTCACCACAGATTTTGATGCTGGCTTGGTTTTCCCCAGACATGGTACCCTCCAGTTTGCTTTCTACAGATGCTTCTTTCAGTTCTCTTTCAGTTTTAGCACTGCCTGTATTTTACACACATTCACTATTCAGCTGCATCCTTGATTTGCAGTGGAAATCATGATCAATCTCTTCAAGGTCTGTCAAGTGGCTTCAACACAAAAAAAATGGTGCAAGAGGAGAATCAGAGCCCCCGTTCAGTCTTCCTAATGTCTTATTTTACTTATGCTTCCACTCTTTTACTCCTTATATATAGTTGCTGACTCTAACAAGACTATCAGTTCAATTGCTTCAGAGTTTATTATTCTAAAGATTTTTTCATACTTATATAATACTAATAACCATGAGCCAAACTTTTCTGTTTCCTGTACACTAACAAGGCAAAGTTTTTACCACACATTATCTGATTGTTTGTGGTTTGGGTTTAGAGGGGGGGTTAAACATTTATTTGTGTGCCTAGTATAACTAAATCTTATTAATTCAAATTTGACATCTTTTAATATAAATGTATTTTCAACCTTAATTTTAGCTAGTCTTGTAGTAAAACATAGTGACCACATTTGTTCCTTACTTTCTTCTTAGAAAGCACACACAGCTGAGTCTGAAGTATTCTGAGGATTTTTTGGAAATTCACCATTGTTGGCTCTTGTTTGCTCAGTTATTAACATTAGATTTGGACCATCCTCTATCTACAAAAGTTTAGATCACTCCTTTATTTTTTCCCGTGATTAAACTCACTGTTTCCCTTATTCTCTTTAAATCATACTCCTAGGAGACTACACTACTCTCTTCTCTCTGCATTGCTTCTTTTTTTGTTTGTTTGCTTTGGGGGTTTTTTGTGATTTTTTGTTTGTTTGTTTGTTTTATCTTTGGTTTTGTTTGTTTGTTTGTTTGTTTCCAGAGGGGGCATGCTTTGGGGTTCAGTTTGGAGTTTTTTTCAGTTTTTTATTATTACTTGGAATTTTCTATCAAGTTGGGATGCAACATTCTGGATAATTATGCTGGGAATTCTTCTAAAAATACATATAAAACATATAAATAAGTTGATTTGCATAAAGGCATTGATTAAATGAATCTTTGATAATTCTAGTGGTTTAGGACAAGAAAAGCCATTTAACAAGTCTTCCATTTAGGAATCGAAATGACTGAAATGTCCCTGCATCGTCTGTTTTGTTTGTATTTAGTCAGAATGCCCATATGGGGGCTGTTGGTTTTAAATCTCAGTTAATAGGGTTTTAAAATTTGGCAGGAGGTTGCCAGCTACTTCTAGAAGAAAATGCATTTTGCTGCTTTTGTGCAGAGCTGCCTGTATCGTACCAGCACAGCCCTCCAGGATGTCTCATTCTCTCAGCCCGTGGCTGCAGCCACACAAGATGCCTTGTGCAGGACCCTGCCCATCACTGCAGCACCAGGGCCCTGCCAGAACAACTGCCCAGCATGGCTCTGGGTGCTACCCCTTGGGCTGAGAAGCTCTTCCTCTGCAGAAATCTTGCCCTAAGAAGTTAAAAAACACGGGCACCAGCACAGGCAGCAGAGCTGTGCTGCCCATGCTCCATTGCTGGGAAATCAGGAAAAGGAGGAGGCAGCCTGGAAAGAGGTAGGACACAGAGGGATTGGAGAAAGTGGGCAGTAAAACGAAATTGTGAGGCTATATGGGAGTTATTAGTGAATGCATGTATATACCATACATAGAAATACAGGTGTATGTTTTGAATATATATCTGGATAGCAGAGGAGGATGGAGAAGGCCAGAGTCTATCCAAGACTTTCATCCATGCAAGCAAAACTAAGGGTCAGTCTCTCTTCAGAAATGTATGACAAGCACAGGATCTACAAAGTGCAAAAAGATTTTGCACAAGGTTTTGTGACACAACTCTTCTTTATTTTCAGGTGCTTTTTAAAAGAGTTGTGCATAGTTACTCCAATTAGCAGATGGATATAGCTTTATCTTCCCCCACCTCAGTTCCCATACAAGTCTGCAGCACCCTTTCAGAGTTCTAGGTACTACAGCTTTTCCTCAGAATTAACCTTTTTTTCCTCTTGCCTAGATCAGTTTGCTGCCTCTGAGTCCCTACAATTAAACAGAAATCTCCTCCAGAAAGAAGTCCAGTCCCTTCCTCTCTCTAATTTGTTCTAGTTACTTGACAGTCTCTCCTGCTTTCTCCTCTATTTTTTGGTCTTGTTCTTACTGTATATCTCTCCTGTTTGGAGTCCTTCATTTTCATATTCCTGTGGACAGTACAACAACCCATGGCTTTTTTTAACAGCAGTGCCCTTCACCAAAATGTTCAGTATCTAGTGAACAGATAGATGTCATCCTAGACAGGTATCTTTCATTCTGCTATGGACTCACTGAAAATTCCCAATTGATTTAGTCTTCAAGCACACATATTTTGTAAATTGTGTAAAAATTACTCTCTTTCTCTAATCCAGCATATTGAATACATTTTGGTAATTTAAATTTTAAAGGTGTTGAACCTGCTTCTTATTAGAATGAGCATTGCTCAAATAACAGCAGTTTCATCTGCCTCATTTCTAGCACTGAGGAGAATGCTCTACCATCTACTGTATTACATATTCTTGTGGATTTTCTCCAGCAGCTACTTATGACAACTGCAAGCTTGTTTTACCCTGGGGATATATATGGATGTGGCCAATTGCTTCAGGTCATATTCCTTCCAAATGGAAGTCAGCTTGACAGCTGTTAATTTGCACTTGGCCATTCCATGTGTTGTTTTGCTCTAATTATTGGTCACTGTATGGAACAGGTGACAAATGCCCACATGAGAACCCTGTAAATTACTAGATGTCTGGTCATTAGGAAAACAAACAGGAAGGTCGTTAAATACTGGTTTTCTTTCCAGCCCCAAACAGAAATAGATTTTAGCTTGTTTTGACGCCTGTTGGAAAGGGATAGAAAGAGGTGAAAATACCTTACTGTTTATGAAACTAACTTCTCATTCTGTAAGTGTCCTAGTTTCAGGAAAAGAGGGGAATTTAAGGAAAATGCAATTGTTTTAGAGCCAGATGCAGAATCTGGTTTATCTAATTATTTTGTCACAAGGCTTGATTATGTTTCTTTCCCAAGTAAAACTTAATGTGCCTAGCAAAATATTTCATCTGACCTTCAGCTAATGCAGCTATATTGAATTAAAGCAGGAAAAGAAATTTCCTTTCTGAACAAGACGGTACTTGCTGCACAAGAATGGCAAGACATCAATGTAGTGAGCTTTCCTTCTATTGAAATGTAGCATTGCAGAGAATATTTAAATGAAGTCTGTTTTCTCAGGCTCCCAGGGTGTAAATCGGACCTCAATTTGGGCCAGGTTATGTAAGGACATAGAGGATTTGTTTCGTTCGTGGGAATAGTAACTTGAATTTTTGCAAAATTATAGACCTGTCTGTAACAAAAATTATGAATCATTTATTTGTTGTCAGTGGAGCTGCATTAGTGAAAACAAGATTCAGCATCTTGGAGTCTTAGTGACATTTCTGCTTTTAGACCTGTGTGAGCTGAAGATCGGCTACTTGCTCTTTGGGACATGTTTTGTGATGTCATGCTTTAAAGGTAGAACAATACCAGAGGGACAACACAGAAATTGAGTGGTTGCCATAGGACATGCTTTTCTAAAACTTGAGCTTAAATTCACCGCACCTCTAAATAATATCCCACTTTGTTTTATTTTTGCCTTTTAAAATTAGGTGTAAGTGCAACCTTCATGCTACTGGCTGTAAAGAAGAAAACAAAAGACTGCTTTGTGAATGTGAGCATAACACAACAGGCCCAGACTGTGGAAAATGCAAGAAGAATTATCAGGGCCGACCGTGGAGCCCTGGTTCTTATCTGCCTATACCTAAGGGCACTGCTAATATCTGTAAGTAGTTTTGTATAATAAGGATATTCCATTATTACAATTCTGCCCCATATTATGACACTTAAGGAAGATTAATGTTGGCAAAGGTTTGTCATTTCTTTCTGACTAGGTGTGTATAATTGGACAAGGTGTCAATTTTTAAGTGCTGATTGTAAGTATACATCATCTGTGCTCCCACATGGTTGTAAATAACTTCCAGGAGAACCACATGTTTATATCCATAAACAGCTGCCTGGACACTGCACAGAAAGGGCTAAGGAATGAAAAAATTAGGATTCTTCATATAAAGAAGAGTTTCTCTCACACAGGTGAGAGAGAACAGTGGGAATAACTGCAGTACTGCTCCAGCCAGAGTGCCCTCAGCTCTCCATTCATACATCCTTATTGGCTTGTGATTCGTGACACTCTCAGCTCAATGTGTGAGAATCTTGCTCATTTTTTGTCCATTTAAAAAAGTGGGGGAAAAAAAATCTCAGGCCAAATTTTTCATATTACTAACTAAAGATCTAAAGGTTGGGAAACATTTCCCTGATGTTGACCTGCACTCCAGATTCAGATGCACTCTTGCCGATGAAATATTGAAGAGAGAAAGCAAAGGCAAAACCTGAGGTTTTACATCTGCTTGTTTCCAGCTAAGCCACTCCACAACATGTGTCCTATTACAGCACACTTCCATATTATCCAAGGGAAGAAGTTACTGACAGCTCTATTTCCTGGTCCTGGACAAGACTGGGTCAAAATAAAACATGGTGGTGAAAGAGAGGGGACAAAGACAAGTATGACCATCAGCTCTCTCCCTCTCACATGTATATGAAAGACACAGTGATTTAGAATCCCTCTGAACTGAGTACCAGACTTAAATTCCTTTGAAGAATGAGGATAAATGAGGATAAACCTTTTGACAGAAGTTTCTAGCATCTTTTAAGAAATGAGTCCACAGTTTTGCCCTGATTAAAAGCAAAACATTCATTTTAAATATTAGATATAACGATTTATTGAAAAAGTTATTTGAGAGAAACAGAGCAACGTATGCAGCTGAATGAAAAGTTTAAAACCAGGAGCAGTGTGCAATGCTCAGAATGTTATCTAAGACTTCAAAGCAGCAGCTGTGAAGAATCAAAACTCAGAAATGAAGATCATAGGAAGCAGGACCTTATCAAGTAAAATGCAAGAGTAATAGACCAAGTAACAAACCATGAAGTGTGGGAGCATGAAATTATGATGAAATTCTTACTGAGCAGAAAAAAATGAACTTCCAAAAAGCAGGGAAAGACATTTTGTAAGAGTATTCACTTTCTTTCGCCTGTTATAAAATGTGAGTGGGGCTCACAGAATTAATACTTTAAATCCATGTTTGGGAAATATGGTGAGATTTGCCAGGTTGATTTTAGCTAAATTCAGCTCGCTGTGTCATTTACCTCATTCCCAGTCAGCTGAGCACACACCAGACAGAACATTGGAATTAGCACCTACTGAAAGAGTGTCTGAAGCTTGTTAACTCAACTTTATGTTTAAACATCAGTGAATTTCAGCAAATATGCAGTTTCATCAAAAATCAAAATGTTTTGTAAATAATTTCTGGGGTTGATGATGATGACGAATCATGAAAACATAACCTTGTTTGAGCAGACAAATGCTCTACTTACCCTCAAATTCTGACTTCAGCAGTGATCAGCAGCAGAAATTTACGGCAAACAGGAAGAGGCATGAAGGATTTCTTCTTCACCTTCTCAGCTACCATGAAATAAATTGTCCTTTGGAGCTGGACTGCAGGGGTTGCTTCCTGCTGAACAGAGAGAGACACCCAGCTGACATAAGCTTGACCTCAGTGATACCTTATGGCAATACATTTCAAATTTTAGTGAGACAATGAGTGAAAGTATTTTATTTTGCTTGCCTTAAATGTTTTTCTAGGGATAACCCAGTACCTCCTTAGATAAGGAACAGAGAATAATGCACCTCTGTTGACATCTGTTACACCATTTATCATTACACAGACTTGACCTTATCCACTCCTCCACTCTTTCTAAATGGCAAATCCTGATCTCTTTCCTCTTATCAAAACCAGATCTCTGGCCATCTATGCTTTCTTGCTCTCTTCTGGTTCTAGGATGGCAATTTTTTTTATTTGGTGGGGCTAAAACAACATATGATACTCTAGACATGAGAACAACGTGGCTCTTTCACGGTAACATAAAAATGTGCCTCTTTTGTATTTTGTTACTCTCTGGATCAATCTTTGAGTCCTTTTTTTAAATCTACCACAGTTAAAACATTTCTTCCGGCCTGAAGGCTGAGTTAATTGAGAGGCTATATGCTACAATAGTTATCTCAGAAACAACATATTTGAGTTCCTTTAAAGTACTTCTTGGGGCAACATTTCCTCCTGTTCAATACCATTTACTTCAGATACTAACAGACTTTGAGAAAATTCTTCAGCATGTGAGAATCTCTCTTCCTTTATTGGGAACATCAGTGAAAACAATTAATTTAGTATTCAATTTAATTAATTATTAATTAGTCATAGTATTAATAATACCTCAATTGCCTATCTTTCCAGTTAACTCTCTGGGCCTCTTGCTTCTAGTATGATTGTTTTAACAAAAAAGAACTTCTAACATTTGTGTCCATAGGAAGTTGATTCTTGAAGTACTGTGGTTTATATTTAAATTGGCAGATTTTATGCTTTTTTCCTTATATCTTTCTCCATTGAGAAGACTTACACTTTTGAAGGGTATCTGCACAAAATCATCTACATTCTGTTGTTTTCAATTTGGCATTGGGGTTTGGATTTTTATTTTTTTTTTCTTATAAGAGAGTTAATTTTTATAAGTTAAAAAAAAGACATGAGTTATATATGATTATTTTGAGCCTCTCATATGCCCGTCTCCAGCTGCTTCCGTGCTGTGTGCATGCATATCGTTTTAGATGTTCTTTTCACTTTTCTTTTATCTAACTTCCTCATTTTCATTTCCTCACTCTCTCAAAGTTAGCTATTACTGCAGTGAACTTTTTTTCTATCCTTTCGCTTCTCAACAAGCATATTGAGTTTCAGTCCAGAAGTGGTTCTCTGATAACTACTTCTTGAATTGTGTCCTCTGCACTCCTTCAGAGCTAAATCAGCTTCTCTTCTTGTGGGTTGTCTGATTCCTTGCTACAAGCAGCAATCATTTATGGTATGTAAATCTTCTTTTGTCACTTCCTGATTTAAGGCTGCATATGTTAGAGCATATGAAGTTATGCATTATTGTGCAAACTCTCTGCACAGCCAGTGAAATTTCACTTACCTTGTTGCCTTTATGTCACTATCTCCATTGTGTGGTCAGAAATGCAGCCCTTGTGTTATAGTCTCCCTAGTCAGATGAGGATTCTGAAATAGTTCCTGGAACATGCTGATAGAAATAACTTCCCTTCAAATATAACTTCAGTTCCCAGGGGGCACTTTGTATTATCCAGTAATACAGTGTCCTTTTGATACTTCTCCTTCCTCCAATTTTCAAAGACCATCTTTTTCATCTAAGACCAAATTATTTTTAAAATTTAATTTATTTTAGGGTTACATTAATATACTTAAATAAGATATAGTTAAAAATATTTGTATAAATGAAACACTCTGAATTTCTTTTCTTCTTTCCACAAAATAAAAATATATTCTTTTTTGAGATTCTCTGAATTTGTGAAATTTGTTCAGATTCAATAAGCTTAATGTCGATTTCCAAATCTTTCCCAGCTGGAACTTCTGTTATTTCTATTGCTCTGTTTCTGCCATTTTTTTGTGGCAAACAAGACTTCCCCACACCTTTTCAAGCTACAGCTCATGAAACAGAAGACCATTCCAGATTACTCTGTAGTCATAGCAGAAACCTTGATACAAAGCTATTTTCTTTATCCATTTGTATTTCTTTATAATTTTAAATCATCCTGAGTTTTTCAGGAGAATGAAAAACATTTTCCCATGCTTTACCTGTGAAAGACAACAAGTACTCTGTTGTTTACTGGCACTAACAATATTTCTCCATTTGTCTCCACACAACATTTATTTTATATTTCCACTCTATCTTATTGACTATTTTGTGATTACATTCATTCCCTTGTGCTGCCACATTCTATAGATAGTTTTTTCTGCAATATGTTTTGACACACAAAGTGAACTTATTGAATTTCTCTCTACTTGGTATTACAGGATAGCTTTTCTCCTCAGCAGTTGTATGTGTCTGACAGCACTAGCCCTTTTCTTCCTCCTGTTGTTTAGATCATCTTTGGCATTATGTTCTCTCCTCCATCAGACAGAGCTGTCTCAGACTATGCTGAGCTGCCATGGATCAAAGCCTGCTTGCTTTGTGTCACTCGCTTCACCACCAATAACCTGTATCAAAAGTGTCCAACATTCAGCAAAACCCCTTCCTAGCTCTCACATGACTTTCCTAATTCGTAGTTCAACACAAAACAAAGGATTGTCCAGGACATGGGAAACATTGGTGGTTCTTTTCAGTCAAGAGTCAGGCAGACAGTCTGAGTTTACTGAATTTCTCCTGCAGTGGGTCCCCCTTCCATGGCACAGCCTCTCTCTCAGCGGCTCAGCCTTAAACCTCCCTGAAGGGGAAAAGACTTACAAGGCATCTGTGCAGCACAGCTGCCACAGAAACAGTTTCTGGCAAAACTTATGGCAACTCCAGAAGTGCACTAGCCTCATTGATGATCAGCCTTCCCCATAAATATTTGATGACACGAAGCCATCTTGAAGAACCAGCATAAATGAAGTTGTCCAAGAAGTTGTGCTTTCTAGTCAGGAATCCAAGTAACAAGGATCCCTCTAACTGAAAGGATCACACATCCTGCTTTCCAGTCAAAGCAGACTCATAAACTAGACAGTGTCCCATTTTCTAAGGACCCGTTCTCCCAAGTAACTGGAAGTTTTCCAGGGCCTTCTTCATGACTCAGTTTGAAGGAATGGAACACTTATGTTGAAGTTATAAAATATTGCTCCTTAATTTTTTTTGACAATGTGTTTCAAAGAGAAAAAGGAAGATATCAATCACTAAGTTACAAATCAGCAAAGTTTCATATTATTTCTATTTTATATTACGTATCAATATTAGCCCACGAATCTAACAGAAGGTATAAAGCCACAGGAGCATGTCACACAAAAGGCTGGGAAACCTAGTGTGAGGGCAATCAAGAGCATTCAGGTAAACAGAAATGGCAGGAGAAACTGAAAATCTGCAACTGATGAACTCATTTTCCTTCAACTGGGTATGCAGTGCAATACAGTGAAACATTGCAGGTACATACCTAAAAACAATGCACTATAAATAATGTGCTGTATTTTTTTAAAAAAGGACTTGAAAAATTATCCTTCAGCACTCTACCCTCTTGCATGACCCTGCAATCCTTTTATTTCACTGGGTGTTTCCTAGACAGAGTTTTCAATACTGATTTGGACTCTCTAAAACATAACACAAAAAAGCCTAAATTTTAAAAGGTGTTACCCAATAAAATAATAACTATTTCCTCTGTCCCATTTATTTCTGGTGATATTGCTTAAGAAAGCAGAGGTTAGGGATAAAAAACTTCATCAAAGCAGTTCTTTTTATGAATTCAATCTTTGCAGAGAAACAACTGCAAAATTAACAGTAGCAGAAGTTCTGGGGCTCTTGCAATGAAGCAGATGAAGTTTCCAAAGAATTTTCTTTCACTGTGTGTAATCCTTTGTCTGAATACAGGTTTAACAATACATGAAAAGTTTACTCCTATGATCATAATGATCTCTCCCTTTGAGGGATTATCAAGCTTCTCAGGGCTTTAAATTGCTAGAGAATTCAGAAGTTTGAAATTGACGCTGAGCGTCTGATATTGCAATCACGCAAAAGGAAGAAAGACTCACTGCAGGGAGTGCTGTCATGCTGCAGGGCAGATATTCTAGCAAAAGATCAGATGAGGCATTACCATCCCTGCTCTGACTCTGCTATGAAAAGCTCTATATTTTGTTCCTGTTTAAGAGTCCTGCCCGAAGCACAGGTGGGCATTGACAATGGAGGTGCTAAGAGGGTCTGCAGGGTATGACCTGCCTGAGACTGGAAGCAGCAGTGTGGTCCTTCTCACCAAAGGGTTGTTCCATTTCCTTTGTGTTAAGGATTTCACTCTGACACAAACTAGAGACAAAATCAAAAACTTGCTTTCTTCGCTAGGATCTGATTTGCTTTTTTCTTCATCTCAGTAGCCAGCTCCATGGTAGCTAAGAGCTAAAACAACCCATTTCTCGAAGCAAGGGAAATGAGAAAATTACAGGGCAGATGCAGAAGATCGTATAAAAGGAAAACACCAGATTTTTTTCCTCTCAAGTAATGCATATATATTTAGATGCACTTACAGTGAACATGTAATATACCAAACTACCGCCCTCAAGTCAAAAATAATAAGTAGTATTAGTGACTTTCTCCTGCAATATTTGTCATTTCAGGGGCAGTACCAATCTCTGAACTTTTTTTGCATGCTTTAGTTGATGTCCACTCACTATAAATCTATTGCCATTAGTAACCATCCATCCAAGTGATTTCAACTGGAAGATAATTTACAAAGCTGAAAGTTGCTTTGGTTTAACAACTGAATAGATGTAAATTCAATCCCTTTTTTGTACCTTGCTCAACAGAACTGTCCATCAAAGGAGGTAATGGGTCTGATCCTTTCATCTCTCTACCCTGTTCCCATCACTTCACTGCTGCAAAGTACTCACAGATTTCAGGACAAGGCTGCCTGAAAACCACCCATGTAACAGACCAGGTTCAAGCCAAGGGCCAGCAATGAGGGGGTGACCCCATGGCCTGTGATTGTCCTCAGCAGTGGGGAGGTGACCCTGCAGCCTGTGACTGTCCCCAGCAGTGGTGGCACAGGCAGAGCTGTGCACTCAGGCCCCCACCTGCCTCCACACTTGACAGAGGGAGAGCAGAATCACACCTCCTGTGCCTCGTTACCTAAGGACTTGCACCAAATACAGCTCAGCTGAATTTAAGAGCTAGCCTCAATATGTAACTCCAGATCTCACACAAACACTCCTTCTAAGAATAATTTCCCCATCATATGTGCGGTTTTCACAGAGTGTTAATAGATCCTGCTTCATGGCCCTACATAACCAGCTCCTTCCCAGACAAACTCAGAAGTGTCATTCTCACTCTTTTTAGTAAGAAGGACATAAAGTAGTGCACTATCAAGGCCAGTCACCTCACACAGGGATACCTGGTGGTACAAAAACCAGTCTGGTTACAGAAGACCACACCAACTAAGAAAGTCTGTACAGAAATAGCAAAACAGCTTTTGAAACAGAACATGAAGGTATCTTTGCAAGGTTAATACAGAGCCCTCAGGCTACCAGGCACCTTGTGTTCATTATTCTCTGCCCAGGAAGCATTTATCACTATGAATTCATTGAAAATTTTGAAGTATGATAATATGAGCAGACTTGCAGGAAAACCTCTTCCTTTGCTACAATCTGTTCAGGAGAGAAAGGAAAGGATATTTGTATGTGTGTGTAGGAGACAGAGAGGTTCTGGGCGGGGGAGTATACCCAGAGGATATACAAATTTCACAGAGCAAGTGTGAGTGCGAGAACACAGTTTTATCTTTTTTCTAATATTTGTGTAGGTTCTGTGAGTGTATAAAGGAAAACTAATCCCGCTCATTTAAACCAGCTACAATGACTTGAAAAAATTTAAACAAGATGCTATTGAAACTTCAGAGAAAAATATTTGAAAATTGATTGTCTTTTTGACATTTAAAATAAGGGGGTAGACATTCTCTTTAATTATCCTTAACTGATACAAGCACTTTTTCTTACAATTAGAACCATGACCATATTGTTCTATTATGCATATTATAATATTTGCATTTAGCTTTTGATACGTCACAGTGCTGAAATTTTGGAAAATGCCCATTGATCTCAGCAGAAGTAGAAATAATTAAGTTAGCAAGCAGCTTCTGAGTGTGGGGCTGGGTGAGCAGCAGGTGCTGTCCATGGTGCTCTGCCAGGCCACAGCTGCCATAGGATATGAAACTCAGGAATTGCGATTTGTGCTACACACAAAGCCTAGGTTTCAGGGCAGACCTCACAAGAAGCTAGTTCTTGGAATTGCACTATACAGTGTGAGATCCCACACTGCTTATCTGGTAAAGGAGTTTTACTCCTTAACAGCCCCACCTCTTATGGTAAATCTCACCTGCATTTGGAATGGTTTCTTTGCATTAATTCAGTTTAGGAATTGAAATTAACGCAGGAAAAAAAATGAATCAATGAGAGGCTTAATCAACATGGCCAACCTACTGCATTAGATTGTTTCACTCAATTACATTTCTTTCACATAGTTTAATTTAGATAACTGTCAGGTAAAAGAGGGAAAAATAGTTACAGACAATTAATGCAACAGAGGGTAGCAACTGATTTAAGCAGCTGGCCAAAGCAGTTAGCAATGCATCTATCCCTTGGTTAAATTACTCTCCTAGATCTGCATAATACATGCATGACTGATATTTTTATCTAGAGCATTAAACCTAATAGCTGGTTAGTTGAAATACAAAACTGTTCTGAACAAATTCATGAAGTTCAGAGAGCTGGTAGAGATCCCATCTGTCAATGCATTTTAGTGGTCCCTACAGCCCCATACTGAAAAATCTAAAAGACACTGCATCTATAAAGGACTGAGCACAAAATGGCAGATGCTTAACTATGTATTGATAAAGTGTTCTGGAAATGTTTTCAGAATCTTAGATGTAATACCTTGGCCAACTACAGCAAACAACTAACTACGCTTATTTGTGTTTTCTTTCTCTGCAGGTATACCCAGTATTTCCAGTATTGGTAGTAAGTAGTAAAACCAGTATTGTTTTGCATTGTCATTCAGCTTCATGGATCTGATTTCCCAACATCCCTTTCTGGTGTAGATAATGTTTCTCTGACAGCATGCCCTGTGGTGCAGGGGCTGTGTATTGGCCTCCCTCTCTGGCATTAACATGCAAGTGTTATTATGTGGTCAGAGACAATGTCACTCCTTACATCTGCATTCAGCCCCAGATTTTCTGATCGATTCTTATCAGCAGATGAACACTGAGTCCAATAAAACTCAGTGTGACACAAAGAATTAAGACACTGTTGCAGAGAAAATATTTGTTGAGAATTTTGAAGAAAAATGTCTGCAAATAATAGAAGTATAGTAATTTTCATGTATGTATATGTGTTTATAAGTTCAAAGAGCAAATGGAAAAGTTTATAAATGGAATAGCTTTCATTTCTATGAAGTAGATTAGAAAATGCAGCATATCTATTGGAATCTGCATTAATCTAGCGTGCTTTGAACTCAGCTTTACTCCACAAAAGAAATAGAACTGTGTTCCTTCACAGAAAAATGCTTTCTTGTATGCAATTAAACGACCAAAATACTACTCTTAAGCTGTAACAAAACCGTAACACCATTATGTAAAGAACTATTCTATCAATGAAATAGATGATTACTTAAACAAAACACTTGAAGTGACCAAGTGCACAGCAGCTGAGCTCTGAGCCTCGCTGAGTTCCTCAGCGGAGGAGAGCACACAGTCATGGCACGTTAGCTAATTGCCAATAAAGCAGGCAGGGAGAAATGGGATCCTGCTGTGGTTCAAGGAAAGAATATTCCCCACAGCTTCAGCTTTGCAGATACTTTGGACACAACTTGCACAATACAGGACAATCACAGTTATGAAACACCACAGTTGTTAAATGCAATTTGTCATACCTGATATGCTAGTGAAAAGTTTTTAATAATTGGGGTAAAACTTTCTCACTTCTTATGATGCAAGGTAAGGACTATACATTTATAATCAACTCAGTTTACTTAAGCTCATGAATATCACTGATTTGTTAAGCTCTGGACAGCCAAGTTAAATGCCGTCAAATCTATCTCCCTTGCAAGTGTGAGCAGTGGTAGCAGCTGAATGCCACAGCACCTGTTTCTGCTTTAAATAGCAAAACAGCATCAGTGACAATAAAGTGCAAAGGAAAGCCTTCAATCTTAATGTCATTTGCATGCTCTAGTGTCTCCTCTGGTATTTGTATGCCTGCAGATTCATAGTGATGTGCTATTTTCAAAATTTTGTGTTCATATATATAATTCATTACCAAAAAATTTAAATTCTCAAAATGAAAGAGAATAAGTTTGTGCCACTCTCAGAAATATTCCTGCCATTAATAATGGAAATGGGATGAATGGGAAATAGCTCTTTGGAGTTTGACTGTGCTATAGTTTCTTAGTACTGTGTTGCATGGTCTATATGGTTGTGTTTTCACTTCACACTCCATACAGCCTTGGTCACCACATCTCCCATTTCTGAGCATCAGCAGATGTTGGCCTTTGAAAACTTAATAGGGAAACTCAAATACCTTTTGAACAATGGTGAGCTGAAAGGATGCATCGTTGACCTCTTTGTATTTTACTCTGGGATGATTAGTACAGTTTATTTATTACAAACTGAGAAAATTCTATTTAACATTCTATACGAAATACAAGAGTTTCTGCAAATCTATGTTTTATCTTTTGTCTGCTGTAAATGTCTTGGGATAATATGTGGTAGAATTCAACATATTTCTTTGCCTACCTGAAAAGGGTGAAGTGTGAGCATCTCTTCACAAGCACAAGTAAATACTCTGCTTTTTTTTTCCCTGTGTGTTTTTTCTTAAATAGCTCAGGAGGGAAATAACTCTACTTGCTTAATGTTCTGAACACCTTTCCTATAACATCGGAATAGCAGAATTTTTGTTAAACAAGGATAGAATCCATAAATTTATCCTGTTCTCAAAGAGAATTTAACAGAAGTCCAATTAACACACAAGACCAAACAGGATTAATTAGTTGTGGCTGCTTTAATGGATTCTGCATGATTTTTATTTTGCCTATGCTAACACAGTATTTGTTTTCATATCAGCAGAGTTTTTTCCCATCTGGGGACAGGAAGTTACTCTCTGGAGATACAGTTTGTGTTTCATTTTGCCTGGCAGCTAACACCTACCGGGGGGTATTGGCTTTTCTGTGTGCTCACAGCTCTTTCTAATTTATATGGAGGATGGGGTGGGGGCTCAGAAACACTAAACTTCCAGCAGGCAAAGATGCCAACTCAAGCAATGTTCATTTAACGCTTTTTTAAGACTGCAATGAAAGCCAGCAAAGAAAAATAAAATATATTCACCTGTGTGCACATATATGTATTATTCTCTGTTTTCCTTTTTTACCTCAAAGAATTTTGTATTAAAGCAGCTTATCACTAAAATTTGAACACAAAGAAAGAGTGGTCATTAGTGAACATCCTTTCTGATCATCTAGAATAAAACAAAACAAAAACCCCAGAGCTTTCCCATTAAGGTAATTTGTACCTGCTGTTGTCTATCAGTTGAATAATAGGTTCTCTGATCATTTCCAGCATTCTTGATTACAATGCTGGCTCTTTCAGCATTTTTCAGCCATGTCTGAAAAAATACTGGTGAAAGTGTTAGCAATTAATGAGTCCCAAAACCATTTCATAATTTTAAGCAATGCTTACATATAGTATGTAAATATTCTGAAAACTACATTATTTTACTTGCTAAAACAACGATCATACAATTTTGCAGGGACCAGTGCATCAAAATGTTCATTATTGTGACCAAATACCAACATTACTAATCTGTACATGTACACCTTCAAAAAGTTGAATCTTCTAAACTATTGCTTCTATCTTTCTTCCTGTAAAGCATAACTCCACTAATTATGCTAAGCAGTTTGTTATAAAGGGTATAATTAGATAGAGGATAGGATAGACATGATGTGCAAATAGCTCTGTGTGGGTGATTATCACCTTAAAGCCTGCTGCTGGCAGATGAGTCAGAGTTTAGAGACAGACCATGCACCCAAGTGCAAGATGCAATCACAATAATCAAACGGTATTTTCTGCTTTGTTCTCTATGTTTTTGTTCTTCCTTATAGTCAATTTTAAATTAAGAGAGCTTTTTTTTTTTTTTTTTATGATAATGAATGCAAGATGCAGAAGCAAAAGAAAAAAGGACTGAATGAGCACTTTCTTATTTTATTGTTTTCGTAACCTTGAGAAATCTTGTAGGTATTTTTCTGGAGCTAAAATAGTGTCTAGAGAAAACAAATAGCTTTATTTGTCATGAAATTTTAATGTGGTAAATATATATCTTAAAAGGTGGTGAGAGCAAATACTAGTGGAATTTTTTTTTTAATAACAACACAAAGTATTTTGGATCTGATTTTGCCCTCTTGCAGTAACCAAGAAGTTCTCTTCTTAAATTTTCAATTGTGTGATCAAAGCCATTGCCATGCCAAGCTCTGGACTAAAGTCTATAGCCAAAACATGCCAGCAGGGCATAAACATGCATAACTAAGTTGTACATTAATTTTCTATTATTGTTTGAGGTCAAGTTTCACAGAAAGCTGTACTGTTGAAAGACCATTAAGATATTTATCTCCTTAAAACATTCAAAAATTGTCTTCAGACTGTATCTAATATTTTGGACATATAAGCAAAATGTTCTCATTTCAATTTAATCTTTTCCAAATCTGACCTTCTAATAAATAATATTATTAATAAAACTTCCAGTCTAAGGCAGTCACCTTATCTAGATAACTGATTATAATATCAAGCCAGTATTTTTTTCCCTCATTTAATGCTTCGAAGGTCTTGGAATCTTTTGCTTTAAAAATTAGATTTTACACTACACTAAAACATTATTGCGCTGAAAGAAAACACAAAATAGCCTTTGTGGTATGATGTGCTCATTTGAATACTGGATATAACAGAAATTTACATTCCAGTTAATGCCTTTACTGGTAGTTTTACCTGGTAGGAATCACAACAGGGCCACTTTCCTGCTGTATAACGAGAGTGTGACCCCTGAAGTGAGGACGCAGAGCTGAGTCCAGCACAGAGCAGAAATCTTTGCAGAGATTTCCAGGGCAGGGTCAGAAGCCACAAATGCTGCTCCAGGGAGCACTGCAAGGTCATTGGGTTGGGATTTGGGGGAGCCTTTGTTTCAGTTTTGGTTTTGCCAGATCCACCAATTTTAACAGATAAGAAGAGCTGTGCTCAGCAGTCTCATACACAGCTACTGAGAGTTGAGTTGTTTCTCATTCCTCTTTCCAGTTTCCCTTCGTTTTGAGTTAGTTTAAATCAGTCTATCAATCAAATGATTTTTGATTTGCTGTAATATATAGAAAGCTACTCAGTTCATAGTTATTGTTCTTTTAGCCATTAATAAATAATCAAGTGATAGGATAATCTAGAAAATAAGATATCAACATTCCAATATGTACCATGCAAAACACATGCATTTGCAATATGCAAGTTTAACTGAGTTACTCACGGAAGTTTATCGAGAGTAGACACCAACCAAAAAGGTATTTTAAAACCTAATTATCTACACAGCTTGGGGAGAAACTGTCAGGAAAAAATGCATTTCTGTGTTATCCTTTCATCCTTTTCTTTCTATTCCTTAAGACATGTAATCAGTTTATTTCACAGACTAAAGCAAAGGATGAGATTTCCAAATCAGCATAGTGAATTTTTTTTTAAATATCTTGATTTACTGTTCATCAGTTGTGAAATACTGTACAGTAATTCTAGGTGATCAGCCAACTTTAGCATTTTTATAGAAAAATGCAGAACCAGTCTAAATAAAAAATAACAACACAGCCCCTGCAAACTATTAACAAAGTAATTAATTTTTTTCATGAGAAGGTGCCTAAATGTTTCATTCCAAAAATGTTTGAAATCATTGTGCACTTCTACAAACACTTTAGCGGAAATATTTAAAATTAAAGAATTCCCTCAGCCCTCACTATTTTGAGACTCAGCTAACAATTTGTTCAAATCAGTGGCAATTTTTTTTTACTGAAGATTTCCAGAGATGGATCCTTGGATTATTTTTTTAAGCCTCTAAAAAGATCGCTTTCTTTTTTACTCTACAAGTGGACACATAAAGGACTAATTACATTTAAATTCTTCCAACAGTTATAAAATCTGTTATGGCTGAGGAGCTACCATAAAACAACCACATCTTCACATTTATGCAGAATTCTCCTTTCTTCAAAGGAACAGGTATGAAACTTCCTACATTGCTCCAAGAAAGATTGCCTGATACTGGCCAAGTATTTTTTTAACTTAATAAAATAAAGGGTTGATTTTTTAAAAAATCAGCATTTCTCTCTTTCAGTGATTTAGATTTTGCAGTTTAATGAAAGTGCTAAAAGGCAAATTTTATATTAGGTAGATTATCATAACTTCAGAAAGACCAAAGGAGATAGAATTGCTGTGACAATGATATGATGATTGCAAGAACTGGTGGAATACAATCTGATATAAACACACTGGATTACTCCAGCAGCTACTAAATCTGCCAGTGATTTCAGTGAGCATTATTTCTTAAAAATCCTAATCTTTTTGTTAAATATTAGCACCTAAAACAACTATCATAAGTCCACTGTCCTCAGCAGACATCTATAATTTAGAATAGATATTTACTGCTGCCTACTCACGGTTTAAAATAGGCTGAGGCAAGGCCAGCTTTCTATGGCTAGAGACATGAAATTCTCCTGAATCATTAAGTTTATACTGATACATTTTTAATTTTTTTTTAAATGGAAAGTTAGGAAATATCTTAATCAGCATATCTCGCTAGGATTCCTTATTGCTATTAAAATTTAAATTAATAATGATAGTTGGCAACACAAGTGCTCCCTGTCTGCCACAAGTGAGCATTATTTCAGACATACAGATTCCTGGTGATTTCCAGCAGATGCATTTTTGCATTTTTGTGGCTGGCCCAGCAGAATCACTGCAGGAGAGATCAGGCACAGGTGACTACAGAGCACAGGTGCCCAGACAGCAGCACAGAATTCCTGGAGCAGAGAGCTCCATCACCTCTGCTCTCCTCCCTGAGCAGGGACAGCCCCTCTCACTGGGAATACATTCTAATTTTACTGCCAGCTCAGTACTTGTTTGGAGTGAGAAACCAACAAAATGCCGATTAATTTCTGCCAAGATCGTAACAAGTATTTTTCATGTGCAGCTGTCTGGTTGGAATTAGGCTGAAACTACCCATTTATTTCCTTTATTTCCCCAATTTCACACCATGATATAACCCATGGTGCAGACTGTACTTCCAGTGAATATTTGAGAGAGATTTTCTTCATTTAATATTGGAAGAAATTCTGATAGTGTATATCAGGGAGGAAATAAAAAAAAAAATGGAGGGGGGAAAAAGGCAATTACCATACATCTAATAAATATAATGCAGAAAGTTTTTCCTTACTTCATGAAAGTACAATTTTTTTCCAATTGTTACTTTATACATATAGTTGGCTTTGGAACAATAGTAACTAAAAATGAGAAAATATCCAATGCAAATTTAAAATGTCATATCTGATTTTCTGCTCAGTCACACAGCTTGCATACCTCCACTCTTAAAGATGCCCAGAGTAGCTTCACTTTTAAATAATAACACTCAAACATACATTTAGAAACTCTTTTTCACATTTCTTAGCCTTATTTGCCCAGAATAACTGTCATGTAATATTTTACAGTAGATTGAAATAGCACATTTTATACGATACCTACACCAAAATTCATTCATTATTCTGGTAAATAATGACTCTAATTACAAAATGCAGTTTCCAGACATGGAACTGTTCTGGAAAAGATTGTTTTATCTAGTCAACTTCTCTATAAATAAAGCCCTTAGTGGTAATCACCAAGGACTAGAAATATTTTCACAGGTTGCTGTGAAAGAATAACTAGCTGCTAAATGAATCTTCCCAGTGTCTGTTCAAGGGATGACTCATCTGCTCCAATGTACATGTGGGAATGACAGTCAACATTCTTGGATTTGGACATCTCACCTATCTTTTCAGATAAAGCATTTAAAGTCATTGCCATTTAAAAATTTCAAAGATATGAAGAAAGACTTTTATCAAGAAACCTGTAATCTTGATGGAAATACAGGCCATGAATAAAGGAAATGAGAAAAAGATATCCTCTTTACCAAAGATTGAGAAAAGCACATAACAGAGGCATTAAGTCTCAGGAGAATTAACCACATTATGGAGCAGCAGCTGGTCTCAGCTGGATATGACCCTCAACAACCTCATCTAACTTTAAAGCTGACCCTGCCATGAGCAAACTGTGGAAATATATGACCTCCAGAAGTCTCTTCTAATATAGTTATAATTATCAGTAATAACCAGTAATAATCACTAGTAATAATACTTATGGTAATCTCCAGGCACTGTAAATATGCTCTTCGTTGTTTTGGGTGCCCATTAAAAAAATCAGTTCAATGTTATCTAATTTAAAGGGTCAGGGAATTTTTAATTATTTGGAAGTAAGTCACAACCTCCATTTTAAGTGTGCTAAAACAAGCACAGATCTATAGCATTTCTAGAATTTCCAAGAAATAAATAGGAATTTTTTTCTGCCTTACAAGGAATGATTTTACTTGGACATGATATTACTTATTACAATCAGGATAAGTTACATATTAAATATTACTGATAATAGCAGTTTGATTATGTAAAGTATCTGATTTACTACATAGAACCTGCAGTTTATGAAATTAAAAATTCCAGACATCTAGTCCTAAGGCATTACAAAGTTATTTGGCACCTTTAATTTTACTTCTGGTAATTCCTAGGTTTTTTAGTTGACGACCACTACGCATATGACTTTTTATAGCAGATGTTCCATACAGTACTCTAGAACACAAGTAAGATGTTGAAAGCTCCAGTTTGAAATGTGACCAGTTTTCTGCAACAACTCTGATGCTGCACAATGGCCAAAAGAAAAAAGACTCAGGGGACAGCAGGACAACATAGTCCATAACAATTACTTTTCCTTTTTTAACTCCCAATTTTTATTTCATGCCTAATTTTCAGTCACTTTAAAATGTTTAGGTCAAGTCTGAGTGTTCCTAAATCTACCAAAAATTTAGCAGGGAATTCATTCTGGAAGTAATTTGTCAGTGAGTGTCTGAGGAGGAGGAAGGTGGTAGCAGTCTGTGAGTGGAGGGCGCAAGGGTTACCACATCACCTCACTAGGTACAGCTTTCAGATACTTTTTGTCATCTCTGGCTGAGGCATTTGCACTTCCTATGTGTGGGAATTGGTGGATCCTACCTGTAGAAGCAAGTTAATCAATATATAGACTGTTTGAGAATATACCAGACTGACTCAGTTTTTCTTCCCTCTATTTTCTTGATTGATAAGGAAAAGGCACAAAAATGCAAGAATCTGATGTAATTATGTGATTATATTACAACTTGACCTATTCAATTGCAGAAGACTGCCTAATAGCAAGTGGCACAGTGCAGCTCCCCATCCTTCTCCTTTAATTGTTCTCTGTGTGGGAGGACTTTAGGAACAGACAACCCCACCCAGACAATTTCCCTTCACCCTTGACAAATGGGTCAGAAGATACTTGGGGACGCCCTTCTTCCGTATCAGATATTTGAAGCCTCAGTCCTTTTGTATAGCTTCCCTACAGGTTTTCCACTACGATGGCTGTAACAGTGAAACTCATCCTCTAGATAAAGATATACAGGTCCAGCCCCCTAATGCCAACTGACAACTGCAGTCTATCATTACCCAGCTGAGCTTCTCATACACAGAAGAGAAGGAATAGCTCTCGCCCCACTAACATCACCGTAGTGAAGTCTGACGTGACCCTTAGGAAGAATTACTTGGTTCAGACAAGACACAACCACTGCAGTAGTCAGAGAAGAAGATAAAACCATGGTCCAAATGTAATGTTCAAAGATAGGCAAATGGAAACAGAGAAACAAGTTTTCTTTCCTTCCCCATAACGCTGTCCCTTTCATTTTTCAGCTCCAAGACCCAGCACCATTCTGCTAAGGATTGTGACTCCTCACTTCCCCAGCCCCATAACACATAAATGAAAAGAGATTAAGCTCTAAGAGACACAGCTAATTCTATTGCTCACAAAATACTTCATGCAAGTAACACATTTTGTAGAACTTATAAGAAATTTAGATATTTAACATTATGACAAAAAAAAATCAAGCTGTAAAATATATCAGCAGAGGTGATAGGAAATAGATGAAACACACAAAAGTGTGAGAGCTGAAGAAAAGGCCCACTCTACTGGTAAATATATTTCTTCTGATAGCAGATATGTAATTCACTCAAAAGGCCCTGAAACAGGATGTTACAGTAAGATATATGTCTTTGGTAAGAAATCCATATTTGTCTGATACTGTCGTTTTATCTCTGCAGAGCAGATTTAACACAATATGTTCCTGTTTTGTTCCTGGTGTTAGAACCATATATATTGGCCTAGAATATCTTCTCGTCATGAAAAATTATATTTTAAGCCACAGAAGAGAAACTGTTATGCACAGTATTTTATGTCCATTTGGTGTTTTGGGAATCATCAATTGCTTGTTTACTTGTTCACTGTGGAGTCATGTTCTGTTCTAGTGTAACTTAGACTAGTCCAGTAATAGCTGTGTTGTAATCTCTGTCTTTGTCCATATGCTTGCCTGTTTAGAACTATCACAGATGTAAATAACAAAACCTGATTTTTCCTGATGCATGCAGATCCTCCAAAGTTTGATAGGATATGGCCGAATATTTCTTCCCTTGAGGTTTCTAAACCAAACCAAGGTAGGATGCTGTAAAATTCCTAGTGATCTAAAGGTACTGAAATTGCTCTCAACGAGTCCCATGTGGTGGCAAAACTAATGATGATAACCCAACTCATTTTCTCCTCTGGTGCTAAGTAATGCTGTCCTGTGAGACAATAACTATAAAACAAACCTCACCTGAAAAGGGAGTCTTCCAACACTCAGACTGTGCATATTACTGCAAATATGGGAATAAAAAACATACAGGCTAAAATTTGTGATACAGAAGGTCGAGGATAATTTTGGACTTATTTAGATTGCAAAATCTATATTTTGAGTAAGTTTTGAGATTCTTATGTGAACAAAGATTATCATTGTCAACATCAAGCGCATTTTTAATGTCTTGTTTCCATTTTGTTTTCCCAAGTGAGCTGAGAAGCATTCTCAGCTTTCATGCCATCCACAATACAAGCAAGTTCTCTGCAGGAAAGACCCATGGTTTTCTACAATTTGAGTGCTACACAAAAAATTACTCACATACTGTGGCATGATGACTAGCACTGAAAGAAACAAAATTACTTTTTAAAATTACTAATAAAACTAAGATTCTTTGTCAGTTGAAGCATTCAGCTGTACTTCACATTTCAAAATGAGTGCTCATTATAGAAATAATGCACTTCTGTTCTTATTTACTGCCCTTTCCTCCCCCAAAAGTCCCTGCAGAAATCTGGCCTGTGGCTTGCTTTCATGTTCAAAGGGTGTCCTTTCTGTGCTATAACACAGAGAGGTGGAGAATAGAATTAATGAAAAGGCAATCTAGAAAATGGCCACTAAACCAAATGAGATGTATTGGGAATCTGTTGGGAATTACACTGCAAGGGCTGTAATTAAATCTGTGGATCACAATCACCAAATCAAGCATACGCATGTGCATGTGACATCTACCATGTTATACGTGCAAGTTTCTATCTGCCCAACAGAACAGAAAATACTAATTGATCTGTGCTCTCTGGAAGGATTAAAAATCTACTTAAGTTTGGATTATTCACCATATATTTAAAACTATCCCTGATGAAATAATACCTAGTATTCTAATTTCATTTAGCTCCCGTCGTACTTTCCAAGTTTTTGAATGTCTTTTTTAAGCAAACAAACAAAAAAACCCCACCTAGATTGATCTCTTTTCATCTGCTCTCTATAGAGATTAGCCTACATTATTCAGAAGAATTTTAAATCAAAACATTCCCAATTAAATTATACTTAGCATTTCTAATGGATTTCCTTGCTTAATTGTACTGTGTGTGATCTAAGACCTAACTTCACTGCAAAATACACCTTGAACAGCACAGAATTATTCAGTGTTTCTTCCCCAAAAATAAGAGTTTAAGTCAATTTAGTTTTGATGTTTTGGTAGGGAACACAAAACACAAAAACTTCAAAGCATTTCTTTTCAGCTTTTGTGTGTTTGCAGCATATTGTTACAGCGCTTAACATATAGTGTAGATTAAATATTTCAGTTATGGATAGTGTAGGAAAAGAATTATTCCAGAAATCTGCCTATATCTAATTTTTTTATTGTGGGGTTTAAGTTTATACCATTTGGCAGAATAAATATGCATTCAAATTCAATAAAACCCTTTTCAGACCACTCTGGTTTACCATATAGTCAATTGTCATGGATGGGGAGAAACCACCAAATAACCTCTAATACAAAACTGTCAAAGTGTGTAGATGTGAATTACGTTTCCTGTCTTGATCTTGGATGTTACAGCTCAAATGATTCGATAATTGATAGTGTATAACTCATTTTCTGTAACTTTACCCTGCCCGTACAAAAAAATAACCATTGTTAAATTTAAAAGTTAGAGAATAAAGATTTTTATTTTGATATTTTTATTTGTTCCTATATGATTCATTTTCTAATTTGCTGTTCATTTTATTACCTATCCAGTTGCTCCCAAATTAGCTATGTCAACTGTTTCTTCTGTTCAAGTTGCAAACCACAAGAGAGGTAGGAATTCTAGGATTCATACAGTGATCCCATAGTGCTGTGTTGTGAAAACATTGCACTGTATGAATCTGGAATATCTGTGGAGTGTACCCATTAGTTTACTGGTGAGGCATCTTCATGGAATACAACAGAAGCATTAAGTTGCATTAACATGAGCCATACAAAGAAAAAATAAATATGCTTCTTAGATAGTTGTTGGTGGCAAATAAAATGACATGGCATTTATTTTTAAAGAGTTAAATGTATGAATATGACTATTCAGATCTTTGCCTAGAAAACAGATGTTTACTAGAGTCTTATTTTCCTCAGTTATATGCACAAATTGTAGAAGAGGAAATATAAGCAGATTAGTTGAGGGCAAACAATCCACAAAACATAAATTGTCCCTGTCCTCAAGAAGTATCTGTAAATGCCATGGAATGTAATGCATTGTCATGTCTTTTAATGCATTGTAAGTGTGCCTTATGTCTTCATTTTATTGTAAGTGTGCAAATTCAGAGTGCAGGCACTACATTTTGAACTGATGTTCCAGTGTTCTATCAAAATAATGGAATTATATGGACATAATAAAGGATGCCAATTCTTTCTGACTAACAGGCAACCGGTTTCATTTGCATATCTCTCATTTCCAGTCTGAACCCTGAGATCTTTTCATTGTTTTTCCTCATCAATTTATCTGTAAAGAGTATGTATTAAGATGTTTTGTCTTTCTGCAGCTATTGTGAATATCTCATTATTCATGAAGTATATATTAACAAGGAAAAGGGTTATTAAAAAATGTTTGAACTTAGTTTGACCCATTTGATGAGATCATGGTAATGAGCCATACTGTTATGAAGCAGGTAATTTCTGAGGTTACAATGAAATCTCCCTTGTTTGCCTCAGTGCATAGAGGAGGAACACGGAGTGACTAGAAAATGAAAAAGAAAAAATAATTTAATGATTTGTGAATGCACTTCTCTCGAAATATGCTTTGTGGTTTTAATTAAAAAGTGACACCGATAGCTGTCTCATGCAACCTGTCTTAGTTTAGAAATGATGCTACCCTTCCATGTGTGTTTATCATTGTTTCATGTGATGACATTTCATGTTTTAATGGCCATAGCTGAAGCTTCAGCTGAACCTTGTCCCCACAATAATAGTATGTTATCTCAAAGATGTAAGTGCATAGCATTAGAATGGGGGGAAAGTGTTCAATTTATAGAAACAAAACAATTAGATTATCAACTTCATGAGCCTGCTTCAGTGGGTAATTTTATCATGCTTTCTGCAACAGAATCATGATTGTTACAATAAAATCATTGCATTAGAAAATAGTCAGGATACTCAGAGAGTCAAAGTTTCTATGAGTTTGCAAGGGATTTGACAGTTCCCGAATCAGCCAGAAACAATGATCACATCTAACATGGCAATCCCCTTTTCCTTCACATTAAATGTATCTAGCTGTCGTTACCTCTTCTCTGAGATTTTAGTTTCTGAAACATTCATTCCTATTGTTATTCAACTTATCTGTGTCTTTTCTGACATGTGGTACTTGGAACTGAAAGCAGCATTTTCTATCACTGTGAGAAGCTCATGTCATTTCACAATGGTTGGCGAACCGTCTCCTTCAGTGATTGCATGACGTTGCCAGTACATGACAGTGCTTTAGGCTGCTGGCCAGAGCTGTGTGCCTAAAGACCCTAAGCTGTGCTTCTGACAGGTCTCACAAGCAGATTACTTTCTGGTTAAGGTGAAGTACACGGTAGGCTGGAAGGGCCATGCAGCACTGACGCTTTCCAGCTGGTGCTGATTGCAATCCTGTGTGCTGTGTTTGAGTGGCTTAGGGTAGCACCTCGTGTAGCCGTAGAGAAAGTAATTCCATTCTGATCATAGGAGGACTTTTTACATAGCTTATTTTTGGAAGCACTGAGGGATGTAAAAATGATTCACTGACCAGGCCAACAGCAAAAAATTATCACTCTAACCACATGGTGGGGAGGCAAGGGAGAAGCAAATGTTATCACAAAATTGATTTAATCTTTACTTGACATTTCTTTTTTATTTTTTTTTTTTACTTTTGCCATTGCTAATGTTTGATCAGATGTTGAACTCTTTTTGAGTTAACTGTGGTTTTTTCCTACACCATGTATCATTTACTAGTCTGATCGAGACTCCTAGAGCAATCTCAGCATTAGTTAACTTTGAGACAAAGACTTTGTTTCACACAGCACAGTTGTTACGAAAGAGGAAGGCCCATAAAAATGCAACCAAGTTTAAGAACTAGTCTCACTGTTTACCTTTTATATTGATGACCCACGTCTGAACTTGGGCAGTCCTTCTGCATAGGTTTCGGAGCATGTGCATACATTCCAGGTGCTTCTTAATTATTAGATGTTTCTTCACTCTGTAATTCACAGCAGGCCTTGTATTACAGTGTGAAATGCTTAATGTGCAGCTTTGGTTTTTGTGCTGTTGTAATGGCTAATTATGTGTAGTATATTATTGAAGGTCGTACTGCAGTTTCAGAGTGGAAGTAGTGCAGCCATTCATTCATGAACTATTCTCCATTTCTTTCTGCTGCTTTAAATACAAAAGATAATGTATCATAGTCAGCTTTTCTTCATAGTATATAGGCAATTTTTTTTCTCTAAATTCACCTGGAGTATGAAAGTGTTTAGCAACAAGTCTGACCAACACACACAGTACACAACACACCAACACAATACAGTATTATCTCACCAAAACAAATTCTCTCTTGGTAGCAGAAGACAGGTCCTGTGTCAGACAGAAAGACTGACAGCCTTGCTTCTGAATCCAAGATTTAGAAATATGAGATTGCTTATGACTTGTCAGTCTTTCTTACTTTAAAAATCAAACACATAAACATAATCACACCGATTTTCCATAACTCCAGTTTACTAGTTTCCACTTTCAGATCTCGTGTATTCCACACAGGCAGTTTTCACTTGGGCAAAATGGATACACTTGGGGGAAAATGCTGCAGGGTGGCTGGCTGAGGTGCTGAATCAGACTGACCAGCTGCAAAAGACAACAAACATCTGCGTTTTTTTCCGCCTTACTCAATTGTGTCAAGTGGTAACATACTGAGACTGATACACCAAATGTTTTCGTGTACTCCAGCAGTTATGGGCATCAAAATTACCAGATTAGCACAAACCACAACACACTGGTTTAGCAGAAAAACATGGAAGAGAACAATAAATATGTGTAATTATGTAAAACTAAAATGCGTATATGTAAAATGGATTAATGTTTTCTGGCAGCAGAAAGGCAGCTCTCAAGATTCAAACATACGTTGTGCTAAGTGTCTAAAAAAATTTAATCTATTTACAGTGCAATCTATTTACGGTTCAGTACATCAGACAAAAGCCAAAGAAATATCCACATTTTAGGAGTGCAGAGCATATTCAGAAACATGTACTGGGACTGTTGTATTTTTACAAAAATGCAGATGGGCTCAAATACTATATGTGATGCCCTGCTCCTCCAATCAGGGGAATGATCAGGTGTCTGAGCATAAGCAGTAGCATGCCAGAGGAAAGGCAGCACAGGGCACTTGGCCTCTGTCATATACGGGAACATTTTACACCCTCTGCTACAGCTTTATCAAATTACAAGACAACCTCAAGACCTACAAACCCTTTCAAGTCACTACATCCAGTGCTCCATTATTGCAAGAAACATACTGTAATTTATTCTACCAGTTAATAAACTACATTTGTAAAGCATCAGTGTGTTTCACCACAAATGGAAAGTGTTCAAGAACCTCACTGCTCTAGTGCCTAGATACAACCTTCTAATTTCCAGCTGAAGTTTCTCAGTAGCCAGTTAACATCCATTTGTTCTTGTGCCAGTATTGTCCATTAAGATGGCAGGAGGCTTAGCTCCTGGCTGTATTTATAGCATGGTGATAACTTTTATCATCAGTTTCCTAGACTAAACAAGCCAAATTTTCCTAGTCTTCACTTTTTAGACTCAACTTCTCTGATCATCTTCGTAATCTTTCCTGCATTCATTCTAGGCTCAAAATCCCATGAGTTGTGTGACAAGTATTCTGCACAAAGCAGAGCTGCATCTTCTATAATGTTATTGATACAGTTTTGATTTCTTCTTTGTTCTGCATAAAGCCAAGCATTGCTTGTGATGAAAGACTAAAAGGCACTAGCATTCTGTATTTAACGAAGGGGGTTTTTTAAGTGGCTGTCATGCCAACTTCATTTCAGATGGCTGCAGTAAGCATGCTTTCTAGTCAGTACACATTTCAGAATTTTCATAATCTTTTCTGGCCCAACTGTTTTTCCATCTCAGAATACAAAAAGTGGTTAATGCTTACCTCAAAAGTAGAGTGGATGTAGTTCTCCAAAAACTGTCTTCCTTCCTTTCCTTCGCTGTTGATATAGGAGGTGTTGGCTAAAATTGTCAAACTAGAGATTTGTTTGGCCATGGAATAAAGCACTCTGGATCTCAAGGTGCCTATCTGTTATAGCAGCCCCAAATTCAATAGCATTTTGAATACTCACCATTTCTGTCAGGAAAAAAAAAATTATTTTACTTAGAGTTGTGGATTTAATCATAATTAAGTTTGACAATTTTGTCCACTGAATTTAACATTGTTAATATGAGGAGGTTTTTCCCGGGTCTTGATTTATGCTCATCTCAAATGTGCAAAAATATGTGCATTTCTCTCAGTGGAAACTGAGCCTCCAGTAACCCTGAAAGGTTTACAACTGCAAATGCTTCAGTTCCATCAGGTCTGCCAACAACAGCCAAACCTCCGACGTCATGCCATGGTTGTCGGGTCACGCTAACCTGCCTGAAACCAGCTCCACTTCCATTGCAGATAAACATCTGCTGCTGTCCGTGTTACATTGATTAACATGTATGTGCCATTCATTCATACTTCTGCTCATGGTTCATTTTTACTAAGCATGTAATGTGCTATTACTCTGCTGCTGTATACACTCTGTATACATTTCTGTTCTTCCTTGAAAGACTGTGAATGCTTCGGGCACTCCAACCGGTGCAGTTACATCGAGCTGCTCAATACGGTCATTTGCGTGAGCTGTAAGCACAACACTAGAGGTCAGCACTGCGAGTTATGCAGGCTGGGCTACTTCAGAAATGCTTCTGCAGAGCTGGACGATGAAAATGTGTGCATAGGTCAGTCCCGGGATAACTGCGCCTTTTCTTCTGTGCCTTTTCAGCTCCTGGCAGCAGCTAGGGACCACTGCTGCTTACTTGCCACTTAAGCCAGAATGAGCTTTTTCAATGGATCAGAACATCTGTGTAGACTTCTCACCTCATTTCTATTGCCCTGGTAGCCCCAAGGAGGCATTTTGAATCTGTAAATGATGACGAACCTCTCTGGCTATGGGTCCTGGGTAGACTTTCCCCAGAAGCCCCTGAGAAACTGGATGTGCTGTCCTTACACAGGAGGGAGCCACACATGAAGATTAAGGGGTTGAGTCTTAAATACCTGTTCCCAATCCAACTCTTGCAATTACAGACTCTTTCCTGGAGACCTATAAAAGTTGCCAGCTGGTTCAAGAAGGCGTGGGGAGGGATCTCTGTCAACCCCTTTTATTCACTAAATTTCACAAAACCATGTTGCATCTAATTCTGCTCCCAGACACGGGGCCGTAAATGTACAGTTACCTCCCCTCTGCTTACAGGAGGAACTGAAATTATGCCCTTGAGGTTAGAAACAGAATTTGTCAAATCAGTGTGACATGATGTCAATTTAGAAAAGGGATTCCTAGGTGAAAACAGTGCTTTAGAACAAGCATCTGCTATAAATATTCAAACTGCAGAATGAGAGATAATGTCAGAAGATAATAAGAAAAGCATATTAGGAAAAAAATTTAAGATCTTTATCACCCTAGAAGAATGTGCACTGTTCTCATGTCACCACAGACAGTATACACCAAAGTTAGGACACTTTAAGTGAAGCCTGAACATAATGAAGGGAGCCTTGTACAATGGCCAGCAATTAACAGATATTCACTAAAGACACTGTTCTAATAACAAAAAGAAGTGGAGAATTTAAGTATATAATGTTTCTTATAGACATAAGAATCAGTAGGACCTGTTCTGGATTTTCATTGTGGTTTTTTTTTTTCTTTCCATCTTCCAGGAAGCAAAGAGTTCTTAGCAGATACTGTAAAACATAAATAGACTACGAGTGAATAAATATATTTTAATACATTTATAATCCATTGCTGAGATTCAAACCAGAAACTATTCAGGTTGCTATTATTTGTTTGAGTTTATAACTAAACTTGACAGATTTACAATTTTATCTTGTGATAAACACAGATCCATCCAGGCACTGCATTTCATGTGTCCTTTTAACTTTTCTTGGCAATGCATTCGGGAAATGCATGATCTCCTTTGCCAGTAATTAGTCAGAGCTAATAAGAACTTTAGTAGGCAAGTCATGATTTTCTGTAAGCATGACTGTGCTGAGGAGATTAACACAATCAAATGTTCTTGGAAAAAAACTACTGCCCCACATATTTTTTTGATGTAGATGACAGACATCATTGGTGTGACATCAGGGCTATATAATTTCAGCTGCCTAACTAGGCCTAATGAATATGACTCTAAATTGCTCTTTTTGGAATTTTTCATCAATTCATTCAGTATGTTGTTTTCCTATATACACTGAAATTCTAAGACAGCAGCTGCAGCTCCATAAGTAGTTAGCAAGTTAGTAAACAAAAAGCCAAAAATAAGTAATTTTAAAATTAATTTATGAGTGATATATATAAAATGTCATGGTAAGACAACTGTGCACTTTGAAATTGCCAAGACAGTGAGGAAATAAAATTTTTAAATCTTTTATTTAGCAAAACTCTGAAAAAAAAGGCAAACAGTTGCTGATTTTCCACTGTAATGCAAGCAGAATTCTCTTGGGCTCCCATGAGAATTGTACCCTGTGAAATAACTATAGGATCAAACCTTGGTTTGCTAAAATTTAGGTAATTAATTTTAAATAAATAACATTCTTGCTGGACTAAGTTTTCAGGATTACAGTTACCATACAAAATGTACATTTCTCAGTGTATATGTCCTAGCTGATTTGCCAATTTAAGAGGTCTTTCCTACTTCTTGTGTAAAGTCAGTGAAATGAACAGAAATCTAAGCACTTTTCAAGAAACAGAAAAGTTTGTTCTTTAAGTGCTGTCTTGATCTGGGCCCCCTAAGATTTGATTGGGCAAAACATGGATTATTTTCACCTGTGAGAGAGTTGATGGATTCTCTACCCTTCTAAGTGAAGCACAGTCTTGCTCTATTGGAAACGCTCATTTCTCTTTGAGTTTTAAAGCAGTGTTCTGTGGTTTAACTATGAGTGCAGTGTTGGCATGAAGCAGATTTCCAGTGATATGTGCAAGTCTTATTCCCATATGAAAGTCATTTTTTCAGGATAATTCTTTCCTCTTCAGCCATATATGCAGAAAGGTAACAAATGTTTGGATGAGCTAGTTTAATGGCAGCTAATAGGGCTTTGGCTCCAATTTATCAAAACTGCTTCACAGTTTTCAGAAATACATATGGTAAGTACATGGATAACAAATCTGTGTATCTTAGCTGATGCTAAATCAATGCAGAAAATGTAAAATGTTTAACTTTTAAGACTAAGGAATTCAAATACTGAGGTTTTTACCAGTGAGCCAAATGCAATGTAGTAGGCTTAAATTTAAATTCTTGATACCCTTAATTTCTTTAGAAGAAAATTAGATTTTATTTCCTAAAATGAAATATCAAAAATTTGTGGATTTATATGTTAACTGCAAAATTACCTCATATGGGCAACTGCAATTTCAGAATAAATCAAGGTATTCTGAAGTTTAAAATTATTCAGTCAGTGTGAAAAAGAATTTAACAGCTTGAAGAGTTTTTTATTTCTTGATAAAGCCCTCGTAACTTTCAGTGAATGCACACACTGACAAGCAAGGATAGCATGGAAACCACCAAGTAGACCCAGAGTAATAAAATATGGCCCTTGCCTCACAGCAAAAATACTGAACTGGTGATTGCTGTCAGACTTTTCACAAACCACTCTTGCAGTCAGTTAGGCTTAAGCTTCAGATCGCAGAAGCCCTAATGACATGTGGTTCAGTGAATCTGGGGGGCTTTCCTGTAGCCACTGTCAGCCCAGACTGATAAGCAGCAAACTTGCAAACCTCAGCCCATTTCCTCACCTCCTTTTTTACTTACTTTCATTGTGTTTTGTTTGAAGCTTCACATTGATAGAGTGAACCCCAGTGAACAGGTTGCAATTTCTGTTACCTTCCTATCCTTACATGTAGTTACCAGATGGAGGTTAGGACGAAAATCCTTTCTGTCAGATCTGCAGGGGCTTTTTCCCCCACCCTGGAACCTGTATGTGGTTTGCTTATTAGGGTGATCTGGGAATGTCAGTTTAGAGTTATTTAGTGCCCTGTTGCTGTTAGGGCATTGGAGATACTCACTGCCTCCCTGTGGCACACTGAAATTGTGACCTTTGAGATTTTTAATGTCTTAAGTTTTGGTAGCCTTGGGAAGCATTCCACAGCCTATGATATTGTGTTGGACAACGACCCTGAATGTTCTGTGGGCCTCTGTAGGTTATATTTCTGTGATATCAACTGGGAAAGATGGAAGCTAGAATCAGTCTGTTTAGGTGTTCTGATTGGATCTACTAATCTTGCAAAAGGGCCTGGCTTAAAGCTTTGTTTCTACTGTTTCCTTCCCCTTCAATAGCATGATATGGGCCTGGAACTTCCTACATGCTTATGTGATAGAGTTCAGTAGGAAAGGTTTCACTGGTTCTGGGTCCTGTTGAGGAAAATGCAACATAGCATCCAGTATCACAGGCTATACATTTCTTTCACAAATACTTGTTTCAATCACTGTGACTTCATTATGTCTAACAAAGCTGTTTTTAATAAGAATTGGGCCCTGTGTTTTTAATGTATTTCCAAGCGTTTGTCTTTCCAGGCTTTATTCTATAAACAGTATTCAAACAAATTTTACTTTCTGCATTCAGAATGTATCTCAAGTCTATGCCTGTTTACATAAACATTTGATACATCTGATTAACATCAGAATTACCAGCTTTTCAAATGGCACTCACTTTTCTATAATACTCAGCCTTGAACAGTATTTTTGGCATGTCAGTTTTCTGCTTCATTAATGAATCTTGCCAGCTAATTGACTCTATTATTATTGTGGAACCTGTTTGCCAAAGGTAACTATTCTTCTTCAGCATCCCAAATGTTCAAAGTGCCATGTGTAATTTACAGTTAATAAACAGTGAGACAGCAGATGACAAATGTCTTTCTGGTAATTTTTTTCCTGTTATTTTTTTCATTGGAGATATATACACATGTAATTTCCCACTTCAACTCCATTTTTTTCATTTATGCTACCACTGAGGTTTAATCTAATGCTAGGGAACAATTGCCAAATGTAGTCATCAAAGGAACAATTGCCAAATGTAATCATCAAAGTAGCACTGATCCACATACATATAAATCCAGGCTCCAAACAGGTGGCCCCAACTCAGGAAGCAGCAGAGATCAGATGCTTCCAAAAGGTGTCTATGGTCTCAGTTAACAGTGAAGTTACTCTGGGTCTACATGGGTCTACATACAAATAAGATATTCCTTCATTTAAAAACAAAAAAATAAATGTAAATAACCAAGGTGAAGAACAGGAGTGCCAGAAATGAGCTTTATGAGCTCCTTGCCTTTGTTCAGCTGGCTGAAAGCAGAACACAGATATTGTAATCACATTAAAGAAAAGGGCTGTGAATGAACAACAGAGTAAGTGTTGTGGGAGGAAATGTGTTACCCTACTTATTCTTTAATTAGCTGAACACATGTGAAAAATATATAGCGGGGAATGAGCCTCACTGCATTTTCCATCTGCACACTGGGAGGTGAGAGAAATTTAAAATGGCTGCATAAAGCCTGTTCTTAAAGGGTTTGCATTACATTAGTGCTCACCTCAAGCTTTTCATTGCAGAATACTCAAAAGGTTTATTAATGTCACTGATAAATACAATCTCATCAATTTAATGGCAAATATTCACATAAATTATTATACTGCTCAAACCTATAAAGGAAGACTATCTTGGAAATAAGTAAAGTGCATTCATATAGCCCTGTAAAGACATCCAGCACTTCTGAAAATATTGAGTAATACAGATAAGCCTATTTTAATAAAATGAAACGTTTCACCCTGATGGCACATGGATATATCCATACCATACAAAGCTTTTCTAATGTTCATTAAATTGTCAAAAATATTCCTTCCAAAGAGAATCTGTTACAATCACTTACCCTCAAAGAGTGCGGTATCTTCTGCCTTTATATCTTTTCTTTGCATCGTAAAACATCTCTTCCTGAAATGACACGTGCAAACAAGTAAATGGACATGTAGTAATTGTATTCACTACTCTAGATATCCTTAATAGACAGTCTTCCTTTACCTTTAGCACTGGAAATGCACCTTTTATTGGTATTGAATGAATTATCTCCACATGTAGACCTGAATCCAGTGTGTATGTGTTGTCTTGTTTCTGCAGACTGTTATTGTAACCCTTTTGGTTCAGTCCATGATCGCTGTAATGACAGAGGATTTTGTGAGTGTAAGGAGGGAACATCAGGGCCTAAATGTGATAAATGTCTGCCGGGATATATCTGGCACAGCTTGGGCTGTCAACGTAAGTAACCCTGAGAGTCGCCCCTGTTCTGCAGCTGCGCTGCCTCCCGTCCGTGTGCTGTCATGTGCCAATTCTTGGGAGCAGAGAACAGGCAAAAGCTCTGGGCTCTACCAGTGCCATAATGCCTGAACCTTGGGAGACTCCCAGCTCTGACTGTGCTGTCCAGTTAATTCAGTGCACTGTCAGGGTCCTCTCTCTCTCCTGCTAACACCCCGAGGAGCTCCCGCTGGCCTAGGTAAATACACGCCTTGGCAACTGTGAAGTTTTGTGTACTAAAACATAAGCAAATTATTTCCAAATTCAGAATTCCTACTAAAAGAAAGAAGGTGATTTCTTTGCATGTTCACGTTTTTCTGTCCTAAACTTCAGCTTCATGACTAAGTTAATTATGCCTTCATACCTTTAAACTACCCCTGGACAACAACTGTAAAACACTGGCTTGGTACCTGTAATAATTACTGAAAACTAGGTGAAAGCTAATGGTTGAGAAAAAAACGGAAGTATACCTAACATCTTTAAAAATAAGAGTTGAATTTTTCCTTAAATGGTGCTAGAACACGTTTCAATGCTTAGTTATATACTTTGCTTCTCTTCTGGTTAACTGGTCTTGTAAACAAGGGAGTAGAAATATCACTGCAGTATATACGGATCAGACTTTTACTGCAAATTTTGTTTGTAGTAAATTCTTAAGATTTATTCTTTATAACAGTTTTGATCATCTACTTACAAAAACTCTGGAGAGTCCTCTCACATTTTTCTTTCCCCTTCTCTTGCTGCCTCACTGCATTCTTAAACACACATGCAATAAAGGCATATTTCTACAAGAGCTTGCTTTTGATTCCCAAGACTGAGAAAATGGAGTTACTGACACCAATTAGACAAATATTATAAAATTAGTCAATAGCCATACAAATGCTCTAAATACTCAAAACCAAATGCAAATCTTATATGATAAATTTAAAAAAAAAACAATAGATAATTTCAGGAAATATTGCTATAGTTAACCAATAGGCATTAAAGATAGATATGAAGAAAAAAGAAGCTTGCCTGGGCAACACTGTGCAGTGCAACCTAAGAAAACTGGACTTCCTCACTTTCTACCAGCAAGCTCCTGTTTGTATTTGTCAGGGCATTTAAACCATATTTTCACATGTGGTTGTTGACTGTGTTCTCATTTTCTAGCTGCTTCTACTTGAGTTATGACTGACAAAATTATTGGGCAAGTTAGAGTTGCAGCAGAAAGCAGGTGAAGTAATGTTTCAAGTTTCAAAGTTCTCTATAACTAATTCTTCACCAAAATAGATCCCAGTTGTCTCGCAAAAAACACACTCAAAAATAAGAGGTCTCCCTCTGCCTTGTACCCCATATGCAGAAGAAAGTCGTCACCACCCTGTACCTTGTCTTAGATACTGGCAAAATAACCACTGGAATTTGTGAAGTATTGGAAATATTTCAATGACCTAAACTACAAGGGAAAAAAATTTAAAACAGAAATCTGTGGTTCTCTGTGCAGAATTTGAATGAAGCAAACTTAACACTGTGTCTGTCCACAGATATTAACTAGCTGAGATACTTGAACAAGTCTGGAGGACTGTTGAGCAAATTTTACAGTAATATATATACACCAGTTTGTCAAAGCAATTACTTATTAATTTCAGTATTTCCTATCTTTTCAGTTTTGGACATTATAAGACAAATAATGTTCTTTTAATGAGAAGTTTTTTGAGCCCAGCATATAATTAGCTTGATTTTAGCTGAATCAAGAGTATTTGTAAAAGCTTTGGACAGTTTCTGGAAATGCAAGCTAGTGCCTTTATATTTGCTGACAAAACTAATTGAGTTTCCCTCACCATGTTGTAATTTTCTGAAAAAATCTCAGTCTGATTGTGTTACTGTCAGATATTCTCTAAGTTTGAACAAATTATCTGATCAATTTCAGAAGAAAAACAATTAGATGCAGTTGTCAGTTTTATGGAACAGACATCGAATTGTCATGTTTTACCAACCACACACTGATTTAAATCTCATTTCAAGTCTTATCATGGAGCAACAGAATTCCAATTAATTTAATTTAGTACTGTGTCAGTTTTAGCTTTTTTATTTTCCCATTGAATTCTAAATAAATGACCAGGCAAGCAAGCAGACCCCAATATACAAGAAAAATAAGAACTCGTTCTGTTACCTTGGCAAAGCTCAAAAAGATTATTTGTCTGGACACGTAGCATATGGTTTTGATCTGCCTTTCCCTAAGCCTGTGCAGTACAGGAGCACAGATATGCAAAGATGGATACACACACTCACTCAACAGACCAATATGTGCTTGTTTGCTTTTTGTTATACATAGGCTATTGGCATTCTTAAGAAATTCTATGGAGCTTTGTTGCTGAAAGCCATTCACCTAGGGCAAACAGAAGCTTGAGCTATAAATAAACAATTTAAATCTATACCATCGCTAGTTTAATTACATGTATGATTCTATAAGTAAATGGAGTGTCATAATTTTATATATTAGTAAACCTGTTAGGGAAAAAACAACACAAAAGCAGAGCTGTGTTTTCTAAGGCCCACAATATATCATTTGATAAATTACAGTTTGGAGTCTACTTTGTACCACACAAAATAGAAGTCACAGAAGCTATTATCCTCAGAACTATTTATTTAGGTACCTCACTCTTAGTTGATTTTATCTAAACCCTCTGAGGATGCAGGCAGAGCCCTCCTTGCTTGGCGTCTCTGCGCACACCGAGGTCAGATGCAATTTTAGACTTTGCCTCCCAGATAAGAAGCACTGTGATAGCAGCTGTTATCTTCTTGCATTCAGGGTTTGTGCTGCAGAGACGTGGCGGTCAGCGGGGTCTGGCTGGTACAGGAAGGTTTGCTGCCCTCAGAAGAAGAGGCACAATGGATGTGGCTGTGCCTGGTGCAGCTTCTGCAGTACCCTGCAGGCGCTGGGCGTGCGGGGAGCGTGCTGCGCTCAGCGGGGCCTCCCTGCCACATACCCACAATGGATTTCTCACCAGCAAGATCAAAGCACAGGGAATGAATTCACAACAGAACAGTTTGGTCCTGAAACCCTTTTAGAACTCCTGTGGAACATGAGAAATTACATAGCATAGCGTATATTTGATTTTTCTATTTTATAGAAACTGAATGATTTCCTTTAAAAATGAACATTAAAATAGAACTAAAAGCTCCAAGCCTGGCAAGAACAGTTGATTTGGGCCAGTTTTAAACTGAACATAGTGTTTTTTGCTAAAAGGAATCTGTATCAAAAGGCAAAAACATTTAAACACAGCCAAAATACTAAGTAGGAGCATTCACTGGATTTCTACATTTACTCCTTACAGTCTTGCATCTTCTGTAATTCCTGGCCATGACATTTCAGGTGACTAAAGTCCATTGCATACATAAAACAGCATTTTAAAGCAACATCTTCTAATTTCACTCACAGAAGCATTGATTCCAAAACAGCTGTGTATTTATCCAACCAGGCAAAGAAAAAGTGACTCTTTTGCCAATATCAGTTTGGCAGCATAGCTCATATTTTCATTAGGCATGTTCCTCACGGGGGAAAAGGTGAGGGAAGGTTCAATGACTAATATTATTCTCTATCTCCCTTCATACGAAAACCAAATAAACACATTGAACCCACAGCCATGCAAAGGGCTAGAGTGAGTGAGAGTTACCAAAGGTGGCTTGCCCAATCAGTGTTTTACATTATCTTGGCTCAATGCTGCTAATCTTAAACAATTAGCAATTGAGTTTCCAGCCAGATACCTTATATCAAGGTCTGAACAATCTATCTCGTTTTGCCCTTTTTCATTCATTTAAATAGAAGCAGGCAAAGGATTGCACTCTTACTTTCAATGCTCAAATTGGACTCAGTGCTTGTATCTGTCTTCCAGACTAAACTTGTATTACTGTGCAGCCTGTCAGATAATTCATATTCTGTCACAGTGTGCATTTAATTTATTATATGATTATGTAAATACGAGCTTTTTTGGGGTGGATTTTATCATGTGTTACAAATGTTAGAAGCTGGTGCATTTGATCAAAATCATCATACAGATTGAGTTGCCAAAGGAAATCAAACTTGAAATTGTAAACTTGGAACTTATATTAACATTCGCTTTTGGAAGATTGCATTTACTGTTCAGCAAGAAAGGAGGAAAAGACATATACCATCTAAATCTTTAAAAATCTTTTTTCTTAAAAAATATGCCCTGCACTTCTTTTTAGACAGATTAAATACATATAAATGCAAATGTCTCCCAGTGAAGGTTAGTGATCTTTTACACACTTGTACACTTGATGTATCCAATACTGACACATAGAACTTGTGCCTAGGGCACAAGACAAAAAAGTAGAAATAGAAATTCAGAATTAAGGTGCCCTGCTTTCCAGTTCACCATTGCAAATGCCTGTGTGGGGAGCCATAGAAGATCCACCTATCTATTTTTATATCTTTTTTTACCAGTACAGTTTTAATGCTATTAACTGGTCAGGATACAGTGGGACTCTCTGGTATGGTTTGGTGCCAAGGCTGGTGCTGGTAAGCACACTGCCACACTTGGAGCAGAAGGGAAGTAAAATATAAAAAGAATTTATTGAAAAGGATAAAGTTCTGCTGGGGCTGAGCATTGTTGTCCTCAGGAAATAGTCATCTGCCCCTGGTTTTTATACACTAAATACTGCTTTCAAAATATCTATTTTACATGGCTGTTATGCAGACTAAAGAAATTATGTGTGTGTACAGGGGTTTGGATGCAAGAGGAACAGACTCTCCTTCAAATGACTCCAAATTTAAATCCAGAATAATTCTCTTTGCATTAATCCAGAATCCAACTGCTGCAACTCTCAGCAAAGTATGGTTTACAGAAGTAAGACAAGCAAGGCAAGAATACAAACAAAATTACCACCTTATCAGACCTGATCCTCAGATGATGCAAAGCTTGCCTCATGGGAAGCATGCTGGTGACTTACAGGCGTAATGCCATCCTGATATCCTTTTAAAACCAGGGTCTTTTAAACCTGAGAAACAACAAGGAAAATGTCCTTATTAATGCATTCCTTCCAAAATACACAACCCTCAGAAGAATCACTCAGAAAGTGTTCACCAATGTATGAATATCATGGAATGTTTCTATTTTTTAATGAGGTGCTAGAGAGAAGGAAGGCTGATTTCTCTCTGAGGAGAAGATATTTTAGTCAGAGTAAACATGTCAAAACACAAACGTATATTAGCAGAAATTATTGAGGCACCCCTTCTCTATGAAGAGAATAGAGGAGATGAAAACACGAGATGCTCTCTCATACAATTATACAGATGTGCATAATTCCTGTAGTATGTCTAGATTGGAGACCATGCTTTAACCTGCTTTTGGCACTGCTGCCTACAAAGTGTATGGGATATTGTGGAAATGGAAGAACCTGCAGAAACAATAGTTTAGAGGGGTATTGGGGAGAGCTCAAGGGTGTTATTGTGGTGTCTCTGCTGGAAAGCCTCTCTGAACAGGATGGGATTGTGAATTAGGTAATACCTGTGTGGAGAAGCCAAAGAAAGTAACAGGTAAATAAAAACAAGCTGAGAGTGATGCTCAAAAGAGGGGACTAGTTATTGAGAGGCACCAGGCTCCTGACACGCTGCAGCTCTTCAGGACATTTACTCTGATAACCTGGTGATCAGGAATTGCTTTCTCCAAAGCAAAAAGAAATGGTTCAGTAGCAACATTTATACACCTGACCTTTAGCAGAACAATTTTTCCCCAGCAAGGTGAGGGATTGGATGGAGCAAAGAGGTTGTTCTTCTCTTGATCTTGCCCAAGTGTCAGCTTCAAAGCAGCTATTTCATGGCTGTCCAAACTGCTCTAATTGCAAGTGCTGCAATCACTCTTCTCTCAATTCCCCCCTGTTTAGTCCCACACCCCTAGCAATCTCTCAGGCACTTGTTTGACCTTTCACTGAATGATTTCAGATCTAACTCAGCAGGGCATGAACCAAAAAAGAATAGTTTTCTGTTATGTTAGTTCTGTGATATGAATCATCCACTGGTTGAACAAGCAGGGGCACCCTGGGAGAGCATAACCTGCTCAGCTGGGGAGGTACGGAAGCCAGTCAGGCTGGGCTGGGCTGGGCTGGGCTGCCATGCAACCCTGGCACGTCTAGGGGAGAACTATTCTCCTCTCCACATCACTGGATCATTCTATGCTCTAGGAAAATTTTACCTGACAAAGCCACATAATTTCAGAGGGATGAGCAAGTGGAAAAGTAGGGAAACGTCTTTAAATGTTACCCTTAAAAAACAACATTCTGTACTCTCTTAAAATAGTTTTAAAAGTCCACTTACCTATAGGAAAACTGACAATTCTGTAATATTCTCTTGTACTGAAGCAGAATCATAACAACACTAGGATTCTGCATGCAGAGCCAAATCGGACAGTGGTGATGGATGTGAGCAGAGTGCATTTCCAAAACAACCCAATTCAAAAAGAGTGAATGCAATTTGTAGCATCTTATGTACTTATAGTGCTATATCAAGGGGAAGTTCTGAACAACTAAATATTAGGAAATTCATGAAAACTTAAGCAAGTAACATTATTTGTTTTCTTCAGTCAGATGATTTTAAAATGGTTAATATTTGATAGCACAATGATAAATATTTTAATAGAGTATATTGCAGTCAGTTAGGAATAGATCAAAAAGATACAAAGTAAGCTCCACTAGATAAACTTTTATTAGGTACATGAAATAGAACATAAAGCTTGATAGAAATTACTATTTAATCTATTCACATTTGGAAACGTATTGAAGGGGAAACTTATAACTCAGTTGTTATGAATTATTAAATCTTCATTTGAACAAGGATGAGCAGGACTTCTTTTCCTCTGAAAAATCTGTCACACTTTCCTTTTAAGCCTGCTCGGTGGCCATAACTTCTGTGTAATTTGCCTGCTCACTTCCTTTTTATGAGGACAGAATAAAGAGATCAATAGCAGAACAGACACACCCAGATGGGACATTTTTATGAAGGGGCCTTAAAAGGACCATTTAGGAGTAAGTAAAGTTATCTCCATCCTACTTAACTGCAGATAAAAATTACTGACCTGAGGCGAGTAAAGATAGCCAAGGTTTCCTGTCTTGGCCCTGATGCAACTGATGGCATTGCTGACACCAGCATGTGCTGATTATCAAGGCTTCAGTAGTTGTTGTTTTAACTTCCTTTACATATGTGCAAACACAACAGAAAACTGTTGGTCTTTTTTTTTTTAATTTTCTTTTTTTCTTTTTTTTTCTTTATAGAATAATCATAGCTTGAATAAGAAACAGGCTGAGAATAGATGTCAGTAATGACTAATAAGTCTTATGAGGACTTACACATATAGAATTCTGCTAGAAAAGTGAGTGAACCATGGTGTAATAAATTTGCTTAGACTACAAAGGTATTGTGGCTATAAAGACCTTCAGAAAAATTTCTAATATGTGGGTGACAGAAATTAAATGTTGAAGAGTAATGTGTTCCTACAGATACTTGGCTTTACCATTTAGACAAGGCACCCTAAGAGTAGTTCAGGGTATTTTATTGAAAATGTTGAGTTGGTACTCTTTATCAGTCATAAAGGCAAACAGATTATTGATTTTTTAAGACAGGAAAAAGAGTGAAATGGAAACATCACAATGTCACTATATAGCTTCATGACGTGGCCATCTCTTGAACACTGCATGAAGTCCTGATATTGAAAGAATGTATATATATTTGTATATACCACCATAAAAGGTGGAATGAAAAGCTGTCACAGCTATAAGCAGGCCATATAAAAGGAGAGATTAAATGGATTATGTTTCTTTAGTGTAAGAAAGCGAGGACAGATTGAAGGAAAATAAACTATACATCTCTAAAAATCACAGATATTATGTAAAAGGTGAATTAGAAATTATTATTCATGTTTTCTTCCTCTCAAGAACCAGGAAGAACCAAGCAACCAGTTAAACAGATTCTATAATTATTATTATTATTATTATTATTATTATTATTATTACTGTTATTGTTGTTTTTGTTGTTGTTGTTGTGAACTTGTGCCCAGAAAAAAGACGAGATAGAAAATTTGTGCCCAAATAACAAAATGTCATTTGGATTACAAAAGTATTAATGTCTCAAGAAGTTATTAGGCAAATTAGTGGATGAAAGACTCAGATCAATTAAATATGAAGATGGTGATGAGTTCTTTGCCTGAGAAAAGCTGTAAGCTGCACCTTCCAGCAGTTGGATGCCTCTGCTGTCTGAAGCTCATACAGCCTACAGCTGTCACATAGAGGGCACTGGTCCAACTCAGAACAGCTTCAGTTTCTGCTGTGAGTTGTTCCACTGTCTACAAGCATGCAGGCTTGAGGATAAACACATGACTCACAGCAGTGAAAGGTTTTGAAGACCAGTTCTAAAATGAGATGGGTAAAATGGTCAGGAAATAGGGTGAAATGGGAACTGGGAAATGTCAAAAGGCACTTCTGTTAAGCGTTTTAGTTAAGAGCTCAGATCTTGAAAGGTCTTGATTCAGAAGTTCTTTGCTGAAATACTCAATTTATTGATACTAAATAATAACTCCCTTAGTTTGACTAAATTTCCTTAAAACCTTCAGTCTGAATTTTTTTAACTCCACCTCTACAGATTACTCATAACAAATACTGTCATTTAATCAAGGCATCCCAAATATTTTGAACAAGTGCATTCAAATAGTAGTAGCATGCGAAAAAGGTCTTGTATTCCTTAGCTGTTAGATACTACAGTATTCAGCTCTGTAGAAGTAGAAACTTGATGTTAGAAAAGCTGATTACTTTAAGATTGCATCTATTCAGCATGTTTAAATTCAGAGCAGAAACACATCTTAACATCAGGTGTGTTCCTGTACCTATAGTAACTCTGAAATCTATCAAAAGTGCAAGCTAGTATTTTAAAATTTAAATTTACAGGTGAACAAAATCATAGTATAACTACTTCCATGGCATCCATTCATTCATGTGTAATTAAATTAAATCCATGTGTAATTAAAAGGCATTTTTTTACTTTTAATACCATTGGGGGAGCTTCACTTTTGCTAGTGGAGGCTGTTAGCCCCTTGCAAGTTAAAACTCATCAGCTCCTTCTAAACTTGCCTGCTGCAGAAGTTCTACTTGCCAATCTCTAGATCTTCTCCAACTCCTTGAAAATCTTTATAAAAATCACACCTGCCACACATCCTTTTTTGTAGTTAACCAAGCCTATCTTGACAATTAGAAAAAAAATAAGTTAGAAAAATCACATCTAGCAGTGAAAATTTTGTTTCTACTTTTTTTTTTAATTCTCATACCAATAATATTTGCTTCTGGTGATCTGATAGAACAAAGTATGCTCATTTTTAAATAATGGTTTGTATAAACTTTCAGACACACCTCTAGAGCATGCCCCCATCACCATGGGTCTGGTAACCTCCCAAAGCTCTTCCACAGTTAATGTATTTTTTCCCTTCCCTACCTTACAAAGCATTTATTTTCCCTACAGCCTTTCTAGAAAGTCTGTTGTCTCCTATATTTAGAAAAAAAAATTAATGGCTAATTGTTATGACTTTACTAAATTGCTCAGTCATTTCTGGCCTACCTTGATAATTTAACCTGTTCTTACAGCTCAGTTATGAGAATGTGTACTCTCCTTTTTTCCTTCATTTCATCATAACTGAACCATTTTTCTTTACCCTTTGTAAGTGTATTTTCTTATAAAGTTTTTTTTTAATCTGCTACTAACAATAGAATTTTTATAAGAATCCTTTTAAATAGTTGTCCTTTTTTTTATACTCACTCTACTCTGCTTCTCTAGTACAACCAGCTCACCAAATCACCTGCAAACATCCTGCATTTCCCTCTAATAAGTATCTGCATGATCATCTTCTCCCAGATCCATACACCTGAGACATGGGCCAGCCCTCCCAAGCAATTTCAAATTCCTCTTCAGGTTAAGCATGCAAGGAAAGATTTTGACAAGGAACATGGGTATGAAAAATCAGGAACAAAAGCTTGATCTCATAAATGTCAGTCCAGCTTTTTGTCAGATCTTTGACTACTACTTTTATAGCACAAATTCATTGTGAAAGTGAATAGAGCTTTACAGGATTCTGTCAGTGTAAATTTAGAGGGAACTCATAGTCCATACAAAAGTACCATGATGTTCAGTAAAATATTAAAAGCATTGCTCTTTTGATTTCTCCCAGCTCTGCACAATTTTCAGATATGGTTTTGTTGATTATGGTTTTTTCTCTCACGTTGGACAACAGTCAATGGTAAAATCATTTTAAAAGGCTTTTGGTAGAAGCCAAGCTCCTGATAATTACCTTGGCTTCTAAAGGGAATACAGTAATTTCACAATTATAAGCTGCACCTGATTATAAGCCACACATCTGGGTAGCCAGGTAGACCACAGGATTTGTCCATATATAAGCCGCACCCGAATACAAGCCGCATTTTTTTTATTATTTTTTTTAAGCGAGGATCCATGTGCGACCAAGTAACGAGTTAGTAACAGAATCGCACCAGCGCAGGGTTTGGTGTCAGGTGCTCAAGTTGCAAACAGTTTTCACAGACCGGCAAAGCCTTTAAATGCAGCCCCAGGTGCCCTCCTGGCTGGCTCTTACTTCCAGGTTGGCATTTCACTGGGATTTGTCCATAGATAAGCCGCACCTGATGATTAGCTGCACTACTGGGGTAGGCTGGATTCTTCAATGAAAAAGGTGCGGCTTATAATCATGAAAATACTGTAATGAAATTGTTAATAAAATTGTTACCTGTTATCATCAGGTGAGAAGAGTAGCAATAGTACTGGGAGTTTAAAGATGTTACAGAGAGAAAGAGTTTGATTGTAATTCAATTGTTGGTAAATATTTTTCATAGAAGACTGCTTGTATCTGAAATCAACTTGAAATAATTATATTAAAGGAACTGTATTCATTAACATCACTGATGTCAACAGGCAGCTGAGGTTCACGAGGATTAAAGTGTTATACCCAAAATTATGTTGTATTTTAAAACTACATTGTGAACAGGCACTTCTTTGTATGCTTTTTTTTTCCTTGCCAATTACTTGTCTCTCTCTTTCTTCAGATGGAGCCAATATTTTGATTAGCATTTGTCTGTAGATCAATTTGCCCATTTTATTCCCTTTCTAGAGACTGAGTGGAATAATTTTCCAAATCCTTCACACTTTCTAGACATTTATATGTATCTTCCAGATATACAAATCTCTCTGTGGATAACCCAAAACATTGTTCCAGTCCATGGAAGCAGTATCCAACACTAGCCCCTCTTATTCTATTTCCTGCTTAAATTTGAAACCTTTTCCAATAGACCCAAGGGTTTATTCTTGCTCTTCAAAACTTCTAGGTTAAAAGGAGTTCAGCCATAATCTCTTCGGAGGAAGAATTTTCCCTTTAATAGGTGTTTAGGTGAGCCTTAGGAAACAGCACCAAGCAGCTACAGATGAGGGGCACACAGAGGCTAAAATAAAGAGCTACCAGGTTTGTTCCCCACATGGACTACCCAGTCCCTAAATACGCTGACAAGTGCAGGAGGAGCAAACTCCTGTGTCCTCAGGATAGAAATAGCAGTCCACGGGAGATGGTGCAGCAGGGTGTTCTGTTAATAAGATGCTGCACAACTGAGCTCTGATTGATACACATACTTTAAATGGGAATTCAACTTCCTTTTTAAGCCAAAGGATCCTTGACTCTTACTTTTAAGAATTCAGGAGTTTCATTTCCAAGAAGTGTAAAGAGAGTTTCATCACATGTAGCTGTTCCTTTAAAGAGCTGCAGTGCATTTTGATCATGAGGCAATAAGCAGTGACTAGCATTCAAGGAGGACAAGTTACTCTCATAAAATTCAAAAACCTAACTTATTTCCTACTGATTTCAGGAACAGGAGAATCCCACAATGAGATTTAAACTGGGGCTGTTAGTGCAAGGAAATTCGTACTGAGGGCAAGCATAGCATCCTTAAATCAGCTCCATTATGTTGACATTATGCAGCAAAGCACAGCTCTCTGCAAGGCTTCCGCTTTCAGAAAGAGCAGCCTATTCCACATATCTTAGAGATAGATTACAACAGTGTACTGCAACACAAACATCACAAAAATTGAGCTGGATGCTTTGAAATGCTTCCAATTATGTTTGAACACATGCCCTTTGGTACACAACTGGGGAGAAATATGAAAGGTGGCATGTACACTGCCTAACTTCTGCAAAGGTATGAAAATTTGGGTCAAGATTTACACCATCTGTCAAAATAAAGCCATATACTGCAATAATTTTTCTGCAATGACCTGAGAGCTTTGCTAGTTCATGCTAAACCATTACTGATTTAAAACAAAGTGCAAAGATGCTTAGAGAAGTGTACTCCAGTTATATCTTTTATTCAGTGGCAACATGACAACTTAGTGATGATGCTGCAGCCCACACTGCACTGCACCGTTAGAAGGACCCTGAGTGTTTTGCAAATACAAAACATTGAGCTAGCTATGTTGAGCACCTCCCTCACCTACTCCCACCCACCCTGGCTTTAGCCCAAACCCCTCTGTTCCAGTTCCAACTACTTCCCTTTAGCACTTCTCCTGCTGTTTTAGTGAAACAGCTATTCATTCCGTAGCATTCTGGCAGTCTTCAGAAAACCAGCATCCCACTCAGATCTGCCATATTACCACTTCAGAAATGCAGTCTCACAGCAGAAAACCTTTGCCTTTCACACTCCAGTCATACCCTCACTTCACTCTGGGGCTGTGTTGAAACCTGGGCAGGCACTGTGCTGGCTGGCCATGCTCACCAGCCCTGCTTGCCTTGGGGCTCCATGGAGTAGGATGAGGCTGCGTTGCTGATTACCCCCAGTGTTTGTCTCTCACAAGGCTCCAGGCTGACAAAAAATCATCCTACCTGGAATGACAGCCTTTCCTTGCCCTCCACTAGCACATGCAGCGAGCAGCATGGGTGCGTTGTATATCCTCCCGCCACAGGAGTCGATGTCAGGGAATATGGAGTTCTCAAGGAGCTGAGATCTGATCACTCAGATTTCCACTGCCATCACTGCCAAGCTGCTGGAAGAGAAGGGCAAACACGTGATAGGAGTTGTGGGAGTTCATATTATATAATCTAGAGGGTTCTCTGAGGCAGATGACAGGACTGGACTCAATGAGATAAACTTGCCAGGAAATACAGATTAATCATCATCCCAGTTTTGTTGTACAGAAATTTGTCTCCTTTTTCACTGAGACTTCTAAAAGAAATATAGTCATTATGTTTTAAAAGTACATTCTAGAAGTACATTTTCATAAAAATTGAGCATTTCTTGTGTGACCCTTCCTTTTCCAAACCAGAGGTTTGTGAAATTGCTGTTTGTGACAGCCTCTCAAGAGCAGGAGAAAATGACCAAGGTCTTTGTTTCTCAGTCTTAAGTGCAGGTAGAAGACTTTTTAAGTAACTCAACTACTTCTTTCCATCATTAAATTTAAAGCTATTGATACACTTTCAGAAATATCTGATGCTCTAGATTTATTTATTTGATCACAATTAATGGAGATATCCTTGGTATTTTTCAACTTTGGCATAACTTAAAAAACTAAAAATTGGAGAAAATAATTTTAAACAAAATAAGAAAAGTACTTTGAAGTGAAATCACATTTGGCAGTTATCTATTCCTCAGGAATCCCAGGTTATTTCAGTCTTCGTTAATAATTAAATTTTAACACCTCTGTGCATCACAATTGATAAACAGAAATATAAATACGTTAAACAGCATGTCAAAAGTAATGCTAGAACCATATAAAGATCACAGGGAAATAGCTCTTACTCATGATAATATTTTATCTCTGGTCTTCTTAATATCCTGGATTATCTTAAAACTTTGTCATATTAAGCAATATCAACATCCATGGTTAGAGATATTATCTTTAGTTTGTATGCTGATAGAAAGAACTTTTCAGACATTATCCCTAACAAACCATGCTATGTATTCTCTAAAACAGGTCTATGTTTATTCAAATGGTTTTCTACATTGTAGCAAAACTTGAAAGTTGATTAAATAATGTTAATATAATTCTGTTACTATTGCAACAACTTACTAGTGGTAGCCTGCATGTCCATATTGTGAAAGATTTGTAGGTTGCCTGTACACCTGCTCCAGCTCTATTGGTTGGTGTGTAATAAAGAATGTCTTTCAGACATTTTTAGTGAATTGTGTGGTAAGTCAGTTTTTTTAATGTTTTCAGATTAAAAAAAACACTGGCTAAGAGTATGACATTGGTTACACTTAGGTAAAATACTGCAGAAAAACTGGTGTGCCTGAAGATTGTGTTAGAAAAAGAGCATCTGTTATCTGGGGTTTCCCATCTAATGGTTGCTCTGTCATGAAAATAAATACACAATGATAACCCAAAGCAAGTCTGTGTGTAGCAATAAATATTGTTGATGAAAACTAGCATGAAGAAACTAATAGTTTTAATTATTTTATACATTAATTTATTAGTTCTTATTTTTGCAGAGTGCTACATGCCAGCTGTTTGAATCATCTTATTGGTATTCTGATAAAAAAAGTGCACCAATTAAAATCCCTCTCACAAGAAAGCATTGTATATCTCAGACAGGAATGTTTAATTCATTTTTAAATTTTACTGTAATATAAAAATAGACAATATCAGGTAATATTTTTATAGATCAGATGAAGCTGAGTGATGAAAAATTTGCAAATCTTTACTGTGTTCCTTATGTATGAATATGAAGCAGCTGAAGTTCTGATAGGTGAGATTAGAAGGAGATACGATACACGACATTGGTATTTGAGATTGTCAGAGGATGTAATCTTCTTATGCAATCACATATGACAATTGGACAAGATTGCATAGTCCTTTTTTAAACTTCATAGTGTAAAAACCTTTTTAAGCTGACTGTCAGCAAACTCCTCTGGAAACAATCAACTCTGCTATTGCATTTATCTAATCACCAGTGCGCTGTGGTAAATAGAGCAGGAATTCACAGGACCTGCATCTTTCCTTCCTTTTGTTTGCACAGGCAACTCATTGGACTTTCGTTAGCATCAACTTCCCCATTGTTCACTAGCAATAAGAAGTTTTACTCTGAATAGCTTTGACATCTACAGGGAAGTGTTTTTATCCCCATTCTAAAGCTGGATCAGCAAAAGCAATCTGCAGCATTTCATCCACACAAAACAATAAATCAATGTAGATTCAGAAAGATCTCCTGGTTCCCAGCATTGTTACTTGAACAAAAAACCCCATCTCTCACTTCATACATGTTTTAGGAATTATGCAAATGTTTTACCTTTCTCTTTTCATTGTAACTAATGTTCACGTAAATTCTGAATGTTCATCTCCTGAGAAGTTCTATACCATTAACTTTGCACACTCTTGTTTTGGTCTCCTGTAAGAGAACTTTGTCCTGATGTCTTAAACCTTTCCTTTGGCAAATGCACACAGAAGGAATACATAATGACACGTAAATGAAAACTTGGCTTTACCTTTTCTTGTGGTCACTGTAAAAGAGCTGATAAGTCACACTTCCATTCAATTACATATCTGTCCCACTTTAATACCTTTGATATTTGCTACAGTGCAATTAAAGATTGTTGGTGTTTCCATTTCAAATGCTGGTTTATATAGTTTAGAAGTTGATCATAACATTTATTTCCAGTAGGTTTTTTACCAGTTGTTCAAAAGCTCGCATATAATTGGCTTTTAGCCGAAGTAGTGAGAAGAAAGTTGGCAACTTTTGAATTATTTTAGATCACAAATAACTTTAGAGTAGCAGTGGTTATTAATAGAAGTCATCACCAACACATTCTTCACTCTCCTTTACCCCTTCCCTTAAGAAATTTAGGAAAACACTTCTTAGAATAATTCTAATCCTCTAAATCATCGGGAATTATTTTCAGTTGTGATTACCTTATCTGGTTTTGCTGCCAAATAAAGTAACAAGAGTTTGGGACTATTCCATGGATTTTGAAAGTCTTCAGTGTAGTATTCACCAGGAGGAACAGCCAAAAGAGAAACTATTTTCTCAGTAAACAAAGACAAATTATTTGCATTCTTTTTGTGTCCAAAACATTATTCCAAGTCAAACATCTTAGCAGCCAAGGATGCAGGAACATTCAACCTTTTACATAATTCATAATCATGTATTTGAATTGCGACCTTTGCATGATCCTGCTTTGGTTTTCTTTCCAGACTTTCTCCTGTAGTTTTGTGCTTCATAAAAGCAATACTTGTTGCAGGTCTGTTTCACAGTTCTTGGGAACTTCCAAGAAAATCCCGTTGTTGCAGATGAGGTAGAAAATGCTGCTGTGCAGGCAAGGTCACCCTGCCAGCCCTTTGGATAGGACTGAACTGGCCAGAGATGTCTCAGGAGCAGTGGCAGCTGGGTGTGCCCCAAAATGCCATGGAGCCAGGAGCAGGACAGAAAGGGTGAGGGACAACAGGACAGAAGGGGTGAGGACAGCAGGAGTGACAGCAATAAGGACAGGGAGTTTCCCAGCACTCAGTCCCCCAGGCATGGCATGCCATGGGGTCAGGCACAGGCTGCAGTGCTCAGCTGGAGCAGGGAGCCCCTGGCAGCCTCCCAGCAGCGCTCCCCAGTTGGAGCTCCCAGAGCCCCCGGACACACCGGAGCTCCGTGCACGTCTGAAATGCCTTCCAGCACAGCTAATGGCAGTAGCTGCTCGTATTTAGAGAACCAAATTCCATCCCCCCATCCTTCATAGTGCCTTTTGATTACTTCATCTTTTACATCTGAGCACTTTTTGTGCTTAACCAGTTTTTATTGATAGTGGTTACATCTAAACCATGACCTTGCTGTTAGCAATAGAAAAAAAAAAAAAAAAACAACTCTGTAGTTGTAACTGCTTCTTTTCCTAGTTAAGGAAAGAGAAGACAGATCATGTAAGAATGTTCATTTTTCTCCAGGCAGAGAGAAGTAATGGCACTGCAGCTTACAGCTTTGTAAGTGGAATATGAATGATAGGGGCATGTAGTCTCTTTTGAGCAATTAAAGCTGATATGTAGTTTGTCGCTCTCCTGAGATTACCCTAAAGTATGATCAAGGTCAATTCAGTGGTGCTCCTTCATAAGCAAAGCAATAAAAAAAAAATAGGGAAATTTTTCTTCCCCCCACTTTGGGAATCATCCTCTTTCATAGAATATAAAATTGGAACCATCAAAATCAAAAAACTGAAAGGTCAAATCATTCATTTCCTGAAACCAAAGAAGATTGAAAGGTATTAGTTCAACTATAATTTTTAGATAAATAAATCTGGATTTGTTTTCATCCATTTTAATACACAAGCACATGTAGTTTCTACCAAAGCTGCTATGGCTATCATGTAAGAGTATCAATTCCTAAACTCAGTTCTCCCTCGTGTCCTTTTGACAGATTAGATGTATTTCTTTTCATTATTTTTTATTAATTAAACCCAAGGATTTTAGATTAAAAATAGAGATGAAAAATGAGAAAGCAGAGACATAACCTGTGAAAAACAGTAACTTTCTACCTCTGCTATCCTCATATCATGGTTAAAACCCACCCCCCCACACATATTCTGTACAGGATTTTGCACTTTCAGTGGTGATACATAATCAACTAAGCTTGCCCATGTGGATGCTAGGATAAATTGCTGCCTATTTGCAGGAGAGAGGAATCACCATCTATTCTCTTGCTGTGTGCTAGGCAGAACTCTGAGTAATAGCTACATCTTTTTGTAGGAGCTCTGAAGACTTCACCTTTAATTTGATTAGTAATGGCTTGGCTTTGAACTGTAGGTTGTGCAGAAAGAACAGAAATTTTATGTAGGCAAACAATCTAAAAATTCTACTGGAAATTTTTGGTGAACACAGAATCTCCATTACTCTCCTATTCAATTACTCTCTGAGAACTTAATTAAACTGGTTTGATAAAAAATTAAATGTCATTTCAATTGTGCTTCTAACAGGCATTTCTAAGACAAGTCAAGATGGAGATGTCTGCCTTTAGAAACTACTCTCACTTGGTCAATGTTTATTTCCTTGTACTGCTGGCAATATAATTAATCACAACATTGTTTCAACTTTGCACCAGAGATCTTTGTATTAATGTTTGTCATTTTGTGACCATAATTTTGGCACAGTAGGATACGCTTTAGGCTTGTACTTGTCTGCAGTGATTTATTTTGTCTTAACTCAAGAATGTGCTTTGGTAGATAAGTGCAAACCTGTTTTACTTTCATGCTATCAAAGCATCTGCCTTGTCTTAATTTGACAGTATCCTAAGATACTTTTACTAATTGAGCAAATGTTGAATTAATGTCACTTCCAAACTAAGAAATTATTATTAATATCTCATTTATAAGAGCAGTAGCTGGTTGTCATACCAGGTATGTTTGTGTATTCAAAGCACTGAAGAAATCTGATCAACACTGACACACATTCATGGTAGCCATACATTTTAAAGCCATTTGGCAATAATGTAAATGATAAATTAAATTCTAAAAATTAGGATAAAATAAGTAAAATAAGTACTTCTAGTTGGAAGACAGGAAGAAATCTCAGTGACAAAGCCTTCAAATCAGTTATTATTCACTGGTTATTCAAATTAGTAAGATACTTAACCTATGAAAGCTTGAAGTTTTGTCATGTTCTGTGCAACACAAACTATAACAGCAGTAGCTGTAACCTTTCAGTCAGGAGAAGCCTGACTACTTATGATTTCCCCATGCCCTTTCATCCTCTTACCTGACATCTATGCTATGTGGGTGAGATCTCATGAGTCAGTGGAGTTCCACATGAAGATCTTCAACACACAGCAAGTATGTATAGTACTTTTTGGATTTTTTTTTTCCAAATAATAAAGATATTCATTGCTAACTCTGGCAATTTGAAATATTTTGATTGTGGTCACTTATGTTCAACTGGATACAAATGGAAAGAATTTCACACCTTTGCATTCAAATGAGACTAAGTCTTTTGCATTCCCTAATTCCATTTCTGCCTATTTGACAAACTGTGGGGAAATATTGCTAACACTGTCACAACTGCTGAGGTTTTCTTGCTATATATGTATGTTTAGATGCCCACATTCTTATTAGGCAAACACACAAGCTTCCTTCAGTGCCATTTCTTTTATATTCTGAGATTGTTTTTACCATTTATTGATTAAATGATCACAGTTTCAGAGAATAATGCATGTTAGTTACAGGCTCCTCATGGTATTTACAGGAACTAATTCTGCATTTGACAAGAAATTGCTTATGCTTGGCCTGGATTTACTGAACTTATTTATGCAGTGAGACGAAACCTCCCAATTTTTTCATGGCATTTCAATGTGCGGTTCAGTGTCTATATATAGACAGCCACTGCATATGTTGGAGCTACCTATAAACATCATTACTGCAAACATGGGTTTCACTATGCTGGGTTTTTACTCACTTATGCACAGACAGAATATTCTGTTAGCATGTGTGCTGAAATTTTCCTCATTCATGAGTTCAAGCAATATTCTTTACTAAATAAGAAGTACCAAGGAAACAAATGCATTAGAGAAAAACAGCCAAGAATAATTTCTTCAGCCATGAGATTTGTATGCTCTCGAAATTATGAAAAATGGATGGAACCCAAGGTCAAAAATTCAGTTGTGCCAGTCACAAAAACCACTGACAAACAGTATGGAAAACTCACTGCAGAAGTCGAGGCAAAGCTTGCATCAGTGCTTTAGAAAAGACAAATACGTTGTGTAATATATTCAGAGCTGTCAACCTTCCAACCTGTCCAGGGACTGTGATAGTCTTGATGTGGGAGACAAAAAGGAGGAAAGTGAAGAGATGGTTTTAAAAAGAGAGAGAGGGAGAGAGAAGGCTATAACAAATGATGCCACAAAAGATACACACTGAAGAAAAATTGTGATAAAAGCAAACGTAGAAAACATTGTTTGAAATTTAAGTCTTCAGAATTCAAGAAAGGAAGCAAGGACCTCTAATAAAGTTTTTTTCTTTCTGTAACTGTATCATTAATGATCTCTATGTTGTTCCCACAAAGAAAATTTCATCATAAATCCAGATTTTAATGCAGAAAGAGAACACTGTTTATCCCAGCTCAAAAAGTGTGTCAATAATCTGTCCCACCCTGAATAAGATGTTACTGTAGGCAAGCTGTAGAAAAAATAAGGTAGCAAAGAAAGGAACAAATTTTATTTTCTCCCCTCTTGGATGGCCTTTGGGAAAGACAATAGTGTAGAAGAAACTGTATTTAAGTTCAGTACCATCTTGTTTTTCTGTCTGAGCAGCAGGCAGACCTAAAGCCCTGGGCATGCGCTCTGCAGCTGCCCAGACACAGAAATCAGGTCTTTAAGGCAGGAGCACAAGGTGCCTGAGGTGCCCCTCCAGACTGAAGACAGCAATGCCTGCATTTCTGCTTCTCTGTCTCTGTTGCTTCTTCAGAACTAAAATCAGCCAGAGCTGTATAACTCTTTTCTTTCAAGAAGCTACAAGGATATTAAAGTTGAGTTTTGGAGAGACTCAGGAATTTTCATGTATTATTCAGATTTGAACATTTAAGAGGAAAGTAGTCATTTGTCAAAGAGTTATTTCATTTAATACCCAATATAAATTCTATGAAACACTACGACATCTACGACAGGCAAAGACTACCCCTTGAGCCACCTCAAAGATGGGCATTTTTTCTTTGCATTCCTTATTTGTTCCATTCCCAAATTTATTAACATTGCAGTTAAAAACAGAGAGCATTTTGTGACACATGGCAAGGCATGTTGTGCCTTCTTTTCTGTCTCCTTTGTGAAGGGTTTTAAGGATCCTATAATTGGACCATAGTTAGATTGTAAATTGACGAATTATGAGAATAACTTAAAAACAATTTCCTGTAGTTTAGTTTAAATATTTCACTTCATGCAGTTGCACAGATCTGAAGACTGTGCTCAGAAATATCCCTCAAAAAGGTCTGCAAAGCTCTCCGAAACAAATGAGATTCCTGTTTTGGTTTTTAAATGACCAGTTTGATGTCCTGGCTTCTAATTAAGGAAGATCTGCCAGCAATCCCACAGCTAGTTCAGCCACATGGTCTTAATAGTTTTCAGTGTGATAACTTCAGAATTTACTTGTGTCACTTCTCCATGTTTCATTCTTTGGTCAGAACTTGGTACCTGATGCCATTCAGATAATTATTAGTCAATATTAAAGTTTTGAAAGCAATCCTGGTCAACCTTTCAGAAAGATGAAAATGGTATTGGAATTGATCAGAATTAAATTGAAACAAATTTGGCAAAAAATAATGAGATTTCATAACATTTCCGGATTTTTTTAATTGACCTTCCAGCTCAAAATTGCTATCACATCATACATATATGTGCATACATGTTTGTGTGCAAAAGAAAGAGATACAAGCACAAAGTTAGGAAAGCTGTGCCAATACAAGATCAACAATTCCAGAATTTTCAGCTATTCAGTATTTTGCTAAGAACAGTAGAACCTACCTGTATTCCTGCGGGCAAACATTTAAAAGCCTATGAGAATAATGATGAAGCTTTTGATCCATCCCTTCTTCAAGCACATTTCCAAAACTTCCTAATGAGAAAGGAATGGTCTGATTTAGAAATCAACATCTATAACATTGTGTCCAGAATTTTGTAGATGGCAGTGTTTAGAGGCAGTGTGCATGAGTGTGTCAGGCAAAACAGCCAGCATGGAGCAAAACACATCTCCAGCCACCTGTAACTACAGACCAGATGTGGGCTAAGGGCCTCTTTAAATAACAGGCTGCAAAATAAATTTTAAAATAGGAAACATATTTGGTTTATAATATATTTTTTTAAATACAGTTTGCTTAATACTTGAGAAAATTTGGATAAATTATTTCAGGCAAAACATGAAGTGAAACATGTCCTCTGTTGTCTAAGAAGTGGTGTTTAATAAACTGTTGACTCCCACTGAGTTTGGCAAGGCAAACAAGGGTCTGTACTGATGGGGCAGATATTTCACAATTTTCACTGCCTGAACTGAAGGGAGCATCCCAGCAATGAGTAGTCTGGAACATGCAGATCCAGTAGCTGTATCATCAGATAAAGTACTTTGATTTTGCATATTGAGATAACTAAATATATACAGTCTGAATAATAAAGTCAACTTCAAAGATACATAGCCTCAGTTATAAGAGATGTAATGCAAATATTGACTTTTAAAATACAATTAATTTTTTTCTGCCTGTTACCATGGTATTTCCTGGGTTGTTAATCTTATCAATTTATTTGGTGATGACTTACTGTTTCTTACACATTTTTTCTAATGTATGTGCAGAACATTAAAATTCAGACATAGAATCAGCAACAAAATGTGTTGTACCTTAATATTAATTTTTTTCCATTGCAATTCAGAAACTGGGCAACAATATTAAATACATAGCTCTTATTAAAAACCCTTGATTGCTAAAGGAACCAGTAAAAAATAAAAAGATTACTTGCTAGTCCCTCTTAATTGGATCCAACACACTCCAACATACCGCATTATTTGGCCTACTTGGATGCAGAACATCAGAAAGCAGTTGTTGGAGAGAGCTTCTAGGATGAGAAAATTATTTTTCTGAAAGCAAACCAGGACATATAAGATTACCAGTGAGGTTAGTGGTGCACAAAATTGTACAGATTTATGTAGAACTACACCACTTAAGAATGTGGGCTATTTTGTTTTTAGTTCTAATGATATTTGGACTGCTTTTAAAAATAAGTAAATTAATATTTGCAAAACTGTACTTCTTTCTAGCAATAAGCAGTAATGTTTTCGATTACATTAACAATAGTTTCTCTATTTTGAATTATTTAGGATATTTTCAGGCTAAGGTATACATAAACATCATATGATGTTGAGTCCGCTTCTTAATCAAATAATATTTTCTCTAATTCTCTAAGTTAAAATTTATGATGTTACCTTCTATCTAGATCGTAGGTGCAAGTATTTTACTGAAATTGCCTCTCTGTGGAAGGCAGAGCTGTAATACAGCACATATCATACTAGTGATATCATCTGAAATAAAACACAGATTGACACATTTAATTAGTATGTTGCTCATACCTCTGCATTTTCACCCATGAAATATTTGAATTTATATTAAGCAATACAAAGTAAAGCTGTCAACTTTTCAAATGCTATAATATTATGCAGGTATAAAAGTTTTGCTTGTATTATTTTCTCTTAACTCCCTTGTCAAATCTGATTTCTGACATTATTATCAGGCTTCAATAACTAAGATATCTAAGATAGCTTTAAGATGCCATATACCAAAGTAGCAAATCTAATTAAGATGAAATATTTGATCTATAATGGAAATAACATTATCTTTTATTTCCAGATGTCTGTACCATATAATCCCCATCCAACAGCATGCTGAATTTCCTGCCTGTGCTTGCCTTATCTTTTTTGCATAATTTTTTTCAGATCATTAATACATCCAGTTCTTGATTATAAAATCTTGGCCCCTCATGCAGATCTTTTTACTTCCACAAAGCCATATTGCATTTTTAACCACTGTTCACAGTTTCCAAAAGTTCTAGATACATCTCCCCTTTAAAATAGCATACACCACCTACAATTCCAGTTTAGTAATAATTATAAAGATGCAGACATTAGCACAAGGCATGTATTAACATTCTTATTATTTCATTATTAAATAGTCCTTCATATAAAATTAATCAATACTGTAGTTGGTGGTGTTAAGTGAATTTCATGGTTTTTCCAAGAACACAGTCTTAAGGGAAAAAAAAATTGTATTTGAAAAAGCAAAGCCCCTTTTCATTTGTCTCAGGAAGAGGAGGGAGGTGGAGCTTCAATTCTGGTTTCAGTGCCTTTCTGCTGTAGATGCGCTAACATTTATTCTCTGCTCTGTCCCACCCCTTCCCTGCTATCTTCCAGCAAACGTGTGTGACAACGAGCTCCTGCACTGCCAGAATGGGGGAACGTGCATCAACAACGTGCGCTGCCAGTGCCCGCCAGCCTACACGGGCATCCTGTGCGAGAAGCTGCGCTGCGAGCGCGACCCAGGTGGCTGCAGCCACAGCTCGGGCCATGAGCTGGCGGCCCTGGGGCCTGGCCTGCTGCTGCTGCTTGCCCTGCTCGCGGCCTGGGCGCTCTGCGGCTGCTGAGGCCTGGGCGCTCTGCGGCTGCTGAGGCCTGGGGCCTGCCCTGCTCGCGGCCTGGGCGCTCTGTGGCTGCTGAAACCCTGCCCAGCCGCATGACGCTCAGACTGCACACAGCAGTGGGCCGCTGGGAACGGGACACAACCCAGGCTGCACCGCTGGAATCCCAAAGGGAAAAAAGAATAAAAATAACCACACACAAACTATGAAGGCCGAACTGAACTAAGCCATATCACTCGGTCACAGACAGAGCTGCGAGTCCAACTGTTCAGCTGTGACTCGAGGTGCGTTGGCGGCGGCCTGTTCTGTCCGATCAACCAGCGCTGGCTGCAGGACTGACACGGCTTCCACAGCCCTGGAATGGGGAGAGAATCCCAACAACATCACTACTCCTCTCTGGTGCGCTACTGTACCTCTGCCCGGCTTGTGGACTGACCAAACCAAGGCATTCTTTGCTGTCAGTGCATTGTGGGTATAAGGAAATCTGTAAAAGCTGCCATATTGGCCTGCTTCAGCCCCCAAATCCTTTCCAACCTGTGCTTTAGTGAACGTTGCTCTGTAACCCTTGTTGGTTGAAAGATTTCTTTGTCTGATGTTAGTGATGCACATGTGTAACAGCCCCCTCAATAAAACTCAAGCCAGTCATATCCTTGTATACCTTAGCAGCACTGCATCAGTAAGATGCTGTGTTCACCTACTGTACAAGAGTGGCTATAGGACAAAAAGTGTATTTATCCTTTTGTATTCAAATGAAGTTATTTTTCTTGAAATAATGTACAATGTAGATTTTTTGTATTATTGCCTATTTGTGTTACCAGACAATTTATTAATGTATTTAATTCTAATCAGGTAAGAGAAAATTACTTTTTATTTAGTCCTTTTCTTTTTCCTTTCATTTAATTGTGCAGAGATTTCTCTGTATGGGCAACGTGCTGGCATCAAAGAATATCAGTTTACATATATAACAAGTGTAATAAGATTCCACCAAAGGACATTATAAATGTTTTCTTGTTGCTTTAACACTGGAAGATTTCAAAGAATAAAAATTCCTGCATAAACACTTCCAGGATGATGTATTGCTATTTCTTAAGGCCTCTTTAGAAAACAAACAAACAAAAAAAGTTTATGGTTTTACCATTCAGTATCTGGAAGAAAGCCAGATTCAAAAGTGTAAATTACATCATAACAATGTAACCTGGCTTTAATTTTACTGCTGTCACTTTGCGGACTTAAAATGCTAAGGGCATCATTTGCTTGAAGAAGATTTCATCAAATCCCAACCTTGAAAAAGGAATGAAAAGTTGAATAGTTCTCATCTTTGTTCTCTCAATTAATCACATGCATTACCCCCAAAACTAAATTACAGGGTATCATAGAAGCTGGTCTGTAATTTGTACCTTTTTTGTGGATTCTGGCAATGAGCAGATAGAGGCACAGCTTACATTATTTCCCCAAAAGTTTCGTTTAAAATATATGTTTATATATGTACTAGTCTGCTTAAGAAACTGCAAAAACAGCAGCAATCACCAAAAAAAGCACCAAGATTTAACTTTTAATAAAGTCAGATTTAATATTTAGAAGGACTGTCAAAATATACAGCAGTGAGTAGATAAAAAGTGCTGCTCCAGCAAATAAAGTTTGTTTCAAGTATCGCCCAAGGTGTAATAAATTCTTGTTACTGCCTTTTATTAGGCCAATTACTGAGTGTGACAGAAAAGAATAGCAAGACTAGAGAAGCAAGCCATAACCACGGCAGTGTTTCAAAGTCCTGGGAAAAAAAACAAACCTAAAAGTAGCAGGACTGTATGAATTCATTTCCTGGAAATTTTCATCATAATGGTTATAAATATTTTACCAACATAATAGCCTAGTGTGGAAAATAATTAATCAGCAAAATAAAAATTCCAGAGAGAAATGAATTCTACCTGGCTGCCTCTTCAGATGGTGAACAGCAGAATTTAGGGCACTGCTTTCTTGGTGAACCTCTTTCTGCTGAGGAAGCAAGTTTTGCAGGACAGTACCCAGCCGCCAGAAGTGGGTAGGGAAACCAGGTCTTCATTTCTAAAAAAGAAATAGAATTCTAAATGAGTACTATGAAGATGCTGATGACATCAAGCTGCTGCCTCTTCAGGCTGTCGCCCTGACCCTCCATCATGTAGAAAGTTTGCTGTTCACACTTGCACTCGTTTGTGGGCTAAATGAGATAAGGCAGAGAGAAATTAAGTGCTTTGCTGCTTGCCAGCCCTGGCCTACATGAGATTGCAGATACATTTTAGAAGTATGTTCATGAAATAAACAGAACACTACACTGAGCAGACTCAATGAGGAATATAAATGCTAATACAGGTGACATACAGAGCTGGAGACTACCTGTAACTAAGTGGATTTCTGATATTAAAATGTGGAATTAAAATTTTCTTGTATTACCACAGACCAATTCAGATTGTGTAATTATTGCGAAAGAAGTGCTTTAATTGATCATAAACTCAAGGCTTTGTGAAAGTGCTAAGCATGTTACACTCATTTGTTTAGAAGGGGTTCTGCCAGCAGTGCTGAAGTGTAATGAATATAAGATCACAATCAGCTCAGCTACATTTCAATTTCATATACTTGGGATCTTCTAAACCAGGGTGGAGTATATGGCTTTCCAGGTATTTAGCTACCATTTTGTGCATTTTATCCTCCCTCACCTATTAACAGAATTATAATTTTATACAGGAATGCATTCAGTGGAAAGTCTTCTTACCAACTGTGCTTTTTTTCAGCTTCATTATTTTTTCCTCTAAACTCCTACTAAATGAAAATTTGAGTGTTTCTGCTACTGTATTCCAAGTATATTTCTAAAATTATGTGTGCATCTATGAGAGAGATTTACAGCACTCAGCATTACTTTACCTGCAATTTTTTACTTTACTTAGTGTAAAATGAAGGCAGAACTTGCTCCCCATTTCAGAGCTGTGAAGAACAGATTCCTTTTACTGAGCACGGGGTAGGATCTCTCCATGATAAGATGCAGTCACAGCATCTGCTTTATTTTTCACCAGAAAATTTAGACCCCTTCCAACATATTGGTATTTCTTGGAATGTGTATCCTCTTCTTGTGAATACCTGTAAAATAACAAGACGTTCATGATACTGAAAAAGGCCAACCCAATCCCTAGGCTAGGATTTTGCTTCTGTATCAAAACACAGCAAAAGAAACCTCTAATGGAATTACCATTTTCTGTCTGATACTTTTTTCCTGGAAGGTTTTTCATCCAAGAACTGACCAGGCTTTAGATTGCTTAGTTGTCCAGATTATAGTTCAAAGTACAGTTGACCCTAAAACTAGCATTCATCATAGATTTATTCAGTCATATTAATTCCAGCTGCTTTGCTAAATCTGTCAGTCCTAGTCCACTTGCTATTCCTGTGTTTGTACCTAGAGCATTGGTTCTGATCCAGGATTCACAAGTGTTTAACACCCAAAAATGGGGTAGCTTCAAGGTGCTGCTCCCTGACAAGAGAAGTGCAGAAATTTCCTCTTCATGCCAGCCATCTTTTTCACAGGGAAATTAAGAGAGAAGCATCTGTCTTCATGCTACCTAATTGTTTCAAAAACAGACTATCCAAATGGAAAAAAAAAAAATCTAGTCAGGTGTAAACTGACCCCAGATATTGCCCTCAAAAGTAATTGATCTAATACTTTATCATGACAGAGCCACAGGTGAGAAGTTATTTCATGTAGTGAACAGAACAAAAAATAATGTACAAAAGACTCATCGAATTTAGAAAGAGCTCCTCTGCTTGCATATAATTTTATACCTCTTTCTCATAACTCCAAGATGCATGGGGGATTTGTTACAACCTCATTGGGATTCTAGGTTTATTAAACCATTGAATTAACTAGATTCATCCATGCATGCAGTTTATTCACCTGTGAGAAATGTGAGCAATATTTTTCACAGAATATGCAAGACCAGATTTTCAGGCAACCTTCAGCCTAGCATTCATGTTTGTCCTTGCAAATGCAAAGTTACAGATGTAAATATTAAGACATAATCAATTCATTCCCAAGAAAAACTGTAAGTTTAATTATTTATGGTTGCAAACATTTATCCACTACAATACAGATCTAGTATTATAAATTAGAAGTTTTATATTAACCAACCTTTCCCATTCCTCATACAGTATCAAAAAGAAGAGGATATAAGTATATGCAAAACAAACAAGTAGAGTGGCAGCATTCTGCACCATATGGCGCATTTCATTTAATGAAATGAAAGTTCATCACCAGAGCAGTATGTTCACCAAGGCACCATTTTGCCATAATATGCAACAGATAAAATTCCAGTACAAAGCATATGTTTCCCTTTATTGTTTTTCTGGCCATCATTATCTATACAGACACAAACATACAGACAATGAAATACTGCTTGAGACTTTTTACAGCCTCAAATAGTACAGGGAAGACTAATTTTTGCAATTGAGACCTAAACAGATTGTAAAGGCTTCAGGCTGGTATTTCTGCACACATTGCTATCCAGTGCTCCTCTCCGAGGAGGTCTGGGATAAAGATCACACCATGGAAAGCAGTGTATGGGAGTCCCAGAGCAGGCAGAGAACCAAAGTGCCAGCCCAGTTAGAGAGAGCACCCCAGCAGATGTGGGCCCTGCCTCTGGCAGCAGGGGCAGATCTCACACAGGGACACATCAGGCATCACTCCCCCATCAGAGCCTCACATCTGTGTTTGCACTTGTGCTTGTTCCAGGTCCAAGGCACCTCCTGGGTACACAGGGCTGCCCAGAGGAACTGCTGGGCACATTTGCAAGTCTACTGTGAAATACACTTCTTGTACTGGAACCAACTGTTGTTGAGGAACTGAAGTTAAAGCAGTGTTTTCTGTGAAAAGAGGGTCAGAGGTGGGTTCTGGGGCTATGCTTGTCTGTTTAGAGAAAATGGGACTTATATAGTGCAGTTTTCACCCAAGTACTCTGTATTTGTGACATTCAAGAACAAATAAGTAAATTCTAATGTTTATATATATAAACATGATTTCTCATGAATGAACAAAAAAAGAAAATAATTCTCTGATTTCTGATTCAGCTCCACGGAATGAATGGACTTTTTAAAATAATTTTTTCCAGGTAGGACATGGATTGTTTTGAGATGAACACATTCTCTGCATTCAGAAGTGCAATACCATTCCTCCACAAAACTACCAAAAACACCTGATGAATTGTAGATCATTCAGGCCCTTACTCTGACGGTTGTTATAAAGGATATTCTAAGTTCCCTGGTGTTCAGAAGCCTTGATCTAGCTGATGCTTTCACATCTCTCAGTGGCTGTACTCAGGGTTACCTGAACAGAAAAATGAAAACATTTCAAGCATTGTACATCAACTGGGAACATGGTTCCCTTTGCACCTGCAAATAACTGTAGATGCAAAATCAGTGGCTGCTGTCTATATTAGTTGTTTGCAACTGACAATACCAAGAAATCTCCTTCAAAGGCTTGGGTCTCTGACTGGATTCTGCAAACACATTGAATGAAAAAATGTGTTTTCTTCCTACAGCTAAATAAATACAAGCCTAAGTCATTCTTACAAGATTCTAATGACACTCAAAGTCAAAGTACTTCCATTTATCACAAGTGAGATACTTCAAAAACCCTCAAAGATACAATAGGGCCAGACTTTTATTCTCTACAGTCTAAATGTTCAGATATTTAGGTATCTCTTAACAGAGATGAAGAAAGTGATTCAGAGAGTTAAATGAAGTTGCCTGAAACAACCCAAGAAACAGCTGGCAAAGTCAAGGAATAAATGCACCATGCTCGAGGTTCACAGCACGTTGAATATGAACACTGTTACACTACAAGAGTACTGAAAGCTTCTTGGAAGCTTTGGTTACAACTACCACTATGTATAGCATTACTATGCACATAATATAATATTTGTATGCATAACCTATATTACTAATTAGAAAATAATACTTCACATCTCCTCATTTAATAATGAGGATCAAACCAAATTTGTTCTCACTAGTAACAAGCAACACAAACAGATGTATCCCAAATGGTGGGAAATTATTCCTTGCCTGAACAGGTAACTAACTATTCTTACTTAAGGTCAGTCTTTTTTCATTTTATTAAAGGTTATGAATAACAAGGTCACAAAGAAGATAGTATTGCTGTACTGATATTTTAATGAGAATAAACAACATGTAGTGGTTGATAAATTAATGATAACAATCATGGTTGTAACTATCATGCTATCTCTTAAATTATTTCCCATAACTTAATATTAGTCATCTTAATTGCAGGAGAATTTAATGTATTTGTAAAAAATGCACTAATAAATTCAAACAAGTACTAAAACAAATTATTTTATTGTCTACTTGTTGCTGGTTTTACTGACCTTATACATTCCTCTTTCAAATCAGACCTACTAAATACATGCCCAGCTCAAAGCTATGTATGCCAAAAACAGTAAGCTAAAATATAATGACAGTCACATTTATAAGCTGAGATTTGCTCGTCTAATGGCACTAAAAAGCATTCACAGGAAATGGAATTCAAATATTAAAACAAAGTCTTCAGCTTCACAGTGTAGAAACTTAAAAGCTTAAACACAGAGATGAATGTTTGGGCCCAGCAGAAACTAAAGATGCAGATCAGCAAGATCAAGATGAAGTAGAACTAAAAATGTTGTTGCTACTACCGATCAGACACAAATTTTAGCTCAATCCCAACAGAAGTGTATATGAAAGGTAACAGAATCCAGAGGGAAACAAAGCAAAAAGGAAAAAAAGCCCACTTTTATCAAGACTTACAATATTGTAAGTCTTGATAAAATACTTAAAATGAGGAAAACCCAACATGGGAAGAAGGAAAAAGAGAACATAAGCCATGTCTAGACTAAAAGTATGCCAGATCTCAGGGGAAAAGTCAGTCTAGACACTACATACATTTTCACCAGTCTGTAGGTGCAGGCTGATTTGGAAACTGCAGGACTCGAGCCTCACACACAGGACAGTCATCACTTGAGGATTTCACCTTCTGTCTGAGTGATGCACTGCTGACTCAGCTGCTTGAAGAACCCAGGCCCTCAGCACCACCTCTGCTCTGTCTTTGCTCCAGCTGTGCACTTTGCATATCCAGATGTTCATCAAGCAGAAGCTTTTCCCCACGTCACAGGCCTGGCTCAGGCCACAGCATAGTAAGCACAGTGCAGGGAGAATCCTCTCGCCAAGATCTGTGTCATGCCAGCAGTTACATTCGCTCTTTGCCACACACATCTGAAATCTCTAAAAGGAATTTTTATGAGGACATAGAAAATTAAAAGTGTTCTGAAGAGAATATTTTCCCTTCTATTGGCATCTGTAGTCATCACGTACAAGGGGCTGAAAGGCCCTGAATGCTCTGACTCATTTGATGCATGTCTTGTTAACAGCTCTTACCTCTAATTACTTCCAAGCAAGGATGAGAGAACTGACATGTAGAATACTTTGGTAGTTACATTTATTACACTGCTTTCTTTGCTATACTCCAGCTTGTTTTCTTCCCTCATGTCAGAGTTTTTTCTGTGCCCTCATAAATTATTTTTCTTTGCTCTGCTGATCTCCCACAGGCATCAAGTAGGTGGATTGGTACCTATGAATTAGTCTTGGCAGTGCTCTTTTGCCTTCCCAGATCTGGTAGAGGCACAACGACTTCTACAATTCACTCATTGAGTAGGATGTAAGGAACGATGACTAAACTATGTAGATGGAGTGCTGAACAATTTTTTGACAGTTTTCTCATTTACTGACAATATCTAACATCAGAATATCTCCCAGACTGTAGTGAGGTTAGCCTCATGACATTACTGCAAAGCAGGGAAGCATGTTATTTCCATTTTATTCATAAGGACTGAAGCTTGAAGATGCTGAGAGACTTACAAACTCAATTACAGAAAAAGAGATTAATTCTGACACCTTGTCCACCGCAATAAGTACTGTGACCTACAGTTCCCTACTCCATCCAAATTACCCAAATCTGAAGTTAAGTAGTCTCCCATCTGCCTGTATTTGCCACCCACTTACCTCAGATTATCCCATCCAAGTCTATTTTACATTACACCTCCCAAAACACTGGAGTTTCAATGTTGTGATATTTAACTCACACATGTGATTTTGCTAGTTTGTTTTTCTTCTCTTTGGCACTTCAGTTTGAACTAGAAGGAAACCACAACTACTGTTTTGTGAAGGGATGTCATATATGAGTCAAAGTAATTGGAAGCATTTTAGCACTGATAAATTAAAAGACAGGCATACAAAAAACAGTAGAGCACTACAGTTCTCTTCCAAACTAAAGAGATTATTATGCGGTTTCTTTTCCCCCTCCTTGTCTGATTTGTATTTAACCGGATATGTTAGAGTTCACATAATAATAATATTATGACTTGATAAATACATATAATATCTTTTATGGCTTGAAATAACTATAGCTTAGGCATTTAATTTTTTCTAAAAATGTCTAGGTACTGACCCAATTATATTTTGATACATAGATATTTCTTGCTTACTGGAAATCTGGTAGCAGAAAAACCCTACATTTTGAATAGGCTCATAAATATATATTGAATTTAATTTTTTAATACACAAAATCCATTTTCCTATTGTTTAGATGGTTTGCTGACTGCTTGAGAGAAATATTTTCTCTAAATATTTTTTGTTTTGTACAACTAATTAGTCCATAAATCAGTACATTGTAATATGGCAGAGATTACCCTCAAGCCAATAGAGAACAACTGACTGAATGTATTTACTTTCTTTATAATTCAGCTATCTCCAATGTCTTTCAGACTTTGTCTTGCCACTCTTTTCTCTCTTCCTATTCTTCAAAGGTGCATTATTTAGCCAATAAGCATTATTTGTATTAAACACTAGAATTTTCCTGTGTTTTGAATCAAGCACAGTGAGCTGACAAAGCACATAAATAAATAACTAGATAATCACAGAGTAATCAGTTTGATTCTGTAGTAGGAATTTTAACATGCTTTCCATTTTCACATTACTAGGGCCATTTACTGATAATAAAATTGCACTAACTCTTAAGCCAAAAAATGTCTCTAAAAGAGGAGAGACGAAAACTTCAAATGTAAAATTCCCATAAGTCAAAGACTGAATTGGAAGCCAGTTCAGGATGGTAACCATATTTTAAAAATGAAGTGTAAGCCCATGCTGAACTTGGAGCATGTACTTTAATGACACCAAAGTCCTCTTTAGTGTATTTTTATCTTCCTTGTCTCTAATGCAAGCTTTATTTTCCTCAAATGGCTTATGATGGCTAAGAAGAGGTAGGATCACTCTCAGACAGTATCACTGGTGAGCTGTGGACTCTGTCATCCAGTCTGGTAAAACTTTAAAAATTAAAGCACAAAAACCAAAGAGACAGACAAGCAGAGACAGGCATGGCTTTGTCAATGCTGCTGGAGGCTTCAGTTCTGAGTGGTACTTCTCGTGTGGCAATTAGTCAGCAGCCTTGGTACAGCTGCTAATGGAGATGTGCACGCTGATAACAAAAGCTATCAGTGGATTTTCCCTCAGCCGTCAATCTCAGCAAAGGAAGACAAGGGGAAGTGAAATGGAGATGAGCTAACCCTGCATATCTCAAAACCAGGCCTCAGAGAAGGAGGAAATACACTTAAAAAACACTGAAAAAAACACAGAACTTCAGTGTAAATGGTACATCTATTCTGTGAACAATTAGGTTTCATTCTCCAAGGAGTGACCAGTTTGCATTTGTTAACAACCTGTACCAGAATCCATTAAATGCAAAGGAAAGCCTCACCTTGATTTCAACAAAACATAATCAGGTTTTAAATTAGATTGAAAAATAATTTCAGGAAAAGAAAAAGTAATCCCTTAGGCATTATCTCTCTGATCCTGCTATAATCTGCAGCATTTGTACAGCTCCATGTACTATTTATTGTGCATTATTCTATTGCAGCACTTAAATTATTCTCATTTAAATGTTTCCACAGACCCAGCAGTTCTGGTGACAAATGTCTTAATTTAAGATGCTGGTCTGTATGGCAGGCACCATTTCTATCCAACAGAGAAAGGAACTCCCTAGCTGAAGCTGTTTTCACCAACAATTTGTTTGCCAGCAGCATGTTTTCCTGTTTAATCCATGTTAACATTTTGTTCAGAGTTATCCTAGCTGGCATGTATTCTATCTGATAAATATCTCCTCTTCTCCCTCACAGAAACATTATTTATTTATGACATTATTGTTACAGACAGCTAAACAGCCAAGAGGGAAACACATTTGCTTTTCAACAAATACCTGCACATGCTGTTAAAACTGCCTCATTTTTCTTACAGAAACATTCAAAATTTGGTAAAAGGCTTCCTAGGATGTCTTTGGTATCCACTGAGAGCAAGGAACAGAGACAGACACATGCAGCAGTACAAAATCAGCACGGGTTCAGGAGAACACGAGGAAAATGATGACATTTCAGGTTGTTAGGCTAATATATGAAACCTTCTCCTTTCCAGCCCAATTTGTCATGACTCCACGACTAAGTGAACTAAATGGACTTGAGATAAAATGATTCAAATCAAGAGTCTCAAATTCATTCATGTTCTCTGTACCTTTGCCAGCATAGGGCTGCTGTACTATTAAGAACCCAGTACCCAGACACAGACAGTGTGAGCCAGCACTAAATGATCTCTGTCACAGGTCACAGTGTCCCCAGGCTCCTTCATGACTGACACCAAATTAAGAAGGAATAGAATAAATCAAAATTACCAAAGTGCCTGAAAAGCAAATAGCCTCAAATTCCCTATCGCTTCACCAGTTAGTACCACATGTAAATCCTCAGTGACAAAAACACTATTCATTTTCAAAAGGACTCAAAAACCGACATCTGTTTCATAAATTACACCAGAAGTTGTAATGAGTCATCAGTTTGAGTCTGCACTCAACTACATGGGACTGACCATTTTCTATATCTCTGAAGTTCCAATTCCGTCCAGGGTCTGTGCTTTTACCAAAATAGGAATATTCTAGTGTGTCTACTAGTTTCCCCACCACCTTTCTGTGTTGTGTCTAAAAGTGCAAGCTTCATTACCACATAGATGTCTTCCAAATTTGTGACACCATTCAAAACATACCATATATCCTCAATTCCTTTTAACTGACATATCCTTGGATCTTGCCACACTGGGCTAGGAATTTTTCACAGACAGAAAGATTACTCTCTTACAGGCTCAGGTCAAAGAAGCAAAACTAAAAAAGCCTGGGGGAAATGGAATGCATAGACTTTAAACAAGCAGAACAAAAGCAGTCTTTAAAGATGGACTCAGCTGTACGTCTATTATTTAAGTAATTCACCAAAGTAGAAAATTTTTAGTTCAGCCCTTTGGATTTTTTGCTGCATGCCACTGCTCCCAAGATCAGGTCAGATTCTGGTTAGTGAGTCTTGCCTGTTAAATGTCTGGCACAAGATCAGGTCTTTCAAAACTTAAAAGAACACACCCGTTAAAAATAATCTGGTTTCTAACACACCTTAGAACTTTATAAACTTCTTTCAACAGTGCTGAGCAAGTGAAGGTAGTACTTATAAAACCTTCTTAGAATCATGTGCTGGTTGCATTTTCAGACTCATTATTCACATTGCTCCACTCCCAGCTGAAGACAGTGGGGCCATTGACTCAAAGGAATGGAGACCAAACTCCAAATTCTTGCACCCAGTGAGAACTGGGCACTGCGCACTTTTTCCTAATCATGTCTTAGCAGAAAACAGGAAGGTCTAAGTGTTATAAATAATAGGAAAGAAGAGAAGGGGAAGGGGAAGGGGAAGGGGAAGGGGAAGGGGAAGGGGAAGGGATGACATCTTTGGGCTTTAGAAAGAACTGACCATCTGGTTTCTTTAGCAGCCTTTAAAAATCCAAGATTTCATTGTTACCCTCATCATCATTTTCACTTAAACACACACACATAGGCAGAGCACTCTGAGCCCAGCACAGCTCCTCAGCCTGACATCTTGTGGCTGTGAGGGATATAACAATGCTGAACCAAATACCATCCCCATACATAGGAGCAGAAAAATGCCTGTATAATTTAAGCAAATGCAAAACAGCTCTTGAGCAATGCAAGATGATTTCTTCATTTACTTAGATGTGATGTGGTGTCAGCAGCATAAGACAAACTGGAACTGATTGTAAAGGTAAACTACAGTTACAAATAATGCAGAGCTTTGGTTAACTGGACTGTAGCAGATGATATTTTGCTCAAAACTGTAAACCTATTTAATCTGAAATAAGAATTTCTGGAATATCTACAGTTATTATTTTGATACTACTAAATATCAGTTCAATTATTGCCACAGGAATGAAACCACTCCCAGGAGTAGAATTTACACAAGAAAAATTAATGTCTTCTAAGCCAGGAAGTGAAATGAGGAAACAAAGAGTGGGTTTGCCTATATACATAGGCATAGCATGGATATCTGCCTAGCAGGAGAGGGAAACACCCTTGCCATGATGAGTAACTGCTTTTTCTTTTCCTAAAAGAGTTTTGCTATTGATTCATTTTCAAGCAAAACAACTCAAAACTCAGGGGAAGAAAGAGATTCTTCCTTTTAGCAGGATTTGCTGCACTGTCTGAAGAGGTTTGACACTCACCTCCTGTTCTCCTTTTCTGGCATAGAGAACAACAATCAAGCAGTAACACAGAGAAAATAATTTCTGCAGTTTGATTAGTTTCCACACCAGATGTTCCCACATATATTCACATCTCCCCAACTCTCCTTCTTCAGCCAAGAGTGTGTGCAGCTGCTACTTCTGTAGTCAACACCAAAGCTATTTAATAGAGTTATTAGCAGGGGGTTTACATTATAGATCCCACCACTATTCTCTAGGGGTCTGCTTCTGTTCCCATTGAAGTTAAGGCATCATTGCACTCATTATCTTCAGAGAGCCAGAAAACATGGCTGGATTTTTTTTTTTTTTCTACTCTATTACAAACCTGCACTTTCACCTCTTCCAGCCTATGATTTTCATTTCATATTCTTGCTGGTACTGTAAGGCTGTGCAGCTGTTCACTGTCCAGCTCTGGGTTTTCATTCTTTGTGAAATAGATTCTACTGGCAAACAATTTTAAGAAACACCACAACAGGTAAGAACAGTTGTTTGTTTGTTAATTAAGTTTTAGTGACCATAGATATCAAGAAATGGGAAGTACAAAGCCGCATCTCCTTAATGTTCCACTGACTGAATAAACCTCAAAGGTGGACATGAGGACATGAGTGCCCCCAGATGATGGCAACATTCAGGAAAATTCCACCAGGGCCAGGTGTTGCTGGAAATCCAGCCCTTCAGCTCTCAAATGGGCACTTTACAATAAATTACAGCTTCTGTTCATTTGGGGGAAAAAATGTTCTCACTTAATACTGACAAGAAAACTGCCACAGCCTTTGAGCTCTGGGGTTTGTTCTAATTGCTCTGGTTGTGAGTAAGTCTTCCTGTAATGTTAAAAAAAACAAAAACATTAACAACTCCTTCATATCTTCTTTAAAAGAAAATCATACATGCTTGCATTTCTAGGAACTCAGTATCCATAGAAATCTGCAGCCAGTTTGTCTTCACAACTTAAGTGTCTTGTTGCAGAAGACACACATGTGTAATGTTTTCATTAAGGATTTATGCTTTTTTAATGCAAACTAGAGGTGATCTGAGGTGGAAATATGCTGGTAGAAGCATTGCAGCAACGGCTAGGAAGAAATCACTCTGTATATCCCCAGTGCTGTCCATAGGGATTTTTTGCCTCATCTGAGGACCAGTATTTCCATGGGGATGATGAGGTGGAAAACAGCAATGAAGATGAACAAGGGGCACTGGTTATCAGCTAAAAGCTGCCACTGTCCAAAAGGGACATTTTAAATATGGAAATGCTGGGTTAGCTAGATTTCAGATAATGAAAAGCATTAATAAGGAGCACTGCTTTTGGAAGGCAGGTGATGGCAGGAACTGGTCAGTAACTACACGATTTGAGGAGGAGGAGAAGGAATGGTTCTGTTCTGTTCCTACCCCTGAACTCTCTGTAAGGACCCAGATAAGGTGCTGCACTAGACCCACACAGTGAGGCTGGATGAGTGCTAACAACACACTGGGCAGGTACTACCAGCAAGTAGGAAGGCACATAAAAATAAGACACATTGATAAAGTAGTCAGAGGGGTGTGCACAAAAGATCAGCAAACCTAGCCCTCCCACTCAGAAAGGCAAAAGCTTATAAGCCAAGGATCTCTTCAGAACAAGGGTGGTATCACGAGCCTACAGATGCCTTAAAGGGAAGTTATGGGTACAGCTAGCTCAGGTAATTAGATGTACATTATCATATTGTTCATTGGATTTTAAATGTCACAATATTTTTCAATCTCCTGTGGTGACTGGTATTCCAATAAAAAATCTTGTGCAACACCAGGCAGAAAATGAAAAGGACCCACAAAGTACAAACATCCATGGTTTGCCTTCTCCTGGCTAAATGAGGCAAAGAAGGCTAAAACAGCACAGAATTAGAGAACATTTACATGGGTAACAATGTCAGCATACTAATCACTGAGAGCAAAATTAACAAACACAGGCATCCATATTTAGCATGTGAAGTCTTGTTTTCCTGAGCTTCATGGGTTCTGCCACTAACTTCAATGTAGCCACAATTTTATCCAGAAAAATATATCAGGTGAAACTGTGTCAGAAAATGAACAGAGTTAATATGTGAGGAACACTGCATACTTCAACATTAAACAAAAAAACTTTGTGGTGAGAATTTTTTACATCACTGGAAAGTAAAAACCCTCTGCATTATACCATCCCAGAGGCTTCTTCCCATCCCTCATGCACAGCTGACTGAAACTCACACTCTACTTGTTATAAGAGAAAACACAAGGGCCTCTTTCACCTGTATTAGCAGAACTGGATTTTTAAAGCTCCAAAATGCAGAAATTACGTGGAATTCCTGAATGCATCTAAAATCTGTCCCACAAGTCCAGTGGCAATGAAGTAAAACAGAGGATGTTTTATTACGTTCCAAATCTCTCTTGAGAGGTAACAAGTGAAAGCAAGCACAACCTGAGTAGAAAGGATAGCAAGATCTAGAAAAGCAAAGAATATCTTGCACAAACTGAAATGGTGCAAGAGAATTTCATTTGGTCCCTGCCTCCCTCCATTTGTCATCACAAATGCTTAGGGAGACTACATGGCAACAAAGAGCTTCCCCCTTCCACTCCCTTCAGCAAGCTCATTTCAGTGAGTTATAAAACACAAACATAAAAAGACTTCAATGAAACTAGGAGAGAGCAGATGTTAATTACAGCAAAATGGTCTCGAAGCCAAAGTGAAATTTGGTTTGGTTTTGCACAATTAGTTGGGCAGCACTCCCTAGCAGTGCAAACTGCAGGGCATGCAAACCCTAACCACTTGAGGAAGATATATGTAGAAACTGCCCATCCCATGTAACCGAGTGTCACCTCTGTAGTTAGTGCCAATTGCCCTTAAGCTAATGCATCATATATCTTTTTGACAAGAGTAATAGCTGACAATGAATAAGTGCCATTTCAATTGAAAATCGTATAATATAACTGAAATCAAACATGAAATTATTAGTGAAAAATGTAGGAGAGATGATGGAAGCGTATAACTTCAGTGGAATTATCAGAAGCTTGACTGGCACTGCCTTAGTTCTAATAAGGATTCAGTACAGTGCAAGGCACAAAAGCAAATGGAAATGGTAGTTACAGCACTCTGAGACTCAGTGACTACAAGCTTCACTGCTAACCAGAGGATAGCCAAGCTCCTAGATTGTTTCCATTCCCATCAAATCTAGTGCTTCATGGCCTAATTCCTCCGTTTTAAACTGTCAAACTATTGAAAATGCTAAAGCTACACACACTGTTCCAAAATGAGCAATAAGGCCATGTCCCTTGAGGTCAGCTGCTGGGCTCCCCCAGCACACCATTTCTGGGAAGTAAAGAAGAGAGTTGAACAGTAAATGCTGCAAGTGTCTCCTTCCAAACCTCAGACTTCTGCAGTATGCCATTGTCTCACTTTCAGTAATTGAAATTAAGCTCTCTAAATATCCAATCAATTACATTTTGATTTACCACCTTTCATGGCATTTTCCTCTTCCATTTATTGGTGCACTTGACTTGTATTTCCTACTGGGACATTGTGTGACAGAATTATATGTCATTCTTTTAAAATGTCTCTTTCCTTCTAGTACAAGTTTTAGGCTGTACCCTGCAGAGTGCCCCTGGACTGATCTATCCTCTTCCCAGTCCTAGCAGCAATCTCCAGGCTTTTCTACCACAGCTATGATTTGAATACTGATCAAAAGCTTCCCCTGAATCCTGTCTCTATAGGGCTGCACTAAGCATAACAAAATAACAGAATTAAACATCTTCCAGCACCCATTTGTAAGAGAGTAGTGTCTGATTCCCTACATTCAAATGCACCAGTTGTAGTCCTTGTCTCCCCTTGAGGAATAATGGTTCCAAATCATGACTGGACTTTCCTCACCTATCTGCAATATAGGGTGATTCAGACTTTGGGATTGTTCTTCCTACACCAGCCACTAATCATTGCCAAACAAGTGAGAATAGCCTTGTGCCAGCTGAGGGGCAAATGGATGATGGAATTATCATCAGCTCTTCAAAACCCACTGACTTAAGTATCACTTTACTGATCAACTGTTTCCTCTTCTGGAATGGTTGGAAACTTAGGTGTTTTCAAAAAAGGAATTTTAAATATCCCTTTGTATTCTACCCAGCTTCTAAAATACTCCAGCATTCAGACCCAGTGCTTCATCACTCATACTCAGAGATCATTTTTCTAGCACACACAGCTGTTACCCAGCCCTCACAAATATGATGGTTTTCTTCAGAAACAGAATCCTCAAAATCACTAAATTAATCCATTTCCAACACTGTTATGCAGACTGAGACTTTAAAAAAGCCTTAGGGATAGTAATCTCTTCACTACAAGTATATATTCTTCCCATGTATAAACACTGCAGAATATATCCTTTAGTCTGATGTTATTTGTTCTTACAGTACCAGAAACTAATTAGAAAACTATGCCTATACTGTACCAACAATTCATAAGGTCAAAGAAAGTGACGGGGTGGAAATGTTTTGAAAATTTAATTAAATTTTGGACAATCAATAAAACAATTTTTTTTTTTGTTCTAGCACCTGTTTTTAGGCAATAATATCTTCATGCTGCTGCCTGTTTGGTTATATTAGAAATTGCATGATCTACTCAGCTGCAAAAGGACTATTGATCTGTATGTAATAGCAGGGAGAAGTGCTGCCTGTTTACAAGGGATTCCTGGTTACTGTGAACACTGTCCATAAACAGGCAGGGACTCCAGCATAACACCACATGCTTCAGAGGAAGCAAGCTAAACTGGCAGCAGCTCTCACAGCAAGCACTGAGCCATGTTCTTTGTCAGGAAAGAAACTTTTAAGTCTGACAATAGAAATAACACAAAAGATGTCAAGCTTTTCAACTGCTCCTAAGAAGAAGATGAGGGAAAAGGAAATAAGAGGAAAATAGAAAAAATTTTATAAACATGATAACTTACCATTCCAGCAACTTTTTTCTATGTTATCCTTTCTGTATACCTACTAGAAATTCAGGAAAAAACAGAAAAAAACATATCTAGCCCACCTGTCTAAGGCACTCCAGGGAGAAGCACTCACTGGTAAAGTATTTTCTCCACTGAAAGAATGAGAGTCTTACCCTTGACCATTTCTGACCATACTAGAGAGCAAGGAGACGGTCAGCAAAAGTCGAATCTTTGTCACAATCATTATTCTGGAGAGTTTACAACCTTTTCTCTATGGGATTTAAACAGAGCATCTCAGAATCCTGGCTGACCACATCTGCAACACCCATCAATTCCAACTTCTCAGCAATACTTACAGTGTCTTCTCTGTGCCTTCTCTGACACTCCCCTAACCAGTGTGCCAGGTCTCCCTGGCTCTCTTCAAGTCAACAAATTGCCTGGGCACCTACAGATTGCAATAGCCCAGTTTCTACCTTCTGTTCACCTACTTAGTGCATTACATTTCTACAAACAGGTCTAACAATTCTTTAGGACTGCTAACTGCAGGTTTATCATTTTAGTATGCTTGGACTGAGGTGCAGGATTCATTGAAACCTTCAGACTTTGTTACACACAGGACAGTTGCTGACCATAATCTATATTATGAAAGAGTGTAGATGGAGTGTTGCTTTTAGTAATACTAATGTGCTTAATAAGAATGTTGTTCATTTCTCAGTCCTAATGACTCAAGAACAGAGAAACAAAGTAGTATATTTTCAACTAACAGGTCTCTCTTGCCTTTTGGCTAAATTGTAACTGAATCCAACAAATGTGAAAATACATGGGTTGCTTCTGCATTCACTGCCAGAATCAGAAACCCAAAACAACTAACAAACAGGGAGCAAGCAGTCCACATTAATGCATCACAAACTTTTTTCAGCAAATTCTTCATCCAAGAGAGTTTTGTAAAAAAGCACCGGGTATTCAGCATACAAAAAGTTGTTCTCAGAGTCCTTTGATAGACAATTAGAACTTGGTAAAAGTAAGACTTTGAATTTTGGTCTGGTTTACTTCTGACACTGTAGGATTACTGCAGGTTTTAGGCTCAGAATTAGGAATGCTTACCTCCCACTGCAGTACATGAGGTTGCAGTCTCTGCAACTCTGGGCTTATGTCTTTAACCTCAGCTTTCATGCATGTGACACAGGAGTGCTGACAATCCTCTCTATGCACTAGAGATGAGTTTGATTGAGATGCAGCTGAAATTTCATATGTGATTGCCAGAGAACTATGACTTTAAGATACAGCCTCAGGCACCAGCACTGGTAAAAGCCATGCAGCTGTGTTTTCTCAAGAACACATACCCTAACTGAAACACATGGCTTCAGTGTGCACCAGTCTATGTCTTCCTAAGAGTGAAAGGTCCACAGTTACAACAGAACTTAGCAGCTCCAGTCAAGCTTGAGTTTTTTCTGAGGTTGTTTGCTATAGTCTATATCCTCCATGGTCTCTGCTTCACAAATCTTTTTCATTTCAAAAGCTTGAAAGAGAATATAACATGACTCCAACTACACCCCAGGAAGTGTAATAGTGAATTCTGATCTTGGAAGTAACCACATACATTTAAAGGGCATTTGATTTTACCGTCTTCCCCCTGCTATAACAACCTATTTTCTAGCATGCTCACAATGGTTCATTTAAATATTTTACAAAATATTCTGAAATTATATAAAATCTCTATAAAGTTCCATTACTCAACAGAATGTTGTTAAAATGAGTGTTCAGTTCTCCCTCACAACAGATTTCCTCTCTGCCTCACAAGAAGCTACACTCAGAGTATCCACAAACCCTTCCATAAGAAAAAGCCACTAATGGGTAGGTGACACGGTGATTCTATTTAAGGTTTTAATCTCATCAAAGCATGCAATATAAAACACTGGCATTTTTGAAAAGAAGCGGAAAGTACAATATATACAAGAAATGCTCACTTTCAAAAACCCAGAGCAAAGGTTGATTATACTTTAACTGTGTGTTGTGCTGTTGAATTTCCTACTACTATAGGGTTTCTTTTATTTATATATATACCCCATGCTGGTTACTGTGCTCTACTAAGCATTTTTCACACTATGTGGGGAAATAAAAGTTACATGTTTCTTGCACTGGTAAGTATAATAAGAAACCGCTGCCCAAGGCAAGGTACTCTTTGTGAAAACTTAAGACATGCTGGAAAAAGGCCTCTTGGCACTGCTTCCTAAAACAGGGATGAGGAATTGACTGAAGTGTCCTTTTGTTGATGTCATTAGAGGGGAAGGAACAAAGGATACAAAAGAGCATAAGGAAGCATAGAAACACTAAACCAGCAGAGAAGAAAGTCACACTTGAGAATAAAAGACAAAGGATTTGCCAGAAACAGCAATATCAGGAAACAAATTTGACTGTTTATCTGGAAAATTCTGTCTGTTCTTTGTAAGTATACTGAGTGTACAAATGAAATATTTTCTTTTTCCCACCAAATCCTTCTGCTAGAAGCAGCAAGATTCTCAACACTGGCTAAAGAATATTCTGTATGCACAGAAGAATGCATTATGTCACATCCTCACAACACACAGAGATAGCTGCAACTTCAGTGTCTAGATAACACAGGCTTTACAATTTATAAAAAATTTCATATATCAGTAGAGCAAATCCTGATATTGTGACAACTCTTCGAAGGTAAGGTAGAGCCACAGAAGGACTCATTAGTATTAGCTCCAAAATAAGCAGCCACATCATACCCAGGCTGAAGTGTAGTGAAACATGTACATGCTCCAAACATCAGCCACATCAACAGGTTTTTGATTTTTGAATCTAGGTTCATTTTGTGAGTGAAGACAGGTCAAACTCCAATGACACAGAGAAGAACAAAGTGTCATCTCATATGCCACTTGTTTTCCAAGCACATCCTGTTCGGCCACAGGTTAATCATTGTCACTTCATGCACCCACATATCACACGGTTCATTAATTATTACTTAATGTCACTACACTACTAGATTGTTTGATGAATTCTATTAGTAATTAGAACTGCTCATGCAGTGACATTCATATAAAACTTCTCTTCACGGTGCATTCATTATGAAGAGCAAGAAAGAGAAAATAGCTAGGTTTTATTAGATGCATTTCATTTAGACTACAGCTTGTTGATTTATTTTACTGTTAACTACAAAATACTCTGACAATCCAAAAACTGAGACTAAATTCAGCTGCATGTAAGACAAGTCACTGAATCTCCTTACATACATTTAAAACAGAGAAAAATGATGCCACGCCAAGAGCTAACACTGTTATTTATCTAGAAAAGGTCAAACAAGAAAAGGATGCTTTCAGACACCAAGTGGAATTAATCCTAGCACTAGTATTCAACCATTCGATTTAAAAAAGAGCACAGTCAAGCTGTTGGCTTGTTTGCTACTCTGTGTTTTATGGACAAATTTTAATATTACAGGACTTTTGCAAATTCTGTCTGAAAACTAAATGAACTGGGCTTGTTTTACAAAAATGTAGTCTCTGATGATTTGAGGGAAAAATGCTCCAAGCAAAGTCATTTCTTTCTCACATCTGCCATTCTCTTTAAGTTCAGAACCAAGTAGAAAGACATAGTACCTGAGCTGCCTTTCTTGTTGACTTTCCCTGAAATCAATATATATTTTTAAAAGTTTTGATTTTGAAAAACCTACATATGTTGCAGCAACAGTATGTTCTATCAAAAAAAAAAAACTTTGAACTGCAATAACGCTCTTTAGCTCATGCCCCCCACTGTGAAGCAAGTCTTAAAGACTGTGCTTCTACAACATTTTTTACTCCATGAACTAAATATGAGCCAATTGCATCTCCTGAAGTAACTGTTTAATTCAAACTGTGCATATTTAGCAGCCTGCTAGCTATGGGTGTTCACCTTACCTACCACCTTTTGTTTACCTTTTCCTCTACACATTTCTATGAGATTTTGGTAAACACCAGCAGCTGACTGAAGCATTGCTCAGCTAAAAGGCAGTTACAGCAAGGTAGTGCAGCAGGAGCTCCAAAGAACATGTGATGTGCACCTCAGGCATCTCTAACTGCACATAAACTATCCCTGACAGACAGTGAGCTAACCACATCTGAAACACCTCCAGGTCTGGAGATACCACAACTTTTCCAGATAATTCCGTGTCTATGCAGCTTGTTATTCAGAAAACTTTCCTAAAAACTGAATCCCCTTTCTTCAGTTCAAGGGTTTTTTTTCTGTTCCTGTTTACACTGACTAGGAACTGAGCTAATTAACTGAACTAAGACCGAATTAAGAGTTCAGTCTCTTAAGTTATGTAAAACCTTTTAGCTCTTTGGATGCCATTGCCACACCCTCCTCAGCCTGTTCTATACTTCCATTCAGACAATTCCAGCTCCTTCACTTTTGTTAAGTCTCATTAGGAATATTTTCTACAAGACTGGATCCTACATAGGGCTTAGTGGTCAAAGCTGGACAAAGCACTTCAGAGCTTTATCAGAAATTAACTAAATGATGACTTCCCATTTTATAGATGATGTTTCCATTACTAGCCATCAAGACAGTATTTATCTTCTTCACAGTAAAATCCTGTTAACTTCTGTTCTGTCCATGGCTCACTTTTAGTCTTTTCAGCAGTACTGCTGCTTAGACACTAGTTGCCCAGTCTTAACTGGTACAGACACTCCTTCCCACCTCTAAATAAAACTTTATGGATATTTAATTGCAAACTCTTTCTTAAACTACCAGTTTATCAGTATCTGGGTGATCCAATCCTCCAGCCAACTCACAGCTCATTAGTGCATGATATCACCTCAAAAGATTTAAAATATATTCTAGACACAACAAAGAAGTAGTATTTGTCAATAATTTTTTGGAGGGAAGGGTACATTTGGAAAGGACATCCATGAGCATGGTATCTTAAATCCTAGAGACATACTGAGACCATCAGTGACTTGAAAGGGAAGAATGCGCAGGCTGGGAACCACTGCTTTTGGAAACTTGCTTTTTCTAAAGCCATGTGGCTCTTCAGTGCAGCACATAAAAGACAGAAAATGTGATCAAAGATTTTCTGTAGCAATCTTTTGTATAACTGTAGATATATATATAAAATAAAATGTTTACTAGCATGCCCCAGAAGATATAAAAAGGATTTTGTGGAACTGGTCTTACTGTACAAATTTGAGGAGTTATAATCAAGTTCTGGTAACAGGAAGACTAAACCTGCATTCTCGTATTAAGGAGAATTTACAAAAAAAGGTATGCTCCCCATAGGTATAAATCAAAATTGCAAAGACTGAAAAGAAGAATCTAGACTTTGTTTAAATTTCTACAGTTTGATTTTCCATATCCTACCATGCTGATATGGAGATCAACTGGCCTCTGAATCATCCAATTCCATCTTTCCTCAATCCAATGCACAAGCTTACATTACTACACAACTGCAAAAACCATAAATCTCTCTTTTCTAAATCCAATATCAAACTGCTATTGCATCCTCCATTCAGAATTTTTCTTGGTAATAGAGCAGTTTGTACAAAAGCTAACAGAAGTCGCATCCTGTAATAAAAATTAATGCTTCAAAAACATAAATCAGGCATGACTGCTTTTATGATCTGCCTGTATTCTTCTCCCCACATGGGTGGTGTAAATACTTGTGGGACTTGTACCACAACTCAATTGAACTTTCTAACAGGGAAGGGAGAAGAGGTAGAAAAGATCTCTGTGCACACCCAGTAGGGTGGGGGTCTCCTGGCACATTCCACATTATTAATAGCTACAGGCCATCAGGACATTAATTGTAAAACTACCAGAGAAAAGTTTTTTCAATTACAGGTATTTCTATTAGCCTTATGCACAAGTAAGAATTATAATCCTAGAAATAATACTTCATCTCCTTGAGGAGACCTTTCAATTGCTTTGGGAAAAAAGACAACTAATTGAAAACAGATTTTGAGAATTATCTGGTAAGACCAGGTGCAAGTGCAGGAGTCCTTGATTAGGACCCACATCAGCAAATATTTTCCCACACAGTGACATAAAAGAATTTCTGTTTCCAATTCAATGCTATCAAAAGCCATATTTTGGGCAATCGTTTAGAAAAGTTACCACATATCCGGTTGTTTCTAACACATATGGTGTGCTATCAACTTTTTACTTCTTGTTTTCTGGTCTTCTCTATTTCTGTTCTTCCCAAAGCCACATAGTACGCTATCAATATAAAAAGACAGTTCCGAAAGAAGTAAACCAGTTTGGTGCCCCTTGGTAAACAGCCACCTCCAAACCTGCCATTTTTTGTACCTTTAAGTTTACCTGAGGTCATATTGCAACATTTTATAATGAACTCACATATTTTCCAAAAAACAAATTTACCAAGTAGAAAATTGGAAACCAGAAAAAAAATCACCAATAACTTAAATATTTCAGGAGGCTTATTAAATAAAATCTAACTTCACAGTCATGTAAGCAGCAGAGATCCTCATAATGAATGGGCAGAATACACTACAGCAGATCAGGAATTATAAAACTAAATTAGAAACCCAAATTTCATTTGCTATAAAAACAAACGGCTCTTTGTTCTTCAAAAGGAAGTTGCTAAGATAATGCAATGAATCACCCTTCTGCAGCCAATTTCTGAAGCTTAATCCTTTCTATATTTCTTTTTACTAATTATATATGCATCACACATTTCAGCATTTTGTGAGGAAGTGGATATGATTAACATCTCATCTCACAGCTTCAGGAAGCTTAATTACTCAAAACTAGCTCTCCTCTATAGAGTGGACATGGAAGAAAGAGCAGAAATTCCCCAGCACGTTTCAGAGCCTGGCTCGTGCTTCTTGCAGTAGCTTGGGACAGGATTGAGCATTACACACACACAGAGCATCCCTGCCTGGCACTCTCTCCCTCCATGCCTGCACTGGGTGTGCCCCAGACGGTGCTGGCTGCCACCACCCCAGCTCCTACAGCCTCGTGTTTTACATCTGCAGAAAAGCACTGCTGGCAACACACTGAGGGTTCAGCTCTTGGTGAACAGAAGTTTGGAGGACACAAAGAAGTACATGACCCAAACTAACCAAATAAGTAGTCTGTCATATAATACCATGCTCAGCAATAAAATGGAGAGGAGGGAGTGCTTCCTCTGTCACTCAAATGAAATAAGTGGTGCTCTGAAGAGAACAACTTGAATGTCAGGCAAAATAATGTAAGGCTCTCAGCAGACCAGTTTCCAGCAATGAGAAAAGAATTAATAGAAACAAATATTTTTGAACTGAACATTTAGCATCAAACCTGGGTCTGAGGTTGGGTATTTTGTATAAACAAGAACCACCTCTTTCTATATGTACCTCTGTCTCACCTTCATAAATGGCTAAAGCCTGGAGAATTGTCCTTTTCTTCTTCACAGAGCATCTCAAGCTTGCCTGTGAGGCAAAGGGGAAAGGAAACCTGGTTGGCATAATTTTCGTTTTCAAGATAGATTTTTTCAAGCTATTTTCAAGCTTCCAAGCCTTACAATGGAAAAAAAACCTACTGAGAACACAGCCACAAGTGGTTCTTATGACCTAATTACAGTGCTTTCTCAATTTCTCACCCATCAGAGGACACATCTCACATACAAGGGGAAGGAGAATGTCTGCGACCAAGCGTGATACTCCTAACAAGAGCATTTAATTGGGACACATTTTTGCATCCCACATTAGGTGTGACTTTTCATTATGTGATACGTTCATGGGTGACAGGAAAATTATGCTTTACATCTACAGAGATGCGTAAATGCCTCATTAGGTTTAATAATTATCTGTTAGAAGGGCAATTCTGCAGGAAAATCTCTGTTACTGAAAAATGAAAGGGACACAAAAGAAAAAAAACAACACAGCAACTGAACCATTGCTGTCCTTGCTGAATTAATTCACCTGTCCAGAAATATTTTTATAAACATATTAATAATGAATGTTACATTGTAAAAAATACATGAATGGACTACATCACAAAAAGGTCATCAAGTAGCCCATGAAATCACACACAGACTGTATTTTCAGACTTGAGCTCAATTCAGCCTGAATTTATATGTTAATACACATACAAGAGAGGAAGAAAAAGAAAGTGGAAAAGATGTTGCTGTGAAAAGTTACACATTAAACTTTTTAGGCACATCTTCTTTTCAATCAAAAAACTACAAGTATCATCTTTGACACACAAAAATCAATAGCACATGACTGATTCTCTAAAACAAAAAATATAATAATAAATTTAAAAAACTAAAAAAACCCACAAAACAAAAAAGCCTCAGCATCTTCCTGTATGTGGCACAAGGCATCTTATCCTGACAATAAAAAGTTCTCAAGGAAAGCTATACTATCCCACTTACATTGACAACCTAGTTTTACAGCTAAATAAGGATTATATAAATTCTGTAGACCAAAACAAACCATTATTAACTTCTCACAATGAGAAGGTGGTAAGACAAATGAAGCACAACCTTCACAGTAGCAAGCTACACATTTTTTTGACACGTCATTAAACAAAAAAATTAACCAGTTTATTATATTTAACATATTTACAAAATAGTACAAATTAAAGTACTGTAACTCCATTATTGCATGACAAAAAACAACTCCATACAGGCAAAAGCAGCACATGAAAGAGACACTCCAGAATATTTAGGAAGTCTTTGGTACTCAAAATATAGTTCAAGATGCAGCATTAACTCAATCAATACAGGGCATTAAACACAGACAATGATATGCAGATTTATACTACAAACGTAAAATTTACCTATGGCTTTCATTCTTCTCAAAAGATGACTACTGGACACAAGAATTGTTTAAAAGCTTTACAACATTTTTAAGATGGAGAGAATTCTCAAAATAATTCTAAACCCAAGCTGTTGAAAATGACTGATATATTTTTCAACTCATACTGAATTTAACTGCCTCTTCTCAGAACTATATGACAGTAAAGCATTAAATATTTCACAGACCTAGAGCTTATTCCTCTACCCCTTAAGCAGGCAAAACTGGGAAGGAAACCTCTTTGTCTACTTTAGGAATATAGGATTAAGCTCACAATAGACAACCAAACTGCATGGCAAAACATGATCAATGACTGCATACTCTAACCTACACTACTGTACACATCATTTACAAAATTTTTATGCATCATCTACATATTTACAAATGCTCTCCATCAAGTAATGTACTCAACACAATCACAGTTTACATAATTTTGAGGTAAATCCTTGAAAAGTTAGAGCATCTGCAAGGCTGAATCTCTCAAGTCAAGTTTCTAAGGAGAAGTTCCTCTCTTTGCCCTGATCACACAGCACTGCCTGCCAGGTGCAGCAGATGGGAAAGATGGTTGCAGAGATGAATGGGGATTTTGTGAATTCTCTGTGTTGTGTGTGTGTTGTGCTTGATTCTTCTTGATGGCCAGGAAAGGCCAGAAAGAAGCAAAGAATGCTAGAGGCAGCCAAAGAGAAACCCAAATACATACTAGCAGATTCTGCTCTGTGGACAAAAAGTGGAGATTATGTGGCTTGTATAGTGGGAAAACATTGCAATGTTAAATTTTGCAGTGTCAGTGCACACTAATTGTAAGATGCCAACAGAAAAAGAGGACAGGCAAAAGCAAAACAGAGGATGTGGGATAGGATGAAGTTTTCAAGCCAGTTGTGACATGACTTAATTATTTAAAACAGCACATCTGAAGACATAACTCACATTTATTTTAGCTTATAACTACTTTTCTGCCTCTTCATAATTACATTAAACACTGCCTCACCAAGCAGTGGACACCAGTTTACAAGGCCTAATCTTTCCTGCTGGCTAACCTAGACATATTTGGAAATGTTGAGAACACTGCAACAAGACAACTCCCTCACTGAACTGCCATTAACATCCCAGGCAACAAGAAAGGAAAGGGCAGAAAGAAGTTTGCAAGTTTCATTTGCATTCACGAAAGGTGATAGAAACTCCTGTCTAACTAGGAGAAGACAGAGTTGAAAGCATCAAAGCTCATCCAAATCAATCAAGAGGTTGTTCTTGAGAAATTACATCAGCTTGCATTAGTATTTTCTCCTTCAGAGAAGTCTGCAATATTTATTTAATAATATTGCTGAAAACTCTCAACTCATCATGACTATCCCATAGTTGCACTTTTATAATCAGATGCTTAAATGGAAAAACCTCATATAAAAAGGCTTGAGATGACAATAAAAGGATCACACAATTCCACTTTGTGTTTTTTTAAAGCATACCACATCACCACACCTCTTTAGAATGTCTTTAAACAGACTGTTAGAAGATTTAGGCAGGACCTCAAAGTAGCCAGTTAAGTAATTACATATGCATGAATGCTACTCATATTTACTACATATTTCCTTCAGAATGTTTTTGTGACTGTAAAATGGTTTTTAAGTTGGTAAGTAATTTGATGTCTCAAGACAAGTCTACTGACTATACTTTATGCCCACTGGAATGATTGAAATCTTTTCTGCATGCAGTGATAAGGAATAATAAGCCTTCATCTCCTTGTACCATCACAGATGTTAGCTAGAAGAGAAATGTTAAATATTCAGCCATTGCTAGTACTCATGGTGTAGTACAGGGTGAAATGAAAAGGAACAAAGAATTTCATTTTCCAGAGATCTTCTGGGAAGGTGAGGTTGGACTTTGTAGTGATCTCCAGTGATGGAAAACTGGCAGCTTGTTTCTTGCACAGCTCTGGGTAAGGTAATAATCTGTCAGCCCAAACTTCTGTGTAAATCCCAACATTAAGACTGGAAGGTTTAGACAGGCAAAAATGTTGTTGTTTAAATACTTAACAAGACCAATAACATATTGAAGATATAAATTTTTATAATCCCTGAAACTGCTGGTCAGCAGAGGATAGTTTTTAGTTCATTCATCCTCTTCAACATAAGTTGATGGAAACCAGCCCACCTAAAAAGGAGGAAAGCAGAACAAAGTGATATATGAGATGCACAAAGATTTTTTTTTTCAAATGGGACAAGAAGGCACAACAAGGATGGGTGTGTTCAGTTTAAATATATTAATAAGATTACAAAGATAAACTTGGCTGACCTGACACAGAAAGGAAAATAATAAGATATAGCAATAATTTGAAGATATGACAGTTTGGAGACCAACAACCTCTATGTCACTATCTCCCCCAAAAAAATCTAAAACACATTTGCCCAGATTGTAAGTCTAAAAGCTCAGTAAAATGCCAAGAGTGGTAGTAGTTTTATTACAGGCAGGACACTACTATTTTTCGAATGAGGGGTTAAACTTTTAAGCGACTCCAGTCAGGTCCAGGGAATCATCTTATAAAAGAACACTGACTGATATGATTGCTTTACATGGAGTTGAATTCCACTGCCACCAAAACAGGTGTCACACATGACACAATTAGACAGCAGTCTATTGTCCTACACTTGAGAAGTTGTAAAGTTATCTACAGTTATCTACATTCGGAAATTAATGTGCCAAATAAGGTTTATGTAAGACATACAGTGAGGCAATGCTAAATATTTCTTTTTTCATGTATTTGCTTTGGGCTTCTTTAGACTTCTTTATGCCCAAAGTCAATTTAACATTCATGAAAGAACTCAAAACCAAACCTAGAGCATGACTGGAAGGGATCACTGCAGAAATCTTTAGACTACCTTGCCAAAATATTACCAGAGGTGAGTTTATTTTGTCTAGTCCAGGTTATGAAAGTTACCAAGGAATGCTAACATGTAACAGGGCATCCTTTAGAATGTGGGCAGCTGCATTACAATGAGTTGTTCAGCTTTCTTCACATGTAAAATGTATATAGCACGATGGGTATTTCTTCTGCTTCTCTATTTCTTCTGATCTAATTTACTATTTCATTAACTTTAACCATTAAACATAACCAAGCTCATGTACACAATAAAAACTGCATAAAGCATTTAACTGCACTTGCAACTATCATTTCCAGCTTCCAGACAATTTACATTCTTCCACCTCACATTCCCTGACCTTGCATCTCAGCACTTTAGACATGGAAACAGCAGTCTCAAATACTTCTGACTAATCTGCATTAGAAGGCAGTAAACTAAGACTGAAACAGTAAACCATTTATAGGTCAAAACTAAAACTTCACTTCCAAGTCTCAGAGCAGGGTGTAAAGTGAGTTCATAAAAATCCCTGCTAAATGTGTCATTTCATCTGGGCCATATTCATGGAGATCAAAGCATAAGCCTTCTATAAAAAGGTGGCTGATTCCATGCATTGTAGTCTGGCAGAAAGATGTGGGAAATCACTCTGTGGTAAAGTGCTAAAGAGTTGCACAGCACCAGGAACCTGACCCCAAATATCTGTGTGCAAAACACTTCAAGAAAGGTCAACAGTAGCAGAGCTATTAATCCTGGTTATTTTCCAACCATATAGCCTTGCCCAAATATTCAACCTGGTAGGTCACATTAAACAGCCAATAATTTATATGCTGGGAAAGCTACCTGGCATGAGTTCTGCCTTGCTCCTACAAAACAAAGACGAGAACATGTTCCATCTTGTGAATTTAAATACACAATGTAGGTACACACTTTTTTTTTCTTTTTTAATAAAATCACTGTCAGTGAAGGCAGAAAGAAACAGGAAGAGAAAAAAAATTGTCTTACCCGTCCATTTACTTCACCTCTCCACCAGCCATTGGCACTCATCTTTGTATAAATTTTGACAACATCCCCTTTCAGTAAGGACAGTTCTCGCATGTCTCGTGCACAGAAGTCATACCTGGCTATGGCAATGCCTATCACCTTTGGGCTCAGCACTGAAAGGAAGCAGATGGTGATATTATTAGGATTGGTTACTACTGTAAATAGAAACACTGTAAAACATAAAACAAGGGTTCCACAGCAACATACATTGACATTCATTTTATGCAAAACACCTGCACTACAAAGATCAAGAAGATTTAAACATAGGTAAATGATCTAAAGGTTGAAGGGATTTTTTGTGATTTTTTTAATAGTCCTCTTTATTTTTAGAAGAAAAATCAAACTAGATGAGCCATAAATAAAATATTCCCAATCCTGATATTGCTAAATACATGCGCAATTATTTTATTCTTGTGCTTCATAATAAAACTTGCTGCCAGTTATATGCATCAACATATTTTACAGGTCACTAATTTCTTTCCAAAAGAATTATTAGCATTTACAGTTGATTTAACTTTAGACCTCTAATGAAGCAAAACAAACAGAATAAGGTGCTGTTCTTTCAAAAAACAGCTCCCAAGTTAAATATTAATGCACTCAAAACTGGAAACTAACATCAGCATGAACAAAAAAGGTACAGACTTTCTACAGGAAATTTCCAGGGATCATTTGTCACAAGCTGCATTAATATTGACTGATGTAAATCTATTCTTTTCAGAAGTTTATTCTGTTAATCCGCACTGAATTTTTTCTATAAAGTTAAGGTTCAGTGAAATTAACAATTTAAAGTTTTAATGTACATCAATATAGAAGAATTTTGCCAATGTAAAGCCCAGACATTTTAAACAATAAAAAGCTGTCAAGAACTTCCAAAAAGCAAAGGTGCAAAATGCCTAACTTCAAAAACCAGCTCCTTTTTCCAAATAGTTTTATAGGAAATTATGTTTCCGACACTGATGTAGATTGCCTGAACTTCCAAAAGAACTCCTCAATGACTTTAGTGTGAGGACAATGAGAGGAGAGTGGGCACAGCCTAACAGATAGAAGACCTTTGACTTCAGCATTTTAGAAAAAACATCTGCTACTCCATGGCATTTTGTAGTTGGATTACTTGGCCACAGCATTTTTCAGCCTTTTTCCCATTAATGTCACTGTTTTCCTATGTAAATTACTAAGAGGAGTTCAGGAGCACAGGCAAGCTTCCTTTGAAAAGATTGCAGAAGAATTCATATAATCATAATGGATGACTTGATATCATGTACATAGAATCCTATCTGTCCTCTGAACCCTTTCACTTTTCTTAGGAATGCTCAATCTTCATCAGGAAATTCCTTTTAAGATTCTAGTTTGGCAATGCCCTCACAATATAATACTAAGAATTCATATCTAGTTGCCTTTCATTTAAATCAGGAACCCAAAACATGGCAAATTAGCTGAGAAATCTTAAGCGTTTCAGTTCTGCTTGTGTTTTTCTACTGACTGCAGTGGATTATAGATAAATAATAGCATTAAATATCTGCAAATCTTCATATGTTAAAATACTTTCAGCTTAAAGAGAAAATACCAACAAATTATTTTAAACTAACAAGGAATACTACATTTTAAATGCTATTAGATCACAGAAATAGAATGCCTTAAAAACAGTTTTGACAACAGATAATGCCCTAGTTTATATCATGTCACTAAAGTTTAGTCTAAGATGCCTGACTGCCTATGCAGGGTACGCTTATCAGACACTTGATAAATTATGTAAAAGATGTCATATAATAGAGAATCAGCCTCTCAATTTATTGCTTATATTGATGTTGCAAAAACCTAGGTGACATATTAAGCACATCAAAGCTCAAACATGCTTTTTTTACCCCTATTAGCCAATGAGATGTAGATGCTACTTGTTTAGCTCCTGACATGAATGTAATGTCCTATACCTTACCAGCATTGCAGTAATCAATTTTACAGGGAAAGAGCACATCACATTGTTTTGGAGAAAGAAAAAGAGCAGTTATTGATTGGAGGATCAGTGACCATTCACAGGTGTGTAGCAATATCACTGGCAGATTTGGAGAAGCATTGCAGGATGCAAGGACTGATTCTGGGGAGCAGGGTATAATTTCAGATTCTAGAAAGAAGATAAAGGGGCAAGGAAAAATTACAGGAAGCAAAGATGAACAAATTTGGGGAAATGGGGAAGAAAAGAACTAAGAAGGGAAGAAATGCATAGAGGAATATTAAAGATGGAAAATAGCAAGGAAAATTGGGATAGAGAAGAAAGAAGAGCACATCTGGGGGAAAGAAGGATCTTTAACTCTTTTTCAAGTCACAAAGCAGAGAGGAAAAGGAGAAAGAAGCAAGAGAAATCAAAACCATCTATCTTCAAAAGTCTTGAGGCAGAAAGTAGCAGAATTTAGATTAATTTAGAAACCAAGATCCATATTTTCAAATAAAAGTGAAGCTCATGATAGGAAATATATAAAAGGAAGCCAGATGAGTGATGGACTACAGGAAAATGACAGTGCTAATTTTGGAAAAAAATATTAACCATATCTCTCTGCTGACACAGTCACAAAAACAACTTGAGTAGAGAGCATCAACCCTGAATTCCCAATTAGTGCTGTCCCAGGATAAATAAAACTTGAGGGAAGTCAACACATGGAAAGAACACCTGTACAGATGGGACAGAGAAGGAACACTGAGTGACAGACAGAAAGAGGAGAGCTACAGAAGAATGCAGAGAGAGAATGGGATTATAACAGCATAGATCGATGGAAAGAAAGAATGTGAATGAGAAATTAAAGAGGGGAGGAAGAGAAAGTGTCAAAAGAAGAAAATAAGCTGTTGAGAAAGCAGTAATAAACAAACCTTGTATAAAAGAAAGGAGACACTAAAAGAACTCACTGGAAATAGAGCAAGAAATCTAAAGGAGGTGTATAAAAAGCACTTGTGTGAATAAGAACATGCTTTTATTAAATCTGGCCTTTCCCTCTGCAAAGAGAAGATGATGACTACAGGAACTATAATCAGCTTTGATTTACACTGGAGTATGTTGAACATTAACAGTGAAACAGATGTGCTGCAAATGAATTTTAATACTAGTTTGAGCCACTGATGATGCATCTGGGGTGCAAACAACAGAAGTTCTCTGTGATCACAGCAAGTTGCTCTAGCTCACGTGCTTGAATTCCATGAAGGTCAATGTAGTATTATTAAAGCTGTGAGGAGTTGTTTCTCTCTCCTTGTGCTCTGGCCTCCTCATAAATCTGCAGCCATTGCCCTGAGGGTTGCTCCTGTGTATTAGTTTCCATGCTCCTTGAAGCGATGTACATTTACTTGTACGTTTACTGTTTCACCAAACCTTGGTGCTGTTGTCCAGGCACAGGCAGCACCTTCAGTAGTGCTCAGCTGTCAGCTTAACCTTCTGTGTTAACAGCTTCCATATCAGCAACTACGCCAGCTCTGAAGATACTTTTGAAAAAAATACTGGTAATATATATCATGAAATAAGTATTTGGTCTTTTAATACGGCAAATTATTGGGCTATTTTTATATAAAATGTTTACTACAAACACATGAAGCAATGCAGCTCAGCACTCAGAATGTAAAGGGGAGATAAGCTTAATTAAGCACTGCAGATCAATATTTGTCTTTAATATTTTGTACTTGTGTAACAAAATACTTCAACTGGCATATTGTGATATGCAAGGCATCGAATTGATACCTATTGTTACAGTTAATTTTGAATTTTCTGATACAGCAGGTTTTCATATGGAAAAAAGGGATGCCATTATAATTGATTTAAACCACATATGGGAATACATGGGAATGTGTGACAGAGCTAAAGTAACTGAGTCTTGATTGCTGTTTTATCACTGTAGGCCACTTCACAATTTTGATCTCATGGAACAGACATCAGTTTCAGTAAGAATGGAATCTACAGTCAAGTACTGGGCAGCTGAATGCAAGATGTCCTTTCCTATCCCTGTCCAAAAGGACAAAAGCTCGTAGTATTTACCTTGAGCAAAGAGCTAAAACTTAACTCCTCCATGTTGTTTCAAATCTGGTGAGTGTTTCAGGGGGTCCAGCTGAGCTTTGTCGCCAAAGGCAAACAGCTACACCAAAATGGTTTTCTACTCATTTTTTCTACAAAGGCATCCATTTATGAAAGCAAATGTCAACTGTAGGGGCACCTTCTAGCTTGGATTCTCATTATTGTTGTGACTACTGAAAGGAAGTATTTGCCGCAAAAATATCCTTTATGCAAGGGCACAGAAATGGAAGAAACAGCTGAGGAGCAAAACATGCAAGTGTAGCCTAAAATATGGAGATTGAAATCCCTGGGGTGAATCAAGAGAGGGGTCATCAGAGATGCTCTCAGCACAAAGTGAGTGCAGTACCCATTCGACTATTGAGCTGCCACCTATGTCCTTTTCCCCTCAGGAAACCATGGAAAGCCCCAGGAATCCTTCTCAGAGCAGTAAACAATTTGGACAGCTTCTGTGGGGCACCAGTAAAACATACTGCCCACTGAGATCTCAATGACTCCATCTGCATGTGTGCACACTGGACACTTCCCTTCCCTCGAGCAAAATCCAGCCCCAATTCTGCTCTGCACAGCCCACGCAGTGTCCTCCACCCCTGTGCACAAAGGCAGGCCACTATAACGTGAGCAAATGCTGAGTTCTCCACACCAACAGCTCCCTCCATGTGCTCCTCAAAGGCATTCACCTTTCTACTGGCAAAATTCTTCTTAAATTCTCTAGTGGTGCAGTTCACCTCTTTGCAGACCAGATCTTAGAGATCAGAGCAAGTCATACCCACACTGATGCACTGACTGAGGCTACCAGTGGCACTACTTTTAGCATTTTTATGCAGCCTCTTAGTTTGAAATGATTGTATTTATTAAAGCCAGAGATGGTTAAATGGAAATAAAGAAAATAATATTTAGAAAACAGATGGGCAAAATTAATTAACAATGTTAATGCAGAATTTAAACAAAGCATTCTCTAAAACAAAACAAAAAAACCTACTGTATTCTAAGATGCTACTGCAGTATGGTTTGCTGCAGGGATGGGACGAATTTCTTATTTACCAACAAGCAGTGAGATTTCCATATTTGTGCATTTGAACAAACACATTAAAAACATATAGCTCATAGATGTCAACTGCATAGCAAATTAACAGTCAAGTGGTCACTGACAGAATTTGCTGCAACTACTGAGCTTTGCAACACCTATTCAAACTGCTTATTGCAATAAGCAGTAATAATTCAGAAGTTTAAGAGTTTGATTTTTGTTACACTCCAAGAATAACAAGTAATAACTCTGTCTTTGGAGTCAGAGAAGAAGTGAAGTAGTAGATTCGTCCCTTCCCTCACTTGCTGCACACAGAAACAACAGAAGCAAATTCAGAAGAAATATAAAAGCAGTAAAGCAGTACCTGACCAGAAAGGAGTGGAGGAAGGGGGAACAAAGCTGTAGTCTGGAGGAGTTACAAAAGAAAACCCACAGAACAAAGAAGGGGCTTAGAGGGGAAAAAAAGAGAAAAAGAGAAAAGCAAAAGAACATTGAAATATTGGCATAAGATTAAAATAATAGTTTTTTAACTATATAATTCATTGATAATAAGGAAACTAAGGTTCCCTACTAAGGATGTCTGCAAGGAAATTGACGGTAATAACTAAAAAATTTGGCTCTGTGATTTAATTTTTAACAACTGCATTTTTCAAAGAGTTAAGTAGGAAGAAGTCACCCATTTAGGGTTTCAGAGAAGTAAAATGTAACTGTAGCCTCATGCAAATATTTTCAGATTTAACAAAAGTTTTTTTAATTCTTTGCATGCCCCACTTCTTACCATTACAAAAGCAAGAATTCATGCATATATAAATCCTCTTGAGCCCAGCAACACTAGTCACATGCCCTTAATTAGGATATAATTTCAGTTGACCTGAAGTCAACTCCATATTATGGCATGGAAAAGAAGTATATACTCTGCCCTGTTAATCATTAACATCAATAGGAATTTCACAGCTAAACGACATCCTCTAAAGCCCAAACAGTACTGCTTCCATTTGCAGTTTCCCAGCCCACAAAAAAAAATCCTGAACAAGTAAAAAGAGCTTAAACTTGGCCTAGGCAGAACAAGCACTTCATCCGAAGCTCCTGTAGCAGCTTCCCTGGGTGAAAGCCACAGGAGCTCTTGCCTCTGTTGTCAATAAAACTAGGGGCAATGTACTTTTAAATGCAAAAATGAGATGAAATTAATTAGAATTGCTTCAAGTGAAACTACAGTTTATTGACCAGTTCTCACATTTTGTCCATCTTTTGAAGAGGTAATAAAGATATATAGTGTGCATGTCTAATAAAGCTAGGATCTTTGCTGTGATTTGGAAAGGCACATCCATCTCAGCAGGATACATGACAATGCAGCTTTTCAGTTATAGCTAATAATATCTGTAATTACGGAACAAGATTTTTTCAAGATTTATCACTTACAGCTACTTCTCTGAATTTATTCTTCAGACTACCCATAAAACACAATAGTTTTGCTTCAAAATGGTACTTGCAGGAATGATGACTAGAACAACTTTATGCAAGAACCCATAGTGGAGGTAATGGTACAGTTTTGTGCATCTTACCTGGATTACAATAGATACATTTGTGACAAGGAAACTACAAGCATAAATAAAATAAACAGGACTGATATTGCATTTTAACATTCATAAATCTTGGGTTTAAAAATAAAAAGAAAATTTCACAACACAAACCAACAGCATTTTAGGTTAGTGTCTCATAGGGTAAGAAAACCATGCTCCAGGGCCTCAAACTCTGGAAACTCCCTTCTGATCCTTCACAGTGAATATCCTTTCTCCACCTCCAACACTGAATGGACTATCCGGGATGCACGAGGGGCTCCTTTATACTGGAAACAGTAACCCCAAATGACATCTCTGTGGGGAACTGTGCTACACAAAACCAAAAGGGCCACTGGACTCAAAAGCAGTGCCCATTTTAGAGGCAAATACCTGCCTTTATTTCTCCAGAAGCACAAGGCAAATGGAACAGCAGCCCACAGGAACACACCCACGTTAGGTGCTATATGAAGGATGGCTGGTCCTTAACTGACCAGACTTTATCCTGATTTTTCTCTCTCATATAGCTGGAGATTTGGTTTTATGTGTCAAATTCTGGACAAGTAAATCTCTGCAGGTAGGGAAAGCCTACCAGACTTCTACGGATCTGATCTGTTTTCATCATAGGGTGTTGGTTCTGGCTCCTAAGCAGAAAGGCTGAATTATTTTCCTTCCCTAAGATTTGGGATGATACTTGTTTTGTTTTACTTTACTAACAGATACCTTTACACAGTTATATACTAAGCATAAGTACAATGTCACCTACTCCTAGTTAACTGACAAAGAAAAATATCACTCAAATAGGACTTGGCTTCATGATTTAGGTTATTTTAAAATCTAAGTTTCATAAAGATTCAAATTTCTCAATGTGATTGTGTGATGCATCAGCAAATCAGACTAAAATGCCATTATTCTACTCCACAGAGTAATGTCCACTTTTCTTCCCTTTTTGCCTTTATTTCATTAACTGGTTGATCATTCCTGTAATCTAATGTAAGGATTAGTATTTTTCTCTGCAGCAAAACAAATCAGCATAACTGATCATACTGTGTATGTCTAGAAAAGCTTAAGACTGAAAAATTAAGATGAAAGAATACGCCAATTCCCAAAAAAATCTTCCCAATTAACTCAAATTTCTATATTGGCAAAAGTAAATATCTGACAGTTTTTACAAACACATTAAAAGTGTAAGATGAATATGACACCAACACAGGTAACTTCTGCAAGACAAGGAGACTGAAAAGCAAAGTTCTAACCCAAGTGGGAAGCCAAAACTGCAAAGCTAATATAACTATCCCACTAAAACAGAGATTTTTATTCTAAAAATCAAGTAGATGCTGACGCAAGAATCAAATTCCCTGAAAATTTAAGAAATTGCAAGGCGACTTATTATGATTCATGTTAGAAACTACAAGTTAAATGAAATACCAGTTGTTTTTCTTTTCCAGTATGGGTAAATGAAAACATAACAAATACTAAAAAAAAAAAAAATTAACATACTTCTTTCTCACCCTTTTCTGGGAACTTAAATCAATTCAGTATTGCCATTCCATTTCACAGCAGCTCAAAGACCTTGGCAGCAGAAAATGATATAACTCTGTCAAAGTCTGCAGTGGTTCAACTAATGTTTTTTAGAAATACTTTTCCCACTTATTCTGTCAGTTATATATCCTAAAGATCAGCAGTTTTGAAAACAAAAAGCTGATGTCTTTCCAAAAGATGGCTTCATTAAAAAATCCATCCATCCAAAAAAATGTGAACAGTATAGAGAAAATACTGTGTTAAACCCAAATCCTTCTTTAAATCAGCTTTAAACTGTCAAAGTCCATTGTATTCACTAGCTTCAGCCCCGTGCTGAGTAGTTGCAAAATTGAAAAAATATGAGGAAGTGCCTCTCTCTCTCTTCAGCTACTTTGTCTGGCTTCCTTCCAACAATTGTTTTTCTTGCACTTGGATTATGTGGGAAGAGAGAAAAAAAGTCAGCTGTATGGTGGTCCATCCCAACGGCTGCCCCACATGACTTATCTGCTTCCTCTACTAAACCAAACCTAAAGCAGCCTAAAGCTTCCCAAATTCTTACTAAATTCAGCCCAGCAGGGTTAACACAGCCTAGATGTAAGACTTTTCTCACATCAGCTTAGTACAATGAACATGACAGCTTAAAAACCCAGCAGAGTGATCCACAGATGGGCTGTTCACCGTGGACATTTTGGTTAAACAAACAAGAAAAGAAACAACAAATAAATCACCACACTCATGGGGACATACTTTACTGTCCAGTGCATTAAAGGAAGAGTCATTCAGAGTCAGTCTAGATAAAGTAGCAGAATTATGGAAATCTACTAGACCTTACATTAGGAGTTTGGGAATTGAAAGGTTTTTCAGGTCAGTTTGGTCAAGACAAACCCTGCAGTTTCTACCATCACAGTTTTTAGCATCAAAGGGCTGATAGTTATTGAAGCCGAGATACATTTCCTCATCCCCTTGACTAAAATGAGAACATCCCTCAGTCCTTTCTCTTGCTCTCCCACATAATGCCTAAACGATCTTATAAAAGAAGATGTCTTCTATTGTATGATGACTGAAGTTAATGAGGATGTACCATAAATCTTGTATCTTGTAAAGAGGAAATGATTGAGCTCTTGTAGAGTAAGAAGTTGGTGGACAGTACAGAAACATTCTAACTGGCCTAAGGACAAAATAGAAAACAATCTGGTACTGCTCACAGTCAATAATAACTCAAACAAAGGCAGGACATGTCCTTTCTACAATTAAAGCCTCAGTGCTGTGCAGAGGCAAGGGACGAAGAAAACATAAGAGATGGCTAGAGGAAGAGAGAAGCACAGGGAGACCAGGAGCTAAAGGGACAGGAAAGGACAGGGCAGAGAAATTCACCAGGACAGGACATGAACAGCACAGACAGGAGACGACTGACACAAGTCCTGGGAAGCAGTGAAGGAGAATACAAATGGAAAGAAGATAAATTGGGAGGTAGAGACAATAAACGAAATAGAGACACGCTGGTTTCTTACAAGCAATTGTCCTAAATTATCTTCACTTTAATTAGGAGAGGAAGAAACCTCTCAAGTTACAGAAATGTCATGGAACTGAAGCAAGCAAGTAAACAAAACCCACAAACACAGCAAATGAATGTAACAAAGCCACCACCATCATCACAAAGACTAGACAGGACTTTTTGGGCTTTTACAGCAGTCTTCATAGTCTTCATACATTTTTGTCTTCCTCTTATTATCTGTTACAGTACAAAGATGCAGCCAAACACTGCAGAACAGCAAATTTAATAACTGCTCTTTGACAGAAATTTTGTATCTTTTCCAGAGGCCAGCCATGTGATAGGTTTTATTATTAAGATTAAACCTGACCATGTCCTAAAAATCATGCTAACTTCCACTTAAACTAAAATAGCTTAAATAAGGCACAGGACATGCATTGCAAGCCTTTTCAGTTTATTTCTAAACTTCACAACTTTTTAACTGCTATTTATATTGCAGAGTAGTTTATTGACTTTCAGAAGCTTAGTAAGGGAACTCTAATAAAATTATATATGTTATACATATATATTTATACACAATATAAACATGTTTGCATGTTAAAAAAAGATGCAAAAAATAATTAGGATATAGTAAATCTAATTTTTGACACAATTATTTGGTATTACTGAGATGCTACTTCCTAGGGCTATGCTACAAGACTGATTCATTTAAATCCCCTTTTTAAGGATAACAAATTGTCACAGATATCTAACACTTGTAGCTGCGCACATGCAAATTTCTTAGGAAACTAGGCAAGATGCAGTTTAATCTCTCACCAGCATGTCTAATAGATTTTTTTGAATATTGGGGAGTTTTTAAGTTTGGCAGCAAGACAAGCTTGCTAGACATGTTTATAAATCTCCTGGCAGACCTGAATCTGCTTAGCTTCAAAAAATCCTAGCTAAAGCATTGCCATAGTAATTGGTTATATGTCAAAAATGGAAAATAAAGATGCTCCAAGTACCTTGTCCTATAAATATAAATATATTTATGACAGAAAGTAATATACAAAAATTTATAATCCTCACCATTGCCACCTGTTCTGTTACTCCTCTGTCCCAGTGAGTTTTCAGATTCTTTGTATGGAAATTGAAGAGTAGTATCCAAACTTCGAAAACCTTCTTTGAGAGAGTGGTGCTTGTAGTATTCTACGAGTTCCTTTCAGAAAGGAGAAACACTTTCATTGGAAATTGAAATTACCTACTGTTCAGCATTCTGGTGTACATCCAATGCAGTTTTATTATGCAAGTAATCCTATTTTGTAATACAACTCATAGAATATGCTTACTTTTTAAAATATAAAGTAGTCTAAAAACTGACAGCTTTCATATTGCCACTTAAAAAAAATTTAAACAAAACAAATAAACAGATCAGTTAAGTAAAATCATTTTGCCAGAGTCAACATTTGCTGCTCCTTTAGGTCAGGCTGAGGATGTCTTTGTTTTTCTGGAGTCAGGTAGAAGGCAAGGTCAGCTTCTTTCTAAGGATGGAGCAATATATGTCTCTGTTTTTTCAAATCCCTTTTGCAATGATAAATGATGTTTATCTATAAATGTATTTGTAAGTACACAGATCTGAAATACAGCACATGGCTTGTAAGTTAACAGCAACTTAATGCGCAGCCACTCAAGACAACGTAAAACTTCCAAGGCGGGGCAGGCTTGGCACGTATCAGACAGCGCACACTGACTGAAAAATCCAACATTTCATATCCTCCTTGTACCCAGCCCAAAAATTTCATCATCTCTGTATTTGTGCATCTATATAAGCATTCACAGCTATATACAGGAATATTTTGCATATATATATATATGTAAAAATTCATATATGAAAATATAAAAGAATAGCTGAAATAGTTTATGCAACCAAGAAGGTAAGTTACTCGAATTCCTACTCTAAAGAAGGCAACAGTCATCAAAATTCTGTCAGCTCATGCTATTCTTCTGCAATCTTCAAACCCTATCATTGTCTGTTACATTTGAATTAGCTCCAGAAATGTCAATATCACATAGTTTGTACACGGAGCTAGAATAGGATTAAGAGTGGCCGGACAATTCAAAGCAAATGTACTTCAATTGATCCACTTAAATGTGGAATTTCACCCTTCAGAAATGCAAGCACAAAGCAATGTATTTACTGTAAACCCTTCACTCCATTCCACTTACTATATTTAGATTTCCAAAATCAGAGTTGACCAAGCCAAGTTTAGGTCAAAATTAAAAGATCATACCGCGTTTAATCATCTCCTTCTAGCAAAAAAACCCAAACAAAAGCAAAAAACCAAGCAAACAAACAAACAAAAACCAGCACCACAAAAAGCTACTGAAATGTTTAGCCTATAATAACCTACATCAGTGATACTAAGAACTCTTGGGATTTTGCTGTTTGATATCAGCACATCATACAAACTAGAATGTCTCCAACAAAATTTTCTCCCATATCATCACTGAATATTCAGATTCTAATGACCAATGCAATACTGTGTGTGATTTGCAAGTAAGTAGCATTCAAAGTATAATATCTGGATAAACAGAAAATAGCAAGTATGAAACTTTTGTTATCTTTTTACACAGTGTCTGTAAGAATTGTGTTGTTTGGTAGAAGTAATTAGAATTCCAAATGGACAGATGTGGTTTGTTGGCAAAATCAGTAAAATGGTTTTAAACTGAGGAAAAATCATTTCATGTCCCAGATTCACTTACCTTTAAAGCTTAGGTTTTAATTCCATTTTCCATGAAAACAGTTGACTGACAACTGGCCTCTAAAAATATGAATTGCACAAACCACAGTAGCAAGCACACAAACAGATGAATAAGGTAAGCAGTCTGTGCCAGCATGGATGGGCCTCCTCAGGAACTGTCACATTACCCTGATGCACAGCAGCAGCCAAACTGACCTTTCACTGCACTCTGCTTTACACACTCAGCACATTTTAATTACTCTGCTGAAAGTTTTTCAAATGTACTATGAAAAGTAGACAAAAGAGCTCTTCTACTTTTTTTCCCTTCAAAGCAGGACAAAACGCTGTGTCACTGCAGATCACCACTTGGCGTTTCCATGGATGCTGCCTTTATCTCTCTTCTGCTCCCACTTCTACTCGGACTACTTTTGTTCCTCTTTTCTTTCAGACACTTTTTTTTTTCCAGTTACTTTTTCTCTTGCATCTACCCAGAACAAAGCAATTGTTCCACAGCACGTACAAACACCACACTATCACTTGTGTATTTAACTCTCAAGGGCAGAATTCATAATACCCTAAATCTGTGTAAGAAAATAATTCTTTCCTACTTGAATGTTAGCAAGGCTAAGTTGGTAGCAGTGCAGTCCCTACACCAGAAATTTCTTCCATCCTCTCCATTCTGTGATGAAATGCATATTCTTTTTTCTCATTTTTCATCCAACTTCAACCTTTATTTATATTTCTGCTCTACTTTGAAACCTGCACCAGTGCATTAAACTGTATCACTGCCATAAGAAGACACCTGGTAGCATGGGATTCCAGCTGCTGTGTTTTGCCAAGATCAGTTTCCAATGAATCATTTGTAGCATTCATAGACTAAGCAGCCACATCCTCGTGTATGTGAGCAGCACCATTATTTCTGCTGCTAAACAATGAAAAGATCTCAACAATGAAAAGATCTCAGGGTCCCCAGCCCTAAAACTAAACAATTCACTGGCTTGTAAGTGGGAAATGAAAAAAACAGCTTGGTGCACTCTTCATCGAGAAATTTGTGTTCTTCCTGTTCTGATGACCACTTACAGATTATCATTTAATCTCTCCCCACTTCTAGGATGCTCTTGTTTTACAGAGTATCAGTGGTTAAAATAAAATACAGTAATTTCACAAATATTATTCGCATCTTTTTCATTGAAGAATGCATCCTTCCCCACTAGTGCGGCTAATCATTGGGTGCGGCTTATTTATGGACAAATTCCAGCAAAATGCTAACCCAGAAGTGTGAGCCTTCCAGCAGGGGAGCTGCCGAGCAGCTGCAGCCAGGCGGGCGGGGGGCAGGTGGGGAGCAGGCTTCACAGGGCGGCAGAGCCGCAAGCAGGGCCAGCAGAGCAGTGCTGCTAGCGGCAGCGGGCGGAGCAGGGGGAGTGGGTCTGCTACAGGCGGAGCGGGGCTGCTAGCGGCAGCGGGGGGAGCGGTGTTGCTAGCAGTGGCGGGGCTGCCTTTAAAGGGTCCTCCAGTCTGTGAAAACTGTTTGCAATTTGAGCACCTGACAGCAAACCCCGCGCTGGCGCGATTCTGTTACTAACTCCTTACTTTGTCACACATGGATCCTTGCTCAAATAAAAAATAAAAAAAAAAAAAAAAAAAAAAAGGCGGCTTATATTTGGGTGCGGGTTATATATGGACAAATCCCATGGTCTACCCGGATGTGCGGCTTATAATCAGGTGCGACTTATAATTGTGAAATTACTGTAATTTCTAAGGCTTCCTGGTTTTAAAGCTTCTCCCTGCTCTTGTTTTGTATTATCCTTCATTTTTATTTAGCGTTCTCACCTACTTGAGTATGCATGCAGGAAGACTGCTGCATAAATTTTAATGGAATTGATTCCTAAAAATCAGGATGTCCAAAGACATCAAATTCTCCTCTCCAGATTCAGCCTCTCCACAGTGGGCTGATGCACAGGATTCAAATTCCTCCTCTCTTCCACTTCACTTCAATGGACACAGTCCAGTCCTAACAATAAATATGTAGTTTTAAGTACATAAAATCATCACTTAGAGCTAAAATCATAAATATGAAAAATTATCCTATTAGCAAGAGTGGACACAGTTCAAATCTTTCATTCTCACAGCTTTCTGGAATTTCACAAACCAAAATAGCTTTCTCTGAAAGAAACAGCTATAAAGAAAATCTCACGCTGTTAAAAAGCTCATCAATGCTTACCATTAAATTTTTAAATTTTCTATTTTCTGCAATGTGGAAATAGCCATCTCTTGTTAAAATCTTGATGTGTTTCACTTCATTATTGTACCTGTGGGCAATGAATAACTTATGAATATAAATGTGGTTTTAATCAGACACAATCAATAATTACCTGAGGGCATGCCCCTAGAACACTACACACATAAATTCTTAAGACAAAATGTATATCTGTGCCAAAACAAAGTTGACATCTAATCAACCAACTATATTTATTAAAGTACAGCTAAAGAAGTAATCTGTAACCAGAAAAAAGTCTCAGCTAACTGGTTATTCTAACTGGGAATTCCCATGTACTTCCTGCTGTTATATTCATATTGATAAGTGACATAAAAGCAAATAATAATTTGCACCACCACAAAATGTATAAACCCATATTTTACTAACTGTCTAAGATGCAAAGGGCTTTGTGTTCTCACTGAAGTCAATGAAACAGATCAGACTGTACTGCAAACAATGCTTACTTTTTTCCAACATACTCAACCATTACTTTTGTAGCCCCAATTTGCTACATCATCATTATATAATCATTGCTTCTTCTATAAATCCTGGGTATTTTTTGATGGCAACTTCAGTTTTTCTATATTGATTCTTTTAAAGGCTGCATATAATTATATAGTGGAAACATCCGTTTATTTTCCCTATTTATTTCAATACTATCTAGACAAAAATGAGAACAAGAAAACTTTCTTGAGGAGCTTTTATTCCACTTACTTAATACTAATTGCATATTCTCCTGATTCTTTGGTCCTGTGCCGCACCAGGTAAGTGCTATTTACTCTGTTTATTAGTTCACTTTCTGCTTGCAATCGTTCCATTGCTCCTGCAAACCTGTAACAAGGAAAATAAAAATTGCCTATGATTCTTTTCAAAGCTCCAGAGGTCTAATAAATATGCAATAGAGAGTGAAAATTTTCTACATATCATGAGGACCAAAAATACATCCATTGCAACTGAATACTACTTCCAGATTTCTGAATGAAGAATAAAACATGAAAAAATTCCATGGTTGGGGGTTGCGGAATTCTTAATTGGAGAAGTACTTGTATGCATGTTGAACACAGTATCTGCTAAGGAAAGTGCCCAAGCATTAGCTGAATGACTACTGGCTTGAAAAGTTCATAAAACCAACTGAATCATTTGCTGCAAGTGAAACAATACAACAGTGCTCCAGAACCTTTGAACCTCGCTGAGTTCTAGGGCGATTTATTGTAACAAAATGGAGAATCAGCCACCAGAGGCAGATCAGGTCAACAAAAGACCTATATGAAAATTTGGTATTGTACAAGGAAGCATTTTGTTTGGTTTCATAATTATGTATAACCACTAAAGGTTTAAGTACAATGAGTATATCCAATATCCAGAGGGAAAAAAAATCAGCCAAAACCATATAAATTTGAAAAAGGTGATGCTGAGTCTTTGATTTCAAGACAAATAAATCACTGATTCTGCAGCTTGGCTGCATAAGCACATTTGTGTCCTTGCTCTGCCTTGTGGTTTGCATAGGACATCATGAGAGGCTGTCAGCAGACACTCATTTGCAAAAACAGAGGTTTAAGCTGTTAATTGGGAAAGTGACCTGGTTTCCAGGGAAATTATGCTTATCTTACAATTTTACCAAGGCTATAACCACCACAGACCACCACTATGTAAAATTTCACATCAGTACATCATGACCAATTCGAAAGGAGCTTCAAGTAAAAAAACAGTTCTTTATTAAAAATTCATAGAAGATAAAGGCTACTGCCAGTAATATGCTTTCTTCTAAAAATTTATAAATAGATCAAGTGTTAGAAATTAATTCCAAAGACCAATTTTAAATAATAAACATTTTATTTTGCTTATTATGAAAAGTCAGTGTTTGTTTAGACGCGATGCTAATTTCACTTTTGGCAAGTTAGGAGGAAGTCAGAACTCCTATGTAAATGACAAAGCATAAAACCAGTGAAAGAACACAAGTGATGCTTACTCTGCTCTCTCAGAATCACCATGTCCTTTCTGAGTTGTGGGAAAGAGTTCACACACTTCATAAACCCCAGAGCAGCAGCGGTTGCAGTTTTGATACACCATCTTTTTCACAGAGTCATCAAGGTAGGAAGAGACCTTCTAGTCCAACCATCAACCTTGCACTCCACCATGGACACCCCTAAACCATTTCCCCAGCTGCCCATTTGTACCTCTACAGCTTCAATCTTGGTGAGGGTTTTTAAGGAAATGCAGAATTATTCAGGATACAAAATGTATTTAACATTATTCCTTCCTTTATCCACTCAACATGTAAGACATATTTCTGTGCTTCATATTATAATAATCTCTGTTCTCTTTCAGATGTCTGTGACTAAGGCTGCACAGCCACAGACTTCTACACAAAACAGCAAAATCATTAAGAACTTTATTATATCAGAAATGCTTTCAGATAACACATGGAATTGCTTTCCCAAACCATTTCACAATGTCTCCTTCTGAAGCCTAGAAAGGTTAAACCAACATAATTTAAATTGCAGCAAAGACAGTTGCCTTGTGTGATTCCTCCTTTCAGCAATTCTTGTAAGACAAGACACTTACCACAGTTGCGAAGAGTAGTCCACCGGCTTAGGAACCTAGGATATCAAAAGATAGAGAGAATGAGGATAAATTTTTTTTTTCTAAAAACCAGAAATTTGATTGAGGTGATCTAATTTGTGTACAGGTCTATTTTCTTTAAAGGAAGTTACAAAAAGGACAAATATTCCAGATGATTCTGAAAGTAGTACAGCATATTTAAAACTCTTTTCTTCTGTGACAGTTTGTTTCGGGTATTTTCACTTCAGAGAATACTTCAAAGCTTTTCTGAGTGCCAGCATTCAAATTTCATACACAAAATAGCTCAATGCTCTGTACTGTAGAAAACAATCGCTAAAATATGAAAGCAATTTACAGTAATATATAAAATTAATTTCATGTATTCAGGACTGTGTGTGGCCTTAGACTGTCTACTGGGAAATATGGTCCATAATCTTCAGAGAGACCTGAGGATATTCCACAACTTATATATATGACATCATTCATTCCTTTGGGACTTAGGTAAACTTAGGTAACCGTTGTATTGTAACTTGCTAAGCATGTAATTTGATTCTGAAATTAAATTTAAAAACTAAGCAAACTGCAATCAGCTGGCAAAATGGATGCTATAGGTGCACAAACATATGTACAGATAATGTTTATTCATGCACAAGATGCATAGTATAGCAATTCCTATGAAAATTATCATCTCCCATTAGTGTGTGATAACCCAGTATTATTCTACTCTTCTGAGCAATTGTGTATGGAAATACACAGTGCTGAAAAACGGATTCTAGTGAAAGGTCAACATAAATCTCACACACTTATAACTTAAGGTCACATATTCTTAGGTAAGCAAACATGTTTTGCTTTTTTTTCCTTTTAAGTAAAACCATTGAATGTTTTATTTTCTGGACTCTAACAGGGAAAAAATTACAGTAACATTCTTCTCACCATTTTTTATTCATGATACATGGAATGTCACCAAAAGAGACTTCCAAAAACAAATCAAGTCAGGAAAATATTATTAGAAAGGCCTATAAACTTGAAATTTAATTGATTGAATTGAATTGATTGAATTGAATTGATTGAAATTGCAATCAATTACAACTCCCACTATCTTGACCTAAGGTATCAACCAAGATCTCTATCTAGTCTCTAGACTAACCTTGTAATAAACTTAAGTGTAGAACATATTAAAGTTCTGTATGATAAAACCAGGCTCAGGTGTTTGGCTTCTGTAGCAGTAAATCTAAACAGTATTAAACAGTCTAGTTCTTGAGAGAGAAAAAGTGCTACTCAGGCAGCTCTGCTTCTAATGGGGAGACCTGGTAAAAAGTTAACAGGTTATGAATCTGCTGATAAACAAGTCCTAAGAGAAATATTTCAGTGGATCAACCAAATGACACATTTCAAGGCCACAATTTCAAAAATTATCAAGTTTTTACATGTTGCAAGATATTCTTAAATACTTCTAATTGGTTGAGTAGTACTAATAAACTGGAAAGGATAAAAGGATATAAAAATTCAAAAGTGGTTTAAGTCCATCCTCCAGAGCAGTTAAATTATAGATGAGCAATTGCTTTTGTAAATTCTGAATGGACAAATATATTCATATAACAAGTGTTGTTCACTGACATAAAGAAGGATAAAATCAAATGTTTTTCCAGAGCTCTTGGCTCATACTTTGCTAGGTATCCAATGCCTCTACAGAAATTAGAAAAATGGAGGAAAGCTAGGAAGAAACAGATATAATTCATAAAGTGCATAAAATATCTGCTGACATATACTACTTATTTTAAAGGGAAAAAATTGTTTATAGGTACATCTGTGAAAAGTCTGGAATATAGATATTCTGGAGCTCAGCCGTTTTTCATTCAATATTCATTCCTAAAGTCTTCTGATATATGGATTTTATGCTGTTTCTGGGCATTTTTATATCAGACGGTTGTAAAGACTGTAAGACTTAATAATAACAGTAAAAGTTATAGCATGTTTAAAACCCAATTGATGTTTCAGTATTTTTAACTGCATCATTTATCATAATAAGATGTTTATATTTCATCCTTCCAAGTTAACAGTGGTGAAGCATCAATTTATCTTTTTGTTCTGATCATGACACCAGTTGGTAACATTTCATGAATAGTATCTATTCATTCTGTAAAACTGTGTTATTTTCAATACTCCTCTAAACAGCATATTTTAAATTTAGCAGAAAGCTTTACCATGAGAAAGAGCTCTCCTCAACACCCCAGCAGCATTTTTCCTAACTTCATATATTTCACTGACAGTGCTTTTAAAGTGATTCCTGAAAATGCTGCTACAGTTGCAATCAATGACACCACACAATGACTGACAGTGAATGGGAAATCCACCCTTGAAAAATAAGCAAGGGGTGGGAAATTCACAAATTTAACAATACCAAAGGATGGAGGGATGAAAGAAATTCACAGAACAATTTCATCTTTATTTCAGATCTGCTTTCTCACTCAATCTAACACAACTTGTACCTACAAACAGTCTGTGTGCTCCTCTTCAAACAAAATCCTGGAAATACAGGATATTAAAAATGTCTAATGGTATTTTGGCACACATATACTGTTTAGGATCTCATGTATGCTTGTTCTGGAAACTAAGGCACAATAAGCCCCAAAGAAATATCAAAATGCAGCTACTAAGAGCTGGTTCCACCTACTTATAAAAGCCATTGAAGTGGCATATCTTGATTGCTGTAACAAAAGCACTTCTATTAATAAGTCAAATTGTTGAGAATCAGGTTAAAATAAGTGAAAATGGCCTTAAAGCAAAGGAATACGATTCATTACTGGGTTTATGGGCTTTTATCAATTAACCTCAACAAAGGAAGCCAGTTATCTGATGCACAGTGACACAGAGAAGGAGCAAGTGTATAGTATGTTAATGCATCATCACATCTGTACATAAAACTCTTGAGTACACATTATAAAATTTTTTCTCTTATTACTTTCACAAACTTTTCTAGATAGACAAGAATTCTTGTGTGAAATACAAGTAAGAACCTAAAGAAAAAAAGAAAATTTATCAAGCAGTCAGAATTCCAAGTTTTATATTAGTTTTACAATTTTTAAACTACTACTTAGGCTGTAATCCCTCTCTCTAACCCAAAGTGACTGGGGAATAGATTAGAGCCACAGCACTCTCACCTTCCTGCTGGGGAAGGAAGAAAGTGCACTTTCACATAAAATGTATTTGATCTACACTCTGGAAACTCTTCAGACAGTTCAATTTGTTAATATTCCCCAAAGTTAAATCTGCTTATCAAACTTCTTTTCTCGACAAGTCCTACTTACATCCAATAACCGAAAGTACTAGAACACTATACTTTCAGCAATACTGAATCCACCATGAAAGCACCAAGGAACTAAAAACAATAT